>JAGFMF010012279.1:5329900-5482209 GCA_019455555.1 Galemys pyrenaicus
CTTCCTTCCTTCCTCCCTCCTTTCCTCCCTCCCTCCCTCCCTTCCTTCCTTACATCTTTTCTTCTTCCTTCATAATTTTCCAACCTATATAGCCCTTTAGTGGCAGATTATAACTAAAGGGTATTCTACAAAATGGATTTAGAAGAGTTAGATTATCATCCATCACTGAGATTATTGTTCACTGAATAGACTTTAATCTTAGGAATCAATATGGGGCTAATAGTAATAAATCTGTTTCTATTTTGGATTTCTTTAAAGGGAAGGAAGATCAAATTCACATCTCAGTTTATCTGACAAGAAATTAATAAGGAGTACTGGTTATCTTGTGACCCTGATACATAAAATATTATAAACTACAGAAAAATAAATCTTAAAGCTTACATAGCAGAAAGCTGATTTCTATATTATTTAGTGTACAAACCAGGTAGGTTAAAATTCAATTCCTAATTAATAAAATTGATTAATAGTATACCAACAATTAATAATTTCTCCTTTAAGTTGACTAGTCAGTTCTATTTACTTTCCCTACAGAAAATCTAGCAAATACAGTATTCAAAATTATTAGTTTCTTTCATGTCACATGGTCAGTACTGAAATTGGTGACACTATATATTTTACTATGTGCTATCTTATTATCGCTATCATTATTATAATACTATTATTTCCTATTTGAATACGCATCTGTACCAATTATTTCAAATTTTTCTTACTTGCATTATTTTATTTAATCAAATGTTCACATCTTTATTAATTCAATCATTCACTATCCAGGCATTGATAAATAGAGCAATATAGTTCCAGAATTAGAGGGACAGTATATCTGGATGGAAGGTTGGCAGGCAGATAAACAATTGTATCATAGAAAATAAGGTAATAAATATCTGTGGGACAATAGAAAAGGAGTAATTATGAAAAGGCAAATGATACAGTCGGTTACTTAGGATTTGTACTCAAACGTAGTTTGTGTTAGGTCAACAACACTTATTTATATCTTAGTTAATCATTTAAACTTTCTAACATTAAACTGACAAATTTTTATTTCAGCTATAATAAAATAATTCTGGATTTGATCTTGCAAATATTTTATTTTTTTTCTTTAGCATTGTGGGAAGTAACCTAGTGGTAGATACATTTTGTATCTCATTAAACATATCCTATTTAAAAAGTCAAATAACAGGAGGCGTTATAACAATGAAATTTTCACATTTGCTTTATGCAGAACTCAGAAACACTGCAGGAAGGACTTGTTTACATCTACATAATATGCTGAAAGTTTGAAGAGAGAAAGTGGATACCATATGTTTATCTAGGAAATGACTAAATAGCAAAAACAAATGACCGAACAAACAAATAGGTAAATAGTGTCTTGGTAAGTGAAGAACTGGATGCTTTTCTGTTTTCTCCAACACTATGTCACCTCTTTTATTGCACACATGTCTATAGAGCACAGTAAAAAGACATAGTTCAACAATGTTTCCATTTTGTGGCTGCAAGTCAGCTAACATTGAAAATCCTGTCACAGCATCTGTTTGTTCCAACTTTTTTATGGATCATTAAGGAGACAAGTTTATTTTAAAACTGAATATTGGAAGAAAACCTGAAAATATGCATAAGGTTTTAAGACAAAATTTCCTCAACATATTAAGAGTCTTCTTAACCCACTAGTTGATAGGATTAAAATATGAAACATGGGTGCTATTGTGGTGGACAAACTGATGGGAGAAAGCAGTGACTGTACAACAATGAACAAAGATATAAGGAAATAAATGAATTACTTAAAAAAATAAAATAAAATGTAAAATTGTATTCTTTCTACTTTTTAAAAAATTTTGTATTTATTCATACAGGAGCAGGGGTACAGGCCAGAGTCCTGGGAGGTGAGGATTCACCAGAGACAGTGAGGAGCAGAACAGGCAGATTGACTAAAATACACTGCTGAGGCAAGCAGTGAAATAACACAGTGGGCAAGGCAGGAGAGGTCTGCCTCGCCTACTTTTTGCTTTTAAGATGGATTTATTTATGCATGCAATAGCTGAGGTATAAGCCAGAATCGGGGGAGGTAAGAGGAGTCACCAGAGACAGAGTGGGAAGCAGAATAGGCAGATTGACGGAAATGCATTGCTGAGGGGTGCAGCAGGTGAGGCAGGCAAGGTCTGTTGAGCCATGTGTGTCCCCTCCCTGGCCAGGGATCAAACTCTGCTGCTGTGCTGGGGATGCTTTATAGTGCAGCGCTCAATCCCCTGCGCCACCAGGGAGGACTGTTTCTATTTCTTAAAGGAAAAATGATACGTCTTCTTTTGTTTAGGAAAATATATTTTCTGTGTTACTTATTTTTAATTTATATTTACACCCAAAAGTGTCTCTTGATATAGTAAAAATCAACAGAAGAAAATGATTTATACTAGCAATTGGATTTTTATCAACATTCCAATATTTCTAATTTTCAAATCACATAAAATTTTCACAGCTCTCATTAATACTATCACCAGATATATTTTTAACTTACATAATTTTATAGATATTAAAAAAAAAACTTTTTTTTTAAAGAAGACAGCTATTAAAAATCAAGGCTTATAGCGATGAAGGGAGTTAGAAGTCTTTGTCCGAAGGACATGAATTTAATTAATCAGATCACCTAACACCTTGACAAGTGAAAAGGATATTCAGAGGGAAAATCCAGACTTTATAGTTTTATAGGGTGATTATCAGCATGATTTTTATCTGGTGAAATTTACATGGCCTAAGTTACAAGATAAGACTCTAAGATTAGCTGAAGTTAATCCACAGGCATTGAAAGATAATTAATAGTGCTAAGAAAGAAAACAAGAAACAGAAGAAATGTTTTCTGGAACTCCTCTATTCTGTTCTCCACTATATATAGGGTCAAAGGTCTGATTTGTCTACCAGTGCTGTCCTATATGAGCCAGTTATATCCTGTTTATGTCCCTTCTCCTGGAGTTAGAGCTCATGGTAGGGAAGAAACATTTTCAAAGATAGACAACAAAGTCTTTTATAGTTGTCTTTAACATGTCTAGCATGTGGGTGGGCATGCTAGTCTTAAATCTTCACAAATCAAGAACACAGTAACGTGAAATTATAATAATAAAAATTCACAAATATTTTCTAAAACAAAATATATTAAGAGGTTTTTAGGACATTGAAATTACTGTTTGATATTATAATTGTGAAAATAAAATGTCATTAAACATTTGTCCAAACAAGACAACATATCATATTAATGGTGGACCTAATAAAAACCATGGATTTTTTATGATTATGATGTGTCAATGTAGGTCCATCAGTTGTAACAAAGATATCTGATGGAGCACATTGATAATGCAGAAGGTTAAGCATGAGTAGGATCAGGTTAGCTATAGGAAATCTCTGTGCCTTCTGTTTAATTTTGCTGTGAACCTAAAACTTTTTGAAAATGGAAAAATCTTGAAAATATTAAGGTGCTTTTTAAAAGGAATGTTTACTCTAAAACAGCAATCTGTTATACACTACTTCACATATTTAATGCCGTTAATAATAAAATATTGATTTACACTAGTTTAATACATTTTTTTTAAAATGGGTAATATAGAAATGTTAAGACAAAGCAAAATAAATATCAAGTCTATGTGAGTAAAATAAGCAAATGTATAACTGAATCAATAAAAATAAACATTTGGATCAATATGTAGTCCACCCACATCTGAATAACACTGCTCTGGTTTTAGTATGAGCCAAAATATGGACGTGGGATGACCCCAAATAATTTTTAAGTAGTTTATCTAGAAGATGTTGTAGTTAGAACAGTATATGATTTATAAATTTCTTGGGGGTTTGCAATGTGTATCCATTACATAAAATAAATTGAATGATTAAAATATTGACAAAATTTTATTGCAAAAACTTTGTTTGGACTATTTTTAGCATCATATTTTCAGTTAATAAAATAAGAAACCATTGGACTGAGGTGGCTCTCATACCTATAAAAATAAACCAAAGCCTAAATACAGTTATTGCACATTGAACTTGAAAGAACGTAACTTAAGAAGAAATAATTACAAAAAGCCTAAACTAAGCTTTTTCAAATCAAGCAGTTGCTGAAATATAGCTAATCAGTTAATTCCCTTTATTTCATGTTGGCTCTATAGAAATCTCTCTCCACCTTCTTTCAGTGGATCACTAGTCCTTTTTGTTCAGCCGTCCTGATTAGAGTCAATATACATAAAAATAATCTTAAAAATTCTAACGAGTCTTCGTTTTTTTTTTTAGCAGCCCATGCACCACTCATTTTCCAAATGCTATGTGATAAATGTGTTAAATTCATCCTGAGGTTCTACAATAGATAAGGTCTTGGTGTCATTTATTTTTTCTAAATTTTTCTAAGAAAAAATTCATAATTTGAAATCTTGTTTAAATATAATTTAGTAACATAAAAATTTTATTCCAAATATATGAGTTAAATGAGGCAAACAGAGATCACTCACTGTATACATGACCGCCTGTTCCTGTAGCTACACAAAATACAAATATTTGGATTTTAGTAGATATTTAGTAATTATAGATCTAAGAACATCTACTAAAACCATTTCTGTCTAGATAATAATTACCCTTCCTCCTATCATATTGTGATGCACTCACCTCTGTAAACAAATTCTCGCCTAAAGAACACAGTCTCTTACTACTGAAGAGCAACACACTCAGCATAAGACGAGCAAACACCTTCACAACTATGCACAGGGTGCCTTGTCGGCAGGTGAGTCTGTTTAAAGGTGTTTGAATGTATTATAAATATTCTATATTTAACTGCAATAGAATGACTATTATGGACTAACAGACCCAGACAATTGCATGGAGTAATTGCTACTTGAAATTTTGTGGCCCAGTTGAGACTAGAAGTTTACAACGCAACCTTAAAATCCCTGTTTTCCTAATTATCCCATTCATAAAATTGAAATAAACACTTTAGTCTGATGCTATGGAAATTATATGCTATCTTCAAAGAAGAAAATTTTGTTGTTAAATAGCATGAAATGTGTAACTTAGGAATATACAGACACACTGTTTCTCAGCTGTGGAAATAGGGATGGGTAGATATTGAATGGCAAATTCATCACTGGAAAACCTCACATTCAGAAAAAGAAAAAAACCAAAAACGGGTATGTTCTATCAGGAGAGCACCAGTCAACACAAAGAAAGCATATTTCTAAATTATTTAATCACATTATATATTAGATAATTTAACAAATTTTAATTTACTTGGTGCCCTTCATGCATTTAAAATAAGACTGCTTATTGTTATGTTAAATTCATTTTCATAGGCTAGAAAATATAGTAGTTTATAAAATGGTTAAGTCAGTACAGTATATCTTTATCATACACATTCTTTATTTATCTTTCTAGGCTAATAGTACATTTATAGTGTATTTGCCTCTCATAAGCCACAGATACTCAATGGTTGAACTTGCTTCAGAGAAGCATCTTTGGAAATTTGCATTGTTGATATATTGAATTTATAAAATCTTGAGGAATTAATCAGTCATATATAGCTTTTAGATTTAAAAAGTACTGTCAGATATATCTGTTGGTTAAAAATATATGCATTTGTAAAATTATAAGATGTTCTGATATGAATGCATGTCTCCAGATAAAAATCTTATCTATTATCTATCACTAAATCCTCCAGAGTGTCTATTACATAGAATACACTAATCAATAGCAATGGGGAGAAAGGGAATCTGATTTTAAAAGTGTTATACTTTCTATTTTGAAAGAAAATTTATTAGTAGAAATCAAATAAATAATTGATTTTGTCACCTTGCACCACCATTTACGTAGAAAGAATGAAAGGAAGGAAGAAAAAAGGGAGGGAGGGAAACAGGGAGGGAAGGAAGGACAGAAGGAAAGAAGGGAGGGAGGGAGGGAAACAGGAAGGGAAGGAAGGACAGAAGGAAAGAAGGGAGGGAGGGAGGAAGGGACAGAAGGCAAATAAGCTGTACCTAGACATAAAATATGAATTTGAATAATAGATATTGGGAGACTCTCTGACTGAGATCTAATTATTCCTGATTTAAGAGATACAGCAATAATTCACTAGGTGTTGAGGGCAACACACACTTAATCAGAGGGTGGGTAGGTAAAAGGTTTTTATAGTTATAGAGATAAATATTAATGATAGATGAAACTATATATTGTCCTATTGTCAAAATATAAAACATATTTAGCAGTGAATACTGCAATATATGCTGAAATCACAGAGGTGAACATCTTGGGTAGAATACATATTCTGTTTTGCAAACCTATAATCCTGACCACCATTAGAAATGACTTTTAAATATTTAGGTATTCCTTCACTTCAATATAAAAATGTTATGAATTACAACTACTTTCACAAATATTTTCATGCCTTGCATATGCTTAATGTCTGAAATCAGAGGATATTAGTTATTAGTTGTTAGTTAGTTAGTTTGTTTTTATTTAGGTGGGATCCCAGAATGATGCTTCAAGGTGATAGAATCACATAATATGCAGAAAATACAATATTTAATATATTTTTTAAAAATATAAGTGTTTCAACAAAACAAAACAAAAATAGATCACTACAAATCAGAGATATTCTGCAGGGAAGGGGGGAGGTTGGCATCAAGGTAGGGACCAGAAGAATGCAAGGGATTATGGTGATGTTGTATGGGTGAACTGGTGGTAGAAATTCTATAAGAACTAAAAATAAATAAATAAATAGTGTTTACTTTTTTATTGCCTGTTTTTAGTATACATGACAGAGAATTTAAAATAATTGCATGTCAGTAATATAGACAGCAGTTATTAAATGTGAGAAGTATGCATTTAAAATAAATTTTGAATAGAAAAATAAAAGAAATTATTCTTTACTTATATTTAATATTTAGATTGGATGTGGGAAGTTCTCCAAGGTCACACACATCAGAGGTTCATTTGTGAAGTGCAGACTATAATATATCGAAGGATGAACAAAGTTCTAGGAGACACTAGGTGAAAATGGCACTCTCAATAGCATCTTTCCTTCCAGTGTATTTTGACAAAGTATATGCCAGGTTAACAGTACATATAGATTGCATTCACTATTTTAAACAAATAAATCTCAAAAAATGGATAATTATTTTAAAATAGTCCTGTAAGGAAATAACCTATTAAAAATAGTCCCAAAGATCTGAACACAACATGAGGGAGAAAAAAAAAAAATAGGGCATTAAACACATCCTAGAAATAAGGATTTACATGTACTATATTTAAAGATTAATAAAACAATGTTTTGTTTTGTTTTAATTTCTGAGTTAAGAATGCTCTGAAGCTCTTATGATTAGAAAGATACCTACAAAATATTTTATATTTATTTTCTTTAAATATTTATATTTTGAATATCCTTATGTATATATAATGTGTAAGAAAATTACCCAAATATATAATTTATTCTAGCATGTTTATGTTTTTGCATAGTGATTAATTATTTAATAAAAAAGGTCTGAATTATTTTAAAAGTTTGAATGCCACTATTGTAGGAGATGAGATTTCAAAGGATGTCAATGAGAATGGAAACTCAATTTAGCTATTTGTAAATGGGCAGTAAGGACATCAATCTAAATCAATTATACATTCCGTAAAGTTCTACATTTAAAAAATGAAATATATTAATTGCATAGTCTAAAAACTGGGATTCTTTACTTTTATTATAGAAGTTGTGTGCAATTAATATTTTTTGAAGAAATTGATCATTATCTACTACACTGTAAAAAAATACCTTTAGCTGTAGGCATGGATGTAATGTTATTTATATAAATAAATGCTGTGTTGATTACCAGAATATGTACCTCTCTATTGAGACTCTTTAATTACAAATTGTTGGAGGTAAAATCTAAGTTAATTTGGGTTCCCTACCAATATCCTCTGTGGATATATTGCAAATGCAAATGGAAAGATTTGTTTCATAATTGAAGATTGGTCAAGATTATATTCATTGGCACACAATTTATCTCTGAATTACTGAAGATAATCCAATTTATCCTACAACCTGTAAGTTTTCCCAAAATCCACCATAAGAGTGAAAATAAGATCACATCAAATATGCTGAACTCTTTCTCTAGTTGCGTTACCTCCCCTAGGCCACTCAAAATACTGCCAACCTATTATGTTTCCAAGTCATTCTGGGTTTCCCTGGAAATCTCTAACATGTTCCTTTAATTATGCACTTTGTCTTTTAGCCTAGCTTAATGTTCAGGAACACAGGTTTGAGTTTGATTCATATCTTAAAATATACTATTGCATAACTTTGCAAGAAAACTGAGGTCACAATATTCAGTGAGTCAATATATGTAAGGCCTTGGCAAATGTGTGACGCATAGAAAGTGCCATATTTTGTAGTATCTTGTCTGATAACTTCTAGTATTATATGCAACAAACACAGTTGTGCAGCTACAGGTGCCTCCAAAGTTATTACTACCACACTGAGGTCTAACATTACCCAGCGGTATTGCTGCCAGGAAAGATGCCAAGTCCTGATGTTTTGAGCACCGATGCACGCTCTGAGGATCTGCTTGCTCTTGGCACTAGCTCCAGCCCTACTGCTTCTGGCTCTGAGGATGCTGATGCTGCGGCACTCTCACTGCCCCACGGAGAGCTTTGTCCAACAGCTCAGCTTTTTACCCACTCTTTAATTGTTCTAACTTTCTCTGAAACAACCTCGATGCCATTTTTCCTGTAATCAACTCTTTATATCCAGAATAGTTATTACAAACTCATAGCTTATGGGTAGCATTTATTGTTTATTAATTAATTTCTAATTTCCTTATGTTGGACTTCTACTTTCAGTCAACTATGGACCTATTATTAGTTATTATGTTATGTCCTGGTACATTTCCCCTTCTGGCTTCTGAAAACATTTTTTTCTTGAATTTAGTCTTTCTCGTTTTGTAGGGTATAACTATAGTTATTTGCAGACTCTTTGGTACCACATCTATGTAAACTCTGTAACGCTACCTCATTAGTTTTAAGGGGATTGCAAGAATTGACAATCCGTGTGAACTGAATATGATATGGGGGTATTAATATAAATATAATATGACTTCAAAGTGACAATTTTATAAAGTGCTCTTGATCTTGAAGTTGGTTTGATAGAAAATGTCTTAAAAGTTCTCTCTATATATTTTTTAACCAATGGTTATATTAATAGTAAGCCTGTTCACCATATGTCCTCACACAGAAATTTATATCCACTCTTTACAGAACTCTTGAATTTTTACTATCTTTAGATTTACAAATGGAGCCTATTCATCTAACTGAAGCACTAAGTGATATACTGAGAATAATGAATGAAATTGAAAAATTTTTGAATACAATTGGTATTATAGTAAACATTTTGTTATCTAACAGAAACTAGTTGTTGTTTAATTTTAATATAACAACAAACCAAAAGCTATTCAGGGCACAATGAGAAACTTTTACAATCAAAACTATATTTTAATTTTTTAGAAATATGATTAAATACAAATTATTAAATGTGCTGCACATGAATGAGTCCAAATGATTAGTTGTATCAATTGTAACAGCAGCAAAGTGTGTGTAAAGGAACAAGTGCCTGAAGTGACCATCATCTGAGGCAGATGAGAGACGGTAATTTACAATGAGGACACATAAATTCAGAACAAAAGTCCATCCATGATTTAATTTCGGCCAGTCTGACAAGTTACTGCAATCTAGTACAATTACCTTCTTCAATTAGCCTATCAATTTCTTCTCTCTACCATCAGTCTCAGAAAGATAATGGCCTCAATATCAATGCTTCCTGCTTCAGTTATATGTGAATCCTTTTTTTTTTTTTTTTTGGTGAAATATATAATGATCTGATCATCATACTAATTTTCAAATATCCCTTTGAAATAGCTCTCATCCCTTGCCCCCATTTGTGGCCAATGGTATTAAGATAATAAAAAATATCAGGCTACCAAATCAGACTTAGTGGCCTTACCCTGTGAGCCCCCTTAAACTGTGATAATATTTTTTGGATGTAGTAAATGGTGAAACTGTTCTAACTAAAACAGATGAACTAACAATCGGTCTCCTTCATCTTGACTGATTTTTTTTTTTTTTTGGTAGGACTTTTCTTGGTTCAGGTTTAACATAGCAGGTCCCTCAAAGATGTGTGTTACTCAAAGTAAGGCTATTTTGATTAAGAATTAACTTCCTGTAAAACTCCAATAGTTAGATTGCTTAACTGATACTTTCTGTGGACCATCTCCCAATAATCCATAGATTCATATATTCCATACAAAGATTTACAATAAACCATGTTCAATACAGGTATAGCTGCAAGCATTGCAGAGTAAAGGAAACACCAGCTAATAAATTATCTTAGTAAGTTTGCCAAAACATAACAAAATTATAAGAGAGGATATGACCTCCTGCTTACCTTTTACTGATCAGAAATATAAGCTGAAAATCCATGTGCAACTTCCAGGATCCCTTCCTTAACATTATGACAAACTATCTCCAGCAACTAAACTACTATTATTGTTGCCCATCACTGAGTGTAGACATTGATCAAACCATGGATTGGTCCCTTTCACATGGAAATGTCAACACACAAATATTAATAACAATGCCAGTTTGATTTACTTGTAAGATTCCTCTCTCATGTGTACTTTGAGTCCAATTCTGCACACAGTCTGAAGATTTGCATTGCATAAATTAGTAAAATCTTGTGATTCTTTTAGTGTGTAAGGAGCATTTACTCTCACGTAAAAAATTGTTAACAACTCTCTGTAAGAGCTAGAAACTGATTTAGTTATAAATCTAGGGTTAATAGGGATGGATGGCAGAAGCGGAACATGAAGGACATACAGATTTAAATAGAGCAGGTGATGCCATTACAAGAGTTTCAGGGTGTGAACTGTTTGTATAGGGGAAGCCTCTAATGTCAGAAGGAATTCCCAGAGTTTAGAAGTTTGGAATACATAAATTTGTTTGAATCCATCAAATGTCTCAGTTTCAATACTAAGATCTTTCTGCTTACCAATTAATAAGTTGACTATGATAAAAGAGACCTGACGGGATTTCTGCTAAGTCATTCCTGCATTAGCAGTGTACGGCAGTAGTACCTTGATCCAACACCAGTGAGGTTTCATCAAATAGGCAAGTATTACTATTGTAGTTAAACTACCAGTTTTCACCTTTTAATGATGTTTTCTTTCCTTTTTCAACCCCTGCCATGTCAGGTAACCATCACTGGTAACCTTTGCCTTTAGATTTGGTTTGTTTCTTGTATGCTCCGTTGGTAATAATTGCTAAACACAAAAAGTAATATTATGTGCATAATTATTTCCACCTACTTTAAGTACAATTTAGTTAAGAGGTTGAGAGTTCAGTGCATCTTTTAGAGGACTAAAGTGACACATTAAAAACTAATTTCCTGAAATTATTTCTTAAACCAAATCAGAAAGCTGGAAACCAAGGTATAAGCCTCCTCTATCTCTATCAGTGGAGTGAGATTGAAATAAACGCTTCCAAAGATGTTATTTCCAGGACCATGGTTACCTGAGAGGATTCTCACCAGTAAACACACCTGCTCCCTGTCTCTCTTATCACAAGTAACTTCTTGTAAAAATAAAGTTATCAATTGGTAATCTCTCTCATTTCATGTGGCTAAAGGTTTTACATCTGATTTAAAAGATCTACAAACAAATCTATAAATATAGTGTTAATAGAGTTCATAAAGTAATATTTATTTTGCTTTATTTTTTTCTACACATTGGAAATAAATTCCAGTCAGTGCTTAACAAGTAAGTCATTGTATCTGATGTACCTATGACTGCTTTTCTAAAGGAAGCCAGTCATCAAATTAGAATGTGGATTTATGGCCCTCCCCGGTGGCACAGTGGGTTAAGCAGTGCACTATGAAGCAAACCTCAGACACTGCAGCACGAGTTTGATCCCTGCTGCCAGCCAGGGAGGGGACCCACATGGTGCGGCAGACCTCTCCTGCTGTGCCCGCTGCTCCCCTCAGCAGTGTACTTCCATTGATATGCCTGTTCTGCTCCCTGCTCTCTGTGGTGAATCATCTCACCCCTCCCACACCTCTGGCCTGTACCCCAGTGCTTGTATGCATAAATAAATCTTTAAAAAAAGAATGTGGATTTATGTAAGTTTGAGAAATGATGTCAAAGTTAATAGGTTTCTTTATTGTGACAGTTTAAGAAACTTTTATATGTAAGCTTCTTAAAAGGGGGATGAAATAAGATATTTTAAGAATGTTTTAATAATAAAAATGCTTTTATGAAACACTATTGGGACTTTAGTATTCAGTGCTACCAAGCATTGTCAACAAGCATCCTAAGCATCAAAGAATCCAAACTCTTTTTCACACAACTTCATAAGATAATTGATTATCTCCACTTGGCAAGTAAAGAGTTAAAAATAGATGAAGTCAAAAAGAAATACATGCAATAGGCATGTCTGTACACTAATATGATGTATGTAAGCATGTGAAGACACAGAGGTGTGCACACCTCCATGACTGCATATTTAAATATGAAAACTTGAGGTGAATACATGGGGATAATAAAAATGAATTCAAAAACATAATAAAAAGCTGATACAACATAAATTCCAATCAAGCCACTGGAACATTAAAAACACAAAAATAAGACGATTACACTAATGAGGGGGAAATTGGTAGAACTGAAGTGTTAGAGCCAGGGAAATCTCACTATACTCTTGAAGAAGAGCTAGAAACAAAATGTTTCAAAACCCCAAAAAACAGAATAATAAACATACCTAAAGCACTTGATATTATGAATCATCAGGATATGCTATTTGAAAGTGATGAACATTTTTGAAAATCTATGTTTTATAAAATTTTAGAAACTTAATAGTTAAGAAATACCTTTCAATTTTAAAATGAGTAACATGGGCCTTAAATAATAATAAAATACAGGTGTTTATTCTAAAAGAAAAAAATAAATTTATTTTTCTCTGCAATACTAATAACAACAGAACTTATGGAATCTACAGCTATACCTTCAAGGAAAACAATACCCAAGGAATTTTAAATATGACCAATTTATTCATTCCTAATACAACTGAAAGTAGTCACAGAGAAGCAAGAATTCAGAAAATTTTATGTTCCACATAAATTTTAAAAACATACTTTTGCTATTGTTCCTAAATACATGTAGGTTATAAAGCATCATCAGTGAGGAAGGAAATCATGGTGCATTTATTTAACACAATGTTTTTGAACTTAGATTATCATTTAAGATGAGAGCTGGATGACAAGGACCCAGCCAATCATGAATCTGAAAGAAGAGGAGCAGGAAGGAGTACTTCATGAACTTCATGAAATAAGATCAGAGATTCAGGCAAGACCTCAAGTTTGTCAGGACTTACAGATTAGAGTAAAATTCAAAAGCCTTAAATTTATTGCAATGGAAAACCATGGACAATTTTGAGCAGGGTGACTACTTGACATTATTTGCATTTTAGAGATTAACTGAGACTGCAGTATGAAAGAGATTTCTGGAAGTTAAAAGAGGAATGTCAGATACATGCTTTCGTATGAAACAGAGATGTGACTCTGACTTAGACCAGGTACACAGTAGTGAAGTTGGAGAGAAGTAGGATATATGGAATATATTTTAGAGAAAAGCTGGTAAATATAAAACAAACTGGTTGTTAAGAATAAGAAAACTGGAGAAACTAGGATAATCTCTAGAGGTTACCTTTTGCAAGTGGACAAATATTGGTCTTACTTCCTTAGATGGAGGATATTATCTTAAAAACTGCATTTATGGGGCAGGAGATAATGAAGAGATCTGTTTTTAAATTGATTAAGTTGCAGATACTTCTTAGATGTGAAACAGCAGTAATGGCTGAATATCTGCAAGGCATTGGAAATGTAGCTAATGCTTTGTACGAGAACAGTGCCGATGGATATCAACCAATGCACCAGATTGAGAAAGGAAAATGCCATGATCCTTAAGAAAGCCTGGGGTTCTAATCAGACAGGCTGCTGGACAGTGCCCTGGAGACTCTATGAATTATTTGAAATATTTGAGTTAGGGAGAGCAAAAGAAATAGATACCACAAAAAGGGTGATTGGAAAGCCAGAGAAATTTTGTTTTATGACTTATTTTAGATCCATCTTATTGCTTATAAACTAGTGCAACTTCAAACTGCTAGTAGTTATTAGGTATGATGAATGCTCTAAGGGATTCAGTGTGCAACATGCTTACATATTCTAACATTCTAAGCAATGAATCTTGCACAAATTCCAATTAGGAAATTGCAGTTACACCATTTAACTTGTTATGTTATGTCTATAGGAAAGAAAAGCAAGGACCCCAGTTTTTTATTAAAACTAAAAAGTATACAGGGCTTTCCTAAGTTAGTATACATTCTGAAAGTTCAAATTGCTTTATATTTTTTTCCATTTTTCCAAATGAGCATTTATTACTTGTGTTTTAATAAAAACACTTCATAAAAACATTCATATTTTTTCACTCCCTCCTGCAAGAATTTAAATTCATATTACATTTTTGGAAATTGACTTTTCTGTGTAGATTTACATACATCAATTTCTTTATATGAAGCATTGTATGAAGAAAATACAGACCACTTAGGCACAAACATTTTCATGACAATATTATGCGTAATGATGAGTAATTGGAAACAAAATCACCAATATAAGAGAGATTTCAAAAAAAGCTTCCTCTCAACAATACACGATGATGGGATGATTAAAATAAAGCTCATTAGGCATCTTATAAACTAGGAAAATTTAATGCTATAGCTGTGGACTGAATACACTCATAAATTATATTTTCAGTATAATCATAAATATTTAAAATAGTCATGAAGAATCAAAATACTATGGCAGCATGTTAACCCTACTTGCTCTTGAGTGTGGGGATTACTTCTTTATTGTATTTCTTCCAAGTTGCCCGTTCATATTTATTATATTTATTTTTTTCTTATAAAATTTCTATGAATATTGTTTTAGTTTTATAATCAAACAAATTACTTTGTTGGGGAAATGTTGAATTATTCCTTCAAAATCTGGAATTCTATTGGACAATTGTTAAGAAAAACAAACAAACAAGTCTCTTCCACCTAACTTCATTAAATGAGATGATTAAAGACAATGTACAGAGTCTGGAAGGTTCAAATAAATCTTTGTTTTCAATAAATCTGGTATCTGTGGTTCAAACAATTTCTTAAAAATAAGACCCCACTATTTGATATATGCCCTTCTCAGTGGGCATCAGATACATAATGTTTAACCACTTATAATAAGCCTGTTCTTCTAAAACATATGGAATGGGAGCTACATTTTTTTTTTGAGGACAGACTGGTTACTATGAGAAAAAAGGAGAAGGGATGACAAACCATATACACATGTCAACTGCTGCTCTTCAACTCAGTAGCCAAATAAGACATTCATTTTCGAATAGAGTCATTTGTGGGAGAGGAGAATGATAGAAACTGGTAGTGCTATTCTTTTGGAATTCCCTCCATATGAAAAGAGACCCCAGAAGTTAGGAATTAAGACATGAATCACATTTTACACAAGGAAAAAGTAATTTCTATGGTTTGTTTACCTCTAAATCATATACATTGTTGTTAACCAATGTTACCTCAAAAGAATTAAACACAGAAAAAAAAATAATCCATGATATCTAGAAAAAATATATATCTACTTCTGTTTGTGAATTTATACTTCACATTTGTAATTCTTGAGTAATTTAGAAAAAAACACTTTAGGGTATTTATCAAAAGTCATCTGGACATAGTTGCTATAACAAAGCTTCTAAATATACTAGGCCGGTGTTGCTGTTTGAATATATATTCTCTAAAAGGGAATTATCCATTTAGTATATAGAAGAAAAGAAAAGAATATATGCTTGTTTTCTCAAATGGAAAATTGTAAGTAATAATCTACCTTTTAATTTATGCAAATTAAATGATGCTCTATGATTCTTATACTTTTATGCCATTTAATGATATACTTAGGAAAACTTCCTATTGTAGCACATAAAAATGTATTTGTATATTCTTTATAAAAGCAAAGCATTCTGAAGAATGGGCATTTTTAATTTTTTTTTATCAGTTCACTTGGTGAAAAATTAAATGTGGGGGAAGTTAAAGATGCTGCAAATAATACCCTTCACTTATCAGATTATTTTCCAGACTAAAATTAGAGCCAAAATATCTAGATAAGAAAATGTACAGCTAAATTTTTGTTACATATTGGGATCAACATAAGCATCCATTAAAAATAAATTGAGTACTATTTCCACCAAAAGTAACTATTGGTTTAGATAAATTTCTAGTTCATTAAAAGTGCTGTGTACTGCATTTTCACATTTGAATACAGAAAAAATAATAAAATATATTTGATCAGTGACCATGTTATTCTTGCAGTATTTTTCCAGCATAGCAAAACATAGGAATGCAATTTTAAAGATTCATAATTGTACAACATTCAGGAGCAAATTGGTAATATGTGGTGAATTTGTACTTATTCCAAGATGTGACTTTAATGTGTTTCCAATTAAAACATTTAATGAATAAAAGAATAACTGGCATGTTTTGTTAAAAAAATACTGTAACAATTTGTCCATCCAGAATCCAAACAAGAAACATTTTCCTTTTGCACTATGAATTCTAAAACCAACACCAAATATTTAAGTATATTTAGAGACTAAAATTTTCCAGATATAGCCTCTGTCCTGTAGGATTTCATGGAAAGTGTATCTTTCTGTTATAAATAATATTATTTGTATCATAGTGTTCCAAAAGCTAAGAGCTACACTATACAATCAGGCAGCTTTAAAAAATATAATATGCATACTTACATTACTATACGAATTTGAATTTGTGAATTTGGACTATTCTTATTACTAAAGTGAAGTGTACACAATAATTTATTCATGTACTTAAAAGCAAAATGACGAAGTATTCAAATCTGTGCCCAGAACCTTCCAGTTTAATGGTTAAAAGTTTAATGTTGATGACATATGTACTACACAACTCTCTATTACTAAAGAAGTCAACATTTTCATGATCATTAAATTAACAATTCCTCATTTTATAATATAGACATGTCAGTATGGTTACCGCAGGAAAGCCACCATATTTCCTATCAGATTCTAAGCTATTTCCCAGTCTAGCTCTTTACTATCAAGCCTTTGTCTGTCTGCTACCTTATACTCTTATTCCTAGGTAAGGAAGGAATCAGTGATCTATGGGATGGAAAAAAATGTTAGTAGAATAATTACATGCTTTTATTTGGTTTGTTTGGTTCATGGATAAAATGACCCTCACAAAGTATTGCATTAGGTCAGTGTTGGGAAAATGGAGAACTAAATCTGAGTGAATTAAATGATGATCAAGCTATTATTTTCCAATAGACAATGTCATCAACAGAAACACTTGAATAGAAATTTTGACATCTTCTAATTTTTAAACATTCAATTATACACATTTGTCTGATGTATTTGTTCACAATTTTCTATGAATTATTTTGTTTAAAACTTAAAGGAATAGCACTTTCATATCCATTATATACTTGAAACATTTTCTACCAGAAGACTGAAAAAAAAAAAAAGCACACATAATAATTTTCACAATTTAACTTTAAGGAAAAAGAAGAAAAAATGAACATGTTGTCTTTCAGTATGATGAATAAGATGAGAATAAACTTGATGTATATGACTTGCCACTTGCATTGTGGAACCATGAGGATAAGTATTAATTACTTGAGAATTTACCTAAAATGGATCATCTTCAGCCCTATCTTAAAAATTCACTTCAAAAGCTGTTCATAAATTTTCCATATCATTGGTATAATAGAATTAATAGGTAATACTCTGCAGAATTACATGGGACTTGAAACAAGAGATAAGGTTAAAATAAGACATATGCTGTAAAAGAAATGACAATCAAAAATAGATGCATTTGAAGGGAAGTGGTAAAATGGATGGAATACTAAAGTGGATTATTTTGATTGCCCTTTACTTTGTTTCCCTTTAGAATAGCCAATGATTCTAGGACTTTCAAAGATATTTGGGATATGTTCTTGGAAACTCAAGCAAAATAAAATTGTACATTCTGGAGCTGCAAGTAACTTAATCTGGATGACAACTTTACTAACCAAGTTGAATGTTTTTGGTATTTTTGAATGAACATCATTGTATTAATTTTATCATCAATTATATTTAAATTTATTTTAATTTTAATTATTTATTTATGAATACAAGAGCTGGGGTACAGGTCAGAGTTGTGGGGTGGTGAGAGGATTCACCAGAGACAGAGTGGGAAGCAGAGCAGGTAGGTCTACTGAATTACACTGCTGACAGGAGCAGTGGGAGAGACAGGAGAGGTCTGCTGTGCCATGTGGGTTAGTTATCTCCCTGGGTAGCCATCAAACTTGTGCTTCAGTGGCTGGTGATAGCATGATAGTGCTGAGACTTAACCCCTTGAGCCACCAGGGAGGCCCTGGTATTTTTTTGTTTTTCTTGTTATATATTCACAGTTATGAATAATGATAAAGCTATTAAACATCTAAAACCTTGTAAGAATACCCTAGGTAAGCATTTTATTTTAGCACAGTTTAATAAAAATATATCAGACATATTGGCTTAAAACATTATATAGATTTTGGTTGTATAGCATTATTAATCAGCATCTGTATTTACTACATTATATTTACTACCAAAAGTCTAGTTTCCATCCCACCTTCTCACCTACCTCCTCCCTTATGATAACCTCTGTTTTTTTCTCAGTCTGGAGTTGTTTAACTCCTTAATTTGTGCAGTTCTAGAACTTAATTTCTGCCTTAAGGATTATGTGTCTGTCTTCTCATAAGATAGGTTCCTTGAAAACAGAGACCAGTAGTGCTCTTCTTAGGTAGTTTTGATCCATGGCACAGTGCCTATGCACAGCAGGTGCTCTATATAGGCCTAATTAGGGAAGAACTGATTGGCTAGATGACAGAATGAATGATGGACTAAATAGTTTAAGGAAAAAAAAGTTTCATTTGTCATCATAGTCAAACAAGGAGAGAAAGGAAGAGCCATGTCCTTAGCAGTTGTTTGGAGAGGGTCATTAAGCTACAGGGGCCCGTTTCTTGATTTTTCAAGTGGCAACTGCTCCATTCACTCAGCAGGTAATGCCAGCAACTCCATCACTGATAGCCTCAGGGGAGGCCACTTAAGGGGTAACTGTCACTTTAAGGGGATTTCATATTCACAGAGTTCACAAGCTTCTAGATCTATCCTATTTCCTATATACTTTTTGCACAACTTCTGAACACAAACAAGAATATATGAAATAATTATATTGAATCTACCTGTCCTCTCTGACACAGCCAGGGTCATTGGGTAGTGCAAATGCACATTGAGGAGTTACAGTAGTTGATTTGAAAACAGATAAAAGAGAGATGCAAGGTAATGTAAGTAAAATCATAAAATGAATTTTATGTATCATTAATTCTGATAACTGATTTTATTGCTTTGGAAAATTATTATGGCAGTCTGCTACAAAATACTTAACCTAATTTAAATTTCAGAACACAGTTTTTGGCAAATCACTAGAAGCAATATTTTTAATCAATGAAGTGAATCTAATTTGGATTTCAGATGGAGAGAGAGAAAAAAGTTTTGTAAGGTAAGCATTTTGTATTTCACAACTGTGTTTTAAATGTTTTTACAAGGAGCAAAAATGGAATAATGACTTTATATTTCTCTGCAGAAAACCCACGAAAGATCAAAGTCTAAACTATTTCCTTGTTGGCACATTTTAATTTATATTTTTATATAGTCATTATGATTCCAGGAACTACTTTGTTACCACTACACACAATAATTTTGCCAAGAACCAGATGATGTTTGGAAGTTCTATTAGAAAACCTAGCAAACACTGTTTTAATAATGAGAATTTTAAAATTGCTATCTTTGCTGTGACCAACAACTAAAACTTAGCAAGTTACTCTGCTTCTCAATAGTTTACATCAAGAAAGACAAGATCGCATTGTTTTCTAGTTTCACTTGCCCCATTCAGATTTTTTTGATGGCATCACCTTTATCAAAAGGTTTGGCTGCAGCAAACATTAATACTATAAATATGACCATATACAGATGAAAAGTAAAATCTTAACATTCCTGTTTGCTCACTAAAAAATGTCGGTAAATGTAAGAAAAACAATTTTCCTATCAGTTGGTTGACTACATGCTGTGAATTGTAGGCAGCACTCACAGAATCCTGGCTTCATTTCTTTCTTTTATTTCTTGCTGGAGCAATCATCCATGATACCAGCAAATAAAGCTATCCACTGCACTTAACCTAAAGCCTAGATGAGGTCAGTGACAGTCAGAGAAGAATAAGAGCCAGCAGTACATAAACTGGCCCTCCTCTGGACATTGTTGAGGAATATAAACATTCTTTAAAATGATGCATGTGTGTTGATAGGAGGAAAGGTGAATTAACTCTGCTTGCTCAAGAGAGAACACAGGCTTTAAATATCAATGGGTCAAATTCTGTTTTTTATTTACACATTACTTACTCCTGATAAAGTCAAGATGAATGTAAATAAAGCAAAAGGTTGTCCAGCTCATTCTAGATATTAACATGTTTAGTTTATCTCAAAGTGTTCTTTTATTGTGTACAACAAAGAAACCAGGCACAGAACACATCATTTTACCACTTGTGATTGACAAGTCATGTTTTACTGACACACCTTTTCCTTAGAATGTGTGGAAGTAGGTGAGAAGACTTTATGCCACTCAAATAAATTTAACATAACTTGATAAGAAAAATAAGGTATACTTAAAATATTATATCAGGAACGAATTTGCTAAGTGGTCTTCAAACAAAGAACAGACCACACAAATTTTATGGGGGAGAATTAATCATCACCCAAAAAATCAAAATTATAATGCTCTTAGCAGAACACACTCTTGAGCAGGTAACTGAATCAAAGAACTTTTGAAAGGAACATGAGAGTGGCATTTTTCATAAGGCAAGTTCAAATATCCAGTATGTGTTATATAGAGAAATGGATTTCTTACAAGGCTATCTACTATGCCATCATGGTGTGGAAGGCAGATTATTAGGAAATTACATGGGGATCTTGTTCATTTAATCTTCTACTTAACAGACCATTTTACCAAACTAAAAGGCGGAAGTTTCAGGCAAAAAACTGCAACTAGAAAGGATGACATGTTGATAAAACATCCCAGATTTAGGTATTATGTGAAATACTATAATCTCATCTGCAAAGTTTCAGAGGACATAAAGGAAATGTATCTGAATTTCTTCAGAATTTGGTTGGAACAATATGCTACATATAAAAATGATTCTTTTTAAAAATGTAATATTTGAGGTACATAATATAACTCCAAAATAATGTATGAATACTGTATATCTTTATAGGTATAAAAGGAAAATAACCAAAAGGAAGTAGAACAAAACATACACTGCCTGTCTTGGATATCAATACAAGTAAATAGTTTCTTTATTATCCTTATGTTTTCTTATTTTATTACAAAATAATATGCTAAAATATTAAACTGGAGTATAATCATTTTAAAATGTGCTATATTTCAAATTTTGTACATTGAAGCAATCAATTACACACATAACTATTTAATTTATAAGCTAAATCAAATGTCACATACATGTAACCACTGAAATTTCCTAAGGTTACATGACTAGGAAAAGAGTCAGTGATTAAAGTATAGTTCCCCCTCCCTTGGCTCCGAACAACTGAAATAAAAGACTCAGGTTTTTTGATTGACTATAGCTTAAGTGTGTTACACATGAAAAGCTAAGAAAAAAAGAATAACCTGATTCCTTATAGGTCAATAATGACCAATGGTGATAAATTGATTTAAAAAAAACAAGTGTTCCTTAAGCTCAGTAAGGAGCTATCAAAAAGGGTAGGCTGTGTTGGATAACAATACTGGTTGGCACATATCATAGGAACAGAAAGAAATCTAGTGTGTATGAGGTAGAGGAAGGAAGAGGCAGAGTGGAATGTGATGAGTCTAGAGAAATAGGTAGAAGCACAGATTATTAGACCCTGCAAGTAGTGTAAAGGCCTCTACTACAATCTTGCCTAGTTCTCAATGGTGGTGGTAGAGAAAATAGGTCACAAAACCCATATGTGGGGCCAGGAACAAGTCTATATTACAACAGGAGATACACAGGTGACAACAGCATTATCTAGGTGTACCTAGCCAGTGGCTTAGTAGCAGCATCCTCTTCCTGGCCCTATCAATAGCAGGTCCCATAGATACCTTTGGGTCTCCTTGGGCCCAAGAGCAGACCAGACTCCCTGCTCTCTCTCTGGGCCTCTTATCCCTGGCAGCAGCAGCAGCAGCAGTGAATGGCAGCCCCCTTCGCTCTGGTAGCAGCAGTGGCCCCTCCAAGGAGCCCTATTGACTTTTATATGATTTATAGGCAAAGCTAGTACAGGGCCAAGTTTAAACCTAGTGTGTTTTTGCACATGCAAACTATACATTAAAGTTAAATATTATTTACTGCCTCTCAGGACTACATGTTATCTACTAGACCAGCTGTGCTAGAAGGTCACTGGAAAAAAAAAAAAAAAGCAGCCTGAGAAACTCACTCATCTTACTCATCAACGATTTTAGTCTTCAGCATAAAAACCTAAGTATATATTCACATATTTTAAGAGTAGAAGAGACATAATCAGATTTGCATTTACGAAATAGGACTGCAACAAGGAGAGTTGTGGGAGATGGCTCAGAGTGGTAATCATTGGAGTGGACACTTTTATAATATATAAATCATGTAGAATGGTATTAATATGTGATTTATGACAATGATGGTAGTTGTGATTATGCCTTAATAAAATCAGGAAGGAACAGTCTCTGAATTATCAATAGATAATTATCATCTACAATTACTAATGAACCAACCAAATGGTCACCCAAGTTATTGAGGAGGGTATCTATTGGTCTCTATCACTCAGTAAACCTTAAATCTGTGCCATAATATTTTACTGATAGCCTCTCTTTGCTATGGGTTATAAACTAAAAAATATATAACACATTAAACCCATTAATTGCACCTGTTTATATACATTTAGTGGATGAATGGTGTTAATGACATAGTACGAGAGATAGCTAAGGAAAAGGAACTAGATTGTCACATTAATTTTTGTGCTGAATTGAACATACTCATTTAAATAAATATCACTAAGAACTATTTAATATTTGACATCTATCAGGTATGTATATAGTTACTAATTTTATTTTTTGCTAAAGGAATAATGTAATTTTCTACTCGGCACTAACAACATATAACAATAAATGTTTACTTACTACTATTGTGTTTATAGTTCCTAGTAGATTTTTGATCAAAATATTCAAAACAGTTGGGCTGATTAAACATATGTCAAAAGTCAAACTCCACCTTACCAGTGAGGTTTACTTAAGTTACTACATGCCCATGGGTCAATATACTAATCTTGCTTCTAGGGATTTGATAAATTGCATCACCTGAGAATGCTTAATTTTAAAATGTTAATAGCTACTGAGAGCTCCGGAAGCAAACTTGCTGCTTCTGCAGCAAACTTGCCCCCTTTAGCTGCCTGCATAATTGACTGAGGGATCCATCTGCTTCCCCTCTAGATTCTCTTCATGTTCACTCCCAGGCAATGCTGTTATGAACTGCTTCCAGCCAATGAATGCACACTCTGTGGAACAAATAAAGCTTATTCTTTGAGATGTGGAACTTCCCTGATGAGTGACTTTTGCTCTGGGACTCCCATTTGGCTCAGCCAGCCTTTCTTGAATGTGCACTGAAATCTGAGAACTTTCCCATTCTAACCTTCTTTCCCCTGCTCATTTTCAACATCACCACAGCTAACATCTCTCCACAATTTCCTTATTCCCATCGCTTTTATACTTAACCCTTATTTCTGCAACAATTTACTTATGTATCAAATTCTGTTTCACCATGTTTCTCAGAGGAATCCTACAACTGGAAGTGTCAGTAGTGGACTAAGAAAACAGGGAGTTTAACAAATTAGCAAAGCTCTGCCTGGTGATGCTGAATTACTAATGATTTCACTGTTGGTGACTGTGAAGATATCCCTGTGGAGGGAAATTATTTTGTAAGTAAAATAGTTTCAGAATTTAGAGATGGGGAACTGGTGGTGGGCATGGTATAAAAGTATACGTTGCAGAGGTTTAAGCTTATAACTCCCAAAGGATAAACAATGATGCAAACCAACTTTACCTCAATAAACATAATTTAAAAACAAAAATTAAAAAAACTAAAGATAGGAAGAAACAATGCCTACAGGGATAATAGAATTGGTGGGTTGTAGCTGAGTTGTTTTGACATATTTCAGAGCAATAATGAAAACAGAGGGTTGTTAATAAGTTGGTAAAATGGCGTATGAAAGCCAAGCAGTCTGTTACAAAGATGCACTTATCTCCCAGAATGAATGAATGACTCAGTTGAGCAGCAGACTAAGGCCCAGTAGAATTGCAGAGCTCATGTGTTATTTAAATTTCCAACAAAGCAGGTATTGTGCTAAAGTCAAAACCTTATTATTAAAGACTAGGACTTGGTAAAATAATATGGGACCATGTAAATGAATGTCTCAGAAAGCGTTGGCTTTTCAGACTTTAAAACCTTTAGGCTTGCAGAAGCACCCTATGTATCATTAGTAAGAGCCCGTGTTTCCCCTATGCTGGAAGATACTACAACAATTTCCCCCCAACAGGTGCTCACTCAGGAGTTATCTCCATCGCCTCTCCCAGCTACTAAACTAACTAGTGTTAAATCTCAGGAAAACTCAAGTGGACTTACTACACCCAATAAAGGAAGGTGTTATGCAACAAATAAGGACTGCTTTTGGTAGCCAGGAGAGTATTCCTGTGACTGATTCAGAGTTTCTTTAAACACCTAAACTAGAATGTAAAACTTAATAAGAAGTCATTTATATGGATATATTTGCTTTAGATACAGATTTTTGTACACAAGCAAGGGCCCCAAAGATAGGGGCAAATTCCTTGTGGGTTGATACTTAAAAAATATAGTGAAAGTGATGGCAAGGAATAAATGAAGCATAAATCCTTGAGTTGTCATAACAAATGATATGTACAATAATAAACAAAGAATAGAGAGTAGAGCAAATGCTGGGATGGATATATTAGATAAGACCAGAAGACTCACAGAAGATAAACACAGGAAACACTATTTATTCATCAAAGTTATGAGAATGCACAAATTAGTGGGATATCAGCTTTTAAAAAGCTCAATGGTGACTCCCCTCTGTAGGCAAACACTGATGTTAAGAGGATAGAAATTCTGGTGTGATAATGATGGTGATAATATAAACTTAAATGGAGAAAAAACAGGTTGCAGAAGTGACAGTGCTAAATTGTCCAAGGCTAGAAATCTGTATCTACCTTCACATGGTGGAGGGCCATTCAGGGGACTTGACACACAGTGAGCTGTGAAAATAGTAATTAGAGCATGATGTCAGTAGGGGCAGGATACATGGACAGTAGCAAGGGTGGTGCTTAACAACTATAACCAGAAAAAAGGCAAAAATAGGAGACCAAGAAGATGAAAGCATTTATCTCAATGAAAATTCATGATCCTTTGCTCAGGGCCTAGACCTGACCCAATTATGATATCCAGAACTCTTTGACTGAAGAAGTATCTGGCTTCTAAGAGGAAAGGCCCTGTAACACAGACACATGTACTATAATCTACTATAATCATTATATTAGTCTCCTCTAAAGGAGCCTGTGGATATTTAACTAGGTGATTTTACAATGGGAATAAGAAATTGCCCAGGGACAGATGGTATGTTTTCAGTTATACCATAAGAGCCAAAGCATGAAATAGACCTCCTGTTGGGATAGCATTCTAGCTAAACTTTTTCTCACAGGGGAAACAAACAAAAAAAAAATAATGATTTTTGAGAATTTAATATTTGTCAATCACCAAAGACCTCCTGTAATAAAAATTTTATGTTTATTTATTACATCATCAACATTTTTAGATGCACAATTTCCTGACATAGGAGCATCACCTTTTAAGCCACTGCATCTGTGGACCCATCAAGTGTATTTTTCTCTAGTCTTTAGGGTAAAATTGGAATTTATATACTTGCAACTAGAATAACCTTCACATGTGGGTCCTGACCTATGGGATAAAAGTCATCAAGCATGAAATTCCAAGTGTAAATATATGAAACTATATGCTCCCTCACACATTAGCCAAAGTAAGTGGACTTTAGTGCCATGATTAAAGACCATATTTAAGTGCAGACACTGTCAACTATCATATTTAAATTTGTCTTGCCATCTGTACATGGTAGAATGACATGGAGAATAAAATTTAGACTCTAACATTTAGTATTATACCAGTATAATTGCTGAAGGAGAGAGGGATTACAAAAAAAAAAAAAAATATTTATAGGTTTTCTTATTGTGTTGGTGGAGAGTGGCAATCTATACAACTAGTGGAACTACAATCTTTGAACTAGTCATTTACTTGATGTAGAGAGGGATGTGGCACAAGGAGAGCATGGGGTATTAAGATAACTAGAGGTAGAGCTAGAGCTAGAGCAGGAGATTCTTAGGCATAGTGAATGACTTGTCTATCTGATCAGGGTCTGAAAGCAAAAGATCAGTAATATAACAGGGATAACTAGAATTGTGATATGTGGATGAACATTATAATTGGGTACAAAGAGTACAGACTGTATTATACTTTAATGACCACCATAAGTCACCCAAAAAACAAGATACATTAAAAAATTGAATCAGCAAAATAACTTGACCAGTGAATACTAGTAAGTTATCACCATTGTTTATACTGGACTAGTGAAAATAGCATAAGAGCAATGTAGTAATGGTGATAGAAAATGAGGTCATTATGAGACCTCATGTCATAGATTCTCACTTTATGTGGTTAATCTGTTGCCTTTGAATATCCAACCCGCCAGAAATGAAGACCAATTCCATGCCACTAATATGACACTATTCCTTGATGATATGTACTGGTCCCTTGGTGACAAGTTGAATATATTAGACACATTCACATAATAATATCACATAAATACAACTTTAGAAAAAAATAAATTAAGGAATTAGATATTGGCATTCCCTCTACCTTAATGTACATAAAGATCCAACTTGCCCAAACGTTTTGATTTTAGAAATGCCCATCTAGCAAGTTCTGGGTTTGATCTGACTGCAAGTGAGGCATACTCAACTTTCAGTTCTCACTTCCTCTATTGTATAGATACATGAAACATATATCAAGATATCAGAACCATTTTGCCAGGTGGATGAACGTATTGTGTAGAATTGTGAGCCATGCAGTAAGAGAAAGAAGAAAATGCTTGTACTTTGAAGTCAATAATATTTGGAGATACATGAAAATATACTACATTCTAATTCATACTATGTTTAGGTATACACTTGGAAAAGTGTGGAATTTGTGTGTAGGGATAAGTATCTATCTGAAAATATACTGAAACAGAGGTCACATAACTATATATGTGTAGCAATAATAGAGCATACAGTTCCCACAACTATTTTTGTCTTAGATGCCAGATTTTATGACATCTATGAGTGATATTTAATTATATGTATTTAATATTTAATTATCACAAAGTCATGAACTGTATTCAGCATGAAGGGTTTCTTAAAAGTTTACTACATAATTATTTCATATGATATAATTTTAAGTGTGGTTATTATGAAAGTCACCTGAATAATAATTAAAATAAGCACTGATAAATTACCAGTACAAAATGGTCTCTAAAATGGAAAACAAAAATATGACTTACTAGTACATTTTATATTTTCTAACAGTTCACTGGAATGTTTCAGAAACATGAAAATTTTTTGTTGTTCATGTGTTTATTTTTTCAATAACGGAAATATATTTAATAATAATTTGCAAATGGAGAAGTTACTATGCTATTTTATGCTATTTCATCCCCTTAAAGTATGGTTTTAATGTTGATGTTTCTGCATAACTAAAGGTTATAAGAAAATGAAGTAGAATTTTAGACTCTAACTGAAATATTTTCATATATATAGTGTAGAATAACATATGCATCATTAAAATTCTTGTCACCTTAATTAACCTGTTCAACTGTTCAAAGAGCAGAATCAAGAAGATGCATTTCTCTATATCTTTTTTATCTCCCCCACATTGTTTTTGATAGATTAGGTACTATAGAGCACTGCCTTGCAGTAGCTGATAAGTGAATATCCTCACAGTGTTAGTATTGAATCTTACAATATGTTAGTTCTATGGTTTGTAAACTTTCTCTTTCTCAGTGACACTTGAGGGGAGAAAATTATTTCTAATCATTGATTCTTGAGAAAACAGAATATTTTTTATCCATAAAATTGCATGGCTAATAAAGTGAGTTTGGGTTGACTTCTTATTTACACTTTAGAACAACCAGCCAAGTGTATAGATAACATAATAACCCAATGATAAGTAACATAATTAACAATAATTTACAACATATATTCATCACTCTAAAAATTTTCTTTACTAACATTGAAGTTAAATTATTTATTTTACCAAAATCCAATTTAAACTTCACTGTACACAACCTTATTTAAATATAATTATGGGATTATAAAGCATTTATCATAATAGCAAAAAAAGAAAAGGAAGCAATAATACTTCATGAATGACCATGAAGCATTAAAGGAAGCCAGATACTAAACAGTATATATAAAATGCTCAGTAAAGACAAAGCTATGAAGACAGAATGTATATTGGTGGCTGCCTAACATGGGAGGAAAGGCAGAATGATAAGTATATCTCATTTTGTTGTGATTTACTTTATTGTTCTTTATAGATACTTTGTTTTTACAAACTGAAGATTTGAGGTAACTCTGCTTTGAGCAAGTCTATTGGGGCCATTTTTCCAACAGTATGAACTCACTTAGTATCTCTGTGTTGTATTTAGATAATTATCACAATATTTCCCACATTCTCAATATTATATCTGTTATGATGATTTGCAGTTAGTGGTCAATGATATCACTATTGTGATTGTTTGGGGATTCCACGAACTGCTTCCATACAGATGGCAAACTTATGTATCTGTTCTGACTTCTCAATTAGTCATTTGCTGTCTGCCTTCATCTACTGGGGTCTCCTATACCCTTAGGCATACAATGGTGAAATCAAGTCAATTACTAACCATACAGTATTCTCAAAGTATTCAAGTGAAAGAGTCATATGTTTCTTGCTTGAAATCAAAAGCAAGGAATTTTGAAGCGCAGTGAGGAAAGTGTGTTGAAAGCTGAGATAGGCTTCTTGGGCCAAGAGTTGCCAAGTTTTGAATTCAAAGGAAAAATATTTTGAAGGAAATTAAAGTGCTACTCTGGTGAACACATGAATGATAAGGAAGGAAAGCAGACATATTGCTGATATGGAAAACATTTTAGTGGTCTGAACAGATCTTCAAGTCAGTCACATTTCCCTGAAGCCACAGCCTAATGCAAAGCAAGGCCCTAACTCTCTTCCAAACTATGAAGGCTTTGAGAGGCAGGATATTCAAAGAAAACATTGAAATAGTAGAGGCTGCTTTAGGGAGGTTTATAACGTCTTGAAAGGTTGAAGGAAAGAAGTTGTCCTGATAATATAAAAGTGGAAGGTGAAACAACAAGTGCTAACATAGAAGCTACGATAAGTTATCTAAAGTATCTAGTTATGATCATTCTAAGGTGTCCACACTAACCAACATAGACAAAGAAGCTATTCATTGGAAGATGCCATCTAGAAGTTTTACAGATAAAGAACAGTCAATACTTAGCTTCAAAATTTCAACAGACTTACTCACTTACTCCTTTTAGGGTAACCCATCTTTTTTTTTTTTTAAACCTTGAAGTCAGTGCTTATTTACCATTTTGAAAATCCTACGATCCATAAGAATGATTCTAAATCTAGTCTGTCTTCATCCTAAATTAAATAACAAAGCCTGGACTACAACATGGTTTACTGAATATGTTAACCCCATTACTACTTAGAAAAAAAGATTACTTCAACATATAACTACTTATGAACAATGCACTTGTTCACCCAAAGTGCACAGCTCTGATAGAGATGTGTAGGGAGATTCATACTGTTTTAATGCCTGTTGACACAATATCTATTCTGTAGTCTATGATTAAGGACTGATGTTGACTATCAGGTCAGTATTTGAGAAACATTTTTTTTTTTAATTCTCTAGCTGCTATTAATAGTAATTCCTCTCATGGATCTTCCATGAGTCCAGGGCACCTAACACAAGTATCACGGAAAAGGGGGTCCCAGATAGCTCAACTATATACTCCACTGCCAGGTCAAGATAGTAGTGGTCATTGTCTATACCAAAATACTAAAATAGCCATGACCAAGGACAAGGAGCAGCCTCTCCTCTCCATCTGTCCCAACTTCCTCTTTTCTTACACCTCTAATATATATCCTTCCCAGATGCCTCCCAACTCCCCCCCATCCCCCGCCATTCAGAATGTCTGGTTTATATGCTCTGGGAATTGTAATCCATGGCAGCTTATATGTTGGTAGCATGGAGGTGGTAGTGGAGCCAATTCCTGGGGTCATGGCAGTTGACCCCATTTTGGGATGACACATCCTGTAACTAAATGTAGAAGATGCAATAAGTTATAAATAGTTAATTATAAACATTAAACATAGATGTGAATATTAAGAGGCAATATAGAAATGTTTATAATGTAACATTTTAAAATTATAAAACATTAGATTGTGATATCAAAACAATCAAGGATATAAACTAGAAATGGAAGAAACAAAGTAAAAATGTTAGCATACAGAATGAGGGTTGTCCCGGGCCCCCAAAATTTACACACTCTAAAGTGGATCTTGCCATCTGCTACATAAAGGCAAAGCATACTTTTAGTGCATAAGAACTTTAGTGGAAAATAACTTTACTAGAATTAATGTGCATAAAGGAAAGAAGAAAATAAAATACTTTCTTAATGAAACACCCAAAGTTACTCATCCTCTTATGTGTAAATGCCAGCAAGACAGGGTTGGCCCAAAGCAGGGCTCCTGAGTCCCAAAAGCTTGCCACAAGTCTAAGGTATCCTCTAGCAGGGAACCATAATAAAAATGGCATAAGGGACCAGGCAAGTCTGTACAAAAGAGATAATGAGCGCCTTTCTGGTGATGTAGGTGTTAAAGTATCAGCATTACCAAGCTATCACCAGCCACTGCAACATGAGCTCTATCCTCAGCCAGGTAGCTAACCCACATAGCACAGCAGATCTCTCCTGTCTTGCCCACTGTTCCCCTCAGCAGTGTGTTTCAGTTAGTCTGCCTGTTCTGCTCCCCACTCATTCTCTGGTAAATCCTCTCACCCTCATTACCTCTGGCCTACACCCCCATTCTTCATAAATAAAAGAAATCTTTAAAAAAAGGACAAAATCAAAATACAAATCAAGAGAAAACTTCCCCATAGGTCTCAGTCCATATCACTTCACAGTGTCTCCTTCCATGTCCCCCAAGTCCTCAGTTTAAGTCAAAGGCAGACAAGCAAGTGAAGCTTCTTCACATGTCTCTCTGCTCCAACTGTTTCCTTCAGGTCTTCTCTCCCAAGACTTTTAGGCTTCCCCCAATGCTCAACTCTTCCCTTAATTAGGTGGGGCAGGTATAATTTTAGATTACATTCTTAGAGAAACACTTAATTTGGAATTATGAATATTTATATTCTTTCTGATTTCCATTATAGATAGAATTTTGTCTGCACTTTAAATGCAACACTTGACATCATAGACCATAATAAAAATAACACAGAAATCTTATATTGCATTTATTCTACAATAGACACTAAAATTTAGAAATCTATCCTGAACATTACCAGTATTTTAAAGTCAGATTTACAGACAAAGAAGTGAAACAGCAGTCAATTTAAATAACTTCTCCAAGATCACTCAACTATTCAGAGCCACTACTAATTAATTTGTGTAATAAATGTATAATAAACTAATTTTATGAAATTATCTAAGATGTTCAGGCTTTCAAATCATATTATAGTGACTATTTAAAAGAGAAAAAAAAATTGCAATGCTATTCTGAGAGATAAATCTCTGCCAATAAGAACATTAAGTTTTAAATTGTTCTACAGTGACTTTTTTATTATTTTTTATTAAAATATTTTAAAATTTACATATACTTGCCATTAATTGTAATCCCCATGTATTCCCCATCACCATCTCACCAGTGCACCATCACCTCAGTCCCTCATGTTCCCATCTTCCCTCAACCCTCCCCCTCCCCTCCCCACCAGGTGTCCCCAGTCTGTCCTTGTGTCCTCATTTTTGGTTTCTGTGTCTTTATATACAGTGACTTTTATTTGTAGAGATTCTTATAAAAGAGTGTGGCTCACACAATTTCATCTGATACTGACAGCAAATAGTCTAAAATAGGAAAAGTAGGAATCATTTTTACAAACAAAAATGCAAAAAACAAAAACCCTGAGACCCAAGTAGTTCAAATCGTTTTCTTAGTCAGATCTCTAACAAGTAGAGGGAAGAATCAGAAGCCTCCTGGCAATGACTGCCTTCTAGCACTTCTGCTTTACCTACGTATTTCCTGGATCTGCCTTTCCATCTGTATCTTCCTTATCTGAGCAATATGAATTCTGTTTAAAGTAGTTTTCAGATGGAAGAAGAGCAGAAATTTAAAAGCATAAGGTGCTTACTTTTATCTTTCATCACAAGTACTGTAATTCAGGGTAAGTGATTGGGCAGAATTGTTAGCCTTAAACTCAAGGATGAATATAATGTTTCTTTTCTCCTCTGAAATGTAGCTCATTAGAACAACTTGACATTTTACTGTCTACTATAGGCAAGAAGTCTTTCCTTCCTAGATGTGTATTTTCCCAGTCATAACCACAATCTAGTAGTGAAGAAGAAATTCAATTTGTAACCCTGCTGACCAGTTTTTTTTGACTAAAGTCATGAGTTTCCTTTAAAATAACCAGCAACATCCATAAGTCAGTGTCAATTTTATAATAATTTTACAAGGTATATAGGTTCTCCTTATGTTCCAATTAAGATAATACATTTGGGGGCCTCCCCTGGTGGCGCAGTGGGTTAAGCACCACACTGTGAAGCAGACCGCAGCCACTTGCAGCATGGGTTCGATCCCTGCTGCCTGCCAGGGAGGGGGACCCACATGGTGCAGCGGACCTCTCCTGCTGCGCCCGCTGCTCCCCTCAGCAGTGTACTTCCATTGATCTGCCTGTTCTGCTCCCTGCTCTCTGTGGTGAATCCTCTCACCCCCCCCCCCCACACCTCTGGCCTGTGCCCCAGTGCTTGTATGCATAAATAAATAAATCTTAAAAAAAAAAAAAAAGATAATACATTTGGTTATTTGTTAACAATACAAAATTTAAAACCACTAAATATTTTTGTAAATAATTAATTCCCAAAAAACTTCATTTTAGGTATTAATTTGGAAAAATTAATAAATTAATTTGGAAAAAATATTACTAAAAAGTAATATTTGTTTTTAGTTTTGTGAGGCTTACTAGCTTAGTCAGTCATCAGGGTTCTTTGAAAAATACATTTTAATTCAAAATCAGGCACAGGACATTAGAAGATACCCGAGGATATAAAGACATTGAAGCTTAAGTTATATTAGCATTTTGTTAAATCACCCTTTACTGATATTTATTGAACACTTTTCCTATAGACTTTTGGAAAATACTTTTCATGAATTATTTCATCTTTCCTCACAATGAATCTGTGTGGTAGGTACTTTTATTAGCCACAACTAATGAATAAGAACACTGAGGCAGAGAAAGATTAAGAAGTCATTTCTTAATACATCGTCAAACTAGAATCACGCCTAGTCTCTTCCTACATTTCTTGAAATATTAAAAATGCGTTAAATGGTGATATATTAAAACAGAAAAGACCTTCACAATTTTGCCCAACATTTTTATTTTGAACGGAGAACTCTCAGGTTAAAGAAGTTAAGTGATTTACCCAAGGTTACATAGCTGGGCTATTTGTCATAAAGTTAAAACTGAAACTTTAAGTGACATTTGACTTTCAGTTCAGTTACTTTTCCTCTCAACTTTTCTACTAAGAGAAAATTTTGAAAGACAATGGCAAATCACCATGGCACTGAGCCATGTTAACTGATTTTGTTCCCAAAGTATTTGCTTTCCAGCAATTCCAAGCTTAGTTATTTTATTCTTTCTCTCAGACTTTGTATATATCTTTTGATATCTCCTGTCACAGACATCTAGGCCACAGAAAGTCATAATGTCAGATTCTATTTGTTCTTCTGCCCATTGCAATTTTGTCCCTGCAAAGCTTTCAATTCTATTTATTTTTATCCTAGCTTTGGAGTTGGTTACTTGCTTCACTGTCTGTCTAATTTAGAAGCTTTTTTCTCTTTCTTCTACTGTTAATTCAGTGACATAAAATTCTAAACTGGTCTATCAGTCTTATTTGCATTCAACATTATCCATATTTTATTTCATTTTAGAGAGACTCTGATGCATATCTTTGATAGGAGAATATCTCACTGAGTTGTGAAATGTACATTGTATATGAACAAGTATTCAAAATTAATAATTATTGCCATGTTGTCTTAAATTTAAGTCCAGTTTTTCTTTATAAAACATGTTTTTATGTCATTAGATGGATTACAATGAAACATACTTGAATATCTGTCATTCATAACTTACTACATTAAAAACATTTCCAAGAAGAAACTACAGAATTTATTTTCATTCAGAAAAAAAAAATTGTATGCCATGAAACTTGATGCCATATATTTCCAAATTATCAAAGAAAAAAAGTGAACTATAATATATACTGAAATATAAAAATCACCTAATCAGAGTTTTCATTTCACCAATTGTTTGAGGAAAAGGAAATAGCAGTATTATCCCAAGTATTTGGAATAATTTATTTAACAAATTAGCTTTTTTTTTAAATATACAGACATAGTACAAAATTACAGTTCTTTAAAGAAAGTATTTAGTAAGTGGTGATATTATATATATTATAGTTTTATGGTATATAAACTTTGAACGTTAGATAAGAATAAATGTATCATTGCCCAAAGTGAACATTAAAAAGTTGGAGCAGATCAGTGGTTCAAAAAACATTAACAAAAACTACACTTTCTTTTAGATAAAATCTGACAAGAACATTTGATGTTCAAAGCAGACACATTGAAGCTGCTCAATTTCAAAATGTGATTGGACATCTGAGAGCCCTGATTATTCCTCCTGCTGGTACCCTCATCCTCAGTCACAGAGGGTTGGCTGGGGTTCCAGAGGTTCCACAGAGAACAGTATGAAACTTCTGACTTCAAATGTGTTTTTAAATGTATAGCGTTATAAAAGTCTTTATATTTTCATATCCTTTCTATTCCTAAAACCTCACTTGTGGAAAAAAAGTCCTTTGGTAAGACAGATAAATCAGCATACACTTTTTAATAATGGGACATTGACTTCAACTATACACGGAAAGATTTTTGTTGAGCATCCAAGTAAGTTTTTTTGTTTTTGTTTTTTATGAAGTTTGTGTTAATTTTGGGAGTAAACATCTCTGACAAGCATGGTATCATAGTCATGAAAATTTTCCCCAATATTTATTTGTAGTGAATTACAGGTGAAAGGTAAAGTGTTGGGATATCAACAGGTTTTCATCGTTGCATGACATAATAGCTAGAATTTATCTCTCCTTCTTGGTAATAATGACTTATTGAGAAACCCTGGACATGTACAAAGATTTCAACATTAAAAAAATGTCAATATACACAGATAGGGCACACACCAGTATCTTCATTCATTTTCTTATTAAACATCTGCAAGGAAAGAAAAACTTGCAAAAATAAAGGCACTAGAGAGAAGGGTCATAGTGAATAATGTGTAAACAGATCCTGGCCCAAATTTTAATCAATTTGCTAAATATAATATTGTTATTATAGCTACCTGATACAAACACTGGTATGTGGAAAGAGGATATTTATAGACAAAATACATTCAATCTTCATTATTAGATAAAGAAAAGCAATCTAGGCGCGGCAGACCTCTCCTGCTGTGCCCGCTGCTCCCCTCAGCAGTGTACTTCCGTTGATCTGCCTGTTCTGCTCCTGCTCTCTTTGGTGAATCCTCTCACCCCCCACACCTCTGGCCTGTACCCCAGTGCTTGTACGCATAAATAAATAAATCTTTAAAAAAAAAAAAAAGAAAAGCAATCTACTATTACTGACAAAAAGTATGACATAACAAAGGTCAATAATGTGGAACTATAGAAGGCTGAACTTTTGTTCATTCAACAGAATACTGTGTTGGCCCATTATATCAATGAATAATACTAAGTGAATGTGTCAAACAGAGAGTGGCCAATTCCATAAACATCACAGAAGACATAGCTATGGCAGAAGGTATGTGAAAAAAAAAATCCCAGAAATATATCAGGGCCCGTAAATTTTGGGGAAGCTTGTGTTATCTCCTTTAAATGATAAGACAGGTGGTTACACTTGTATTTTCTCCACTAACAACAACAAAAACAATGCAGTTGAGATTTATCATATTCTTCAACTCCGTTTCTTGGTTGGATCCACAGGTTGTCAGTTTCAATTGGGGCAGAATGGGAGACTTTTATGAATCTTCAGACTTTGGGAAAACTTGTTATGCCACTTGGGATTTAAAATTCCAGAGGTACCTGTGATGAATAATGATGACTTGTGCATTAAGAAATATCACAGAATAGACATAGAGTTGTGAAACAGGGTTATCTCCTCTTTTACTCAGTCATTGGTATCCATGTGGAAAATGATTTTTTGATGATAGCATAGTAATTTACTATGCAAACACTGCCTAGCATCATGAGCTATGTATCATCCAATTCCCCATAGACTAAGGTCAGAGAGACATAGTAACAATCTTTTCATAGTGTTATAGTCAGATATGATCTTATCAAATACATAACAAGAAACAGTTGTCTAATAATCAAGAACAGTGTTCCTCTTTTACCAATACTACACATAGCCTCATAGAATTTACCAACAATCTGCTAAGATGATAGAAGATGTTAATCTTTATGGAGAGGTTGGCATGACTATATGAGTAAACTGGACATAAATAGCTGCTACATTTCTGCTCCTATGTAAGTTGACTATGAGGCATAAGCAAAGGGATATGCAAAAAACCAGATTTATTAGCAGAATGTGTGTTTGTTCACACAACATGGAGGGAGAATGAAGCAAACATTAATTAGCTTTGATTCCTGAGAAATGGACAATAACCCAGCTGGTTAATCTGAAGCCTGGGAGTTGGATAGGATTGCATAAATGAGGCTAAGAAAATGAAATTGTAGATATTTCTGTTTCTCAAACAATGTCAAGCAGAGATATTTCTGTTTCTCAAATAATGTCAAGCAGAGATTATCCAGCACAGATGAAGCTCTCAAAACCCAGATGGACTGGATTATTCAGACTATGGATACACAGGAAGGGGTGGGGAGGGAGAGGCGTCAAAACAGGGGAGGGAAGAGCACAAATGACTAAACATTCAGCTTGGACAAACAAGTTAAAGTATTAGGATAATGTCAGTATGGACAATCTAACATGATATTTCCCCCTAAGTCTAGTAATCAAGAAATAAACTATAGTGGACTTTTCTTATCTCACTCTCATTTATTCATTGTGGAATGTGTTTTCCATTTCTGCAAATGCATGCTTTGCTACATTTGAATCCCATGTCCCCAAGAGTTAAACACTTCCTTCATAGTATACTGAATGGTTTAAATGAACTGGAAGCTATACTTACTGTCTTCCCACATTAGAGTCCTCATATTACTAGTCCAGGCAGCACAAAAGCAATTTCTCTGTTGACTGATGCCATCAATTCTGATAACTATGAGAAGACAAGGTTATGCATGCATAATTGAGGGAATGAGATATGTTTGCAACACAGGAGCTTATCACATTATCTCTTAGTATTTCTCTGTCTAATGATAATGGTGAATAGGCAACATGCTCGAGGTAAATTAATGTCCATATATCTCATGATCAAGGTTTGGATCACCTAGTAAAATCTAGAATGAGTAATGAAGGAAATAATATAAAATATTGCTGAGACCAAATGTTGATGCAGTGACTCTATAAGTTATTTTAAAAAGTTATAAGAGACCAATATGTTGAATATTTAGATTCCCTCAGAGTCAAAATAAGAGTTAAGATAGAGTTCCTTTACATCTATTATATCAGAAGCCAAACCAATTTTAGCACTCACATAAAATATAAAAGAAAAAAACAAACAAACACAGGTTGTAGTTTTGCTTTGTATACTTGGGTAAATGATCCACTGGATAATCTTTGATTAATGAAGAGAAAGTAGGAGGAAGGTAGAAAATAAATCAATTCACTCTTCTTGCCCACATAGACTGTTATGAGATGCAAGAAATCCATTCATGTTATCTGAAGATTGAATGCCCAGCTATATTTCTGGTGACCCTAACTTCAGATTGGAAAGATACTAACTTAAATTTTCTTTTTTTTTCCTTTTCTTCTTCACTTTCTGTTGTCCATCATTTTCTAAATTGACCACTCTAAATAAATGCAAGACATTAAGTTTTTCTTAACATCTCTTCTCAGAACCCTGGAATAGGTGTGGAGTCACATTCAAAGTAGAATCCTCCTCTTTTAAAATTAACTCACCATTGACTTACAATACTATTTATGTTTCGTAAGTCCAGCTTCAAATCTCAACATGTGTGTATACCACACCACTCCCATCACCAATTACCACTCACCATTACCATATTAACCCACTCAACTTATTGCTCCCACTGCACACTCCCTTACCCTCTGTATTCCCTAGAGTGAATAGTCCTTAAAGGGCACAAAACTGCAGCTCACTATCCCAGTATACTCAGACTCTGAAGTTCAAGTCTTCATATTTGAGGTCTAAGGTGCTATGAAACCTGCACTATTTATTCTGCTCTTACGGTGATTTTCTTTTAAAATTTCTTCATTTTCTTTGCAATTGGCTATAAACTTCTCCTCAGTTGGTTGTCAGTACATGTCCATGTCTGAATTCTAAGTGTTGGTCATATTCCTCCCAATTAAGCACCTGTGACCAAACTTATGAAGAGACCGTTTAATGTTTTAGAACATGGCATGAAACACAATTTTTTTTTTTTTTTAGAAATAACACTTGTTCAATACTTTGAGAGTTCCATGCATACACACTCATGTAGTAAACTAATATGTCTCTTTAACAAAGTTTGTGCTACCACTTTAATCATCGGTTATTTCTAATAAATCCATATTTGAAAGTGTTAATAAATACTTCCATCTCTAATTCCAAGATAGTTCCAAACTTATCATCTCAAAATTCACTCCCAGGCCTCTAAGGAAGGAAATAAAGTGATGACATGTAAAAGAAAATTACATGATATCTAGAGGTTCTTCTGTCACTATTGAATTCATGACCATGACATTTTTGTTTTCTCAGACCAGGTCACTATGGTTAACTGACGAGAAGACATACATCACTGTCAGACTGCCTAATTTTCCAAAAGTTTGGAGGTGTTCTTATGTTAAAAAAAAAAAAAAAAACTAGCTTTAAAATGTATATGAGATGAGTACCTGAAGGCTTATCTAGCTCAATCCTGTTTATCCACTTGTAGTCGAATTTTAAAGAGTCTTAGTTTTATTACTCCAATATCATGGGAGACAGGATATGAACGTTCCTTCATACAGAAATTCATATTTGCAAAATCACTAAGCTCCATAAATTCTTAGCTGATGAAAAACAATGCTTTTGAATAAATATTTGACTGCATACAACTTAGATAAAATATGTTTTATATGTAAGTAAATATTTAAATACACACATACATGTTGGAGTAAGTATATATGTCTGGAAGTATAAATGTTGGAGTAAGATTTTATGTGTGGAAGTATAAAGGTATGTGTAAGGAACAAACGGATGGATGCCAATGCATAGACTATTAATACACTGCAATAAATTCCAGAGATCTGTCCATACTTTTCAATAATGCATATCACACTTTGATACAGACACACACGGACATGTATCCCATGTATCCAGGTTGACAGTGACTTGTTATATATTCCTAGACTGTAAAATCTGCCCTATCTTTGTAATCTGAATAAAAGTTCTAATTCTAAGAATAGATAATCATTAAGGTAATGTGTCAACAAATGTTGCATACTATGCATCCTCTTCTGATTTTGTTTGCTTTCTCATTTTGACTATTTTCCTGTTGGCCTGTGGACCAAATAGTTAATGGTTACAAAGAAGTGTGGCAATTTGTAGTCATTCGATATAAAATTATCAATGTTCTATACAGAACATAAATTAAATCTCATATTTTGCTTGCTGCCTATAGCTGATTTTACGACTATCTCCTTGTTTCCCATTGTGAGTACTGAGACTATTTTATTATCTTCTAGGAAAAACACATACATATGTTATTCGTATCTTCTTCAATACCTGTCTTTCATTTTATCAAAAAGTGTTAAAACTGATGCAAAGAAGTAGTGCCTGCCATAGTTAGAAACCAGGTTTGAGTATCAGTTTGCTATGAGAATTATACAATCTGTATTCCCTGTCCTTATTGAGCCCTGTATACTAGACACAGTGTTAGAGAACTATATAATAATATCTGAAAAGGAGATTCTTTAGTAAAAACATCATGTCTGTTGGAATGAAATGCAACTCAAAGTCATATTTCATCAGAAGTGCCTATGGGGAGTCATGCAAAATATCTTTTATCAGGATCAAAGAAAGAATATTGCTTGAGTCACATACTCATAAACCTACAGCAAAATAGGTGGGTTTAGAACAATGAGACGTGATAATCACAATTTCTTTGTTTTGAACAATGTATTTGTAAATAAAGCCTTAATCGAATTGGGGGAGGAGTAGCAGAACCATCATGAACACTATACACATCTAGCTCTCAAATATTAGAGTTTGCTGAAGTAAAAAAAAAAAATCACTCTTGGATTTTATAGCTTCATGATATTTATTCCCATTGTAAGGCTGCATTGCCTTTTTCTCTCCCAAACCTGCTATTTGGGCCACAGAAACAAGAGAACGACTGGCCCACTTGATTGCCATATAAGGGCTGTTCAGTTCTGCCTATAGTTCCCAAGCTCAGAAAGTCTGATCATGGCCCATCAGGACTTATAACCCAAGGTCTCTCCATGTAAGTGGGAGTGGGAAAAGTGGTACCTGTTCACAATACACCATGTTACTCCTCCCCCTTTCTTGGAGATGCTTTCTATAATACCCAGAGTGTGTTTTATATGTAGTATCTGTAATGCTCTTCAAAGTAGATACTATTGTTCAAATTTCAGGTTGAGTATTTTGTACAATTTTTATGAAGTAATATATTTTACATATTTTATACATATTGACATAACTAAGTGATAAATGTCAAGATTGAAACACAAATTTCCAATTTCATGTCTGTAATAATTCAAAACTTACCTCCATTACTCTAATGCATTCCTTTATTTTCTAAAGAGTAATTTATTTATGCATATAAGAACTGGGGTGTAGGTCAGAGGTGTGGGGGTGAAAGGATTCATCAGAGACAGAGTGGGGAACAGAACAGGCAGATCTATTGATATACACTGCAGGGGAGCAGTGGAGGAGGTCTACCTTGCCTACTATAATACTTCTCTATGTTTATACAAAATATTTTGTAATTATTTTTCACCTTTTGTGTTCTTGATTTATTAGAGTTTGACTATAACCAGTTTCTCTTTTGGAAGAGAGAAAGGAGAACAAGTATGAATTTCTACTGATATATGGGAAAATAAGCATAGGCTATTGAAAAAAGTAATTACTTCATACTACAGAAATCAAAGTATTTCTATGTCTATTTCATCATAGACATCATTTGACTAGAAATATGTTATTTTGGGTAAATACTGCACAGATAGATTTATATGACACCAGATCACAGACATATTTTGAATTCTAATATTTGTTACACTTTGTTTTCCAATGTGAGGTAGAACAGCTGAGGCAGTAATTAGTCACCAATTACTCTGAATGGGTAATCAGTGGCAATGATCCAGTGAAAGGAAGCTGCTCACTTCACATTGGATTAGAACACATGAAGAACAGCCTCTGCCTATAGAGAGATAGTAGAGGAGAGGCAACACCGTCAAACCACTGACATGTAACTTGGCAGATTCTTTCTCAGACACCTTACATTTTATCTTGCACTTGACAGAAACTTGGGTCTGATACCCAAGGGGAATCTCTAACATATTTCAAGGAGAATCATTCCCTTACGTAAAATTATTAACCCTTCTCTATCCACAGGTAGTATCCCATGACTGTGTGAAAGCCCTGCCCTGTAAACAGAAGTGGGGAAAGTGAAGAAATATTTACTAAATACTTTTTTTTTCTACTACACACAATTAACAAATTGTTCTATATATTTATATTACAATGATTCTGACTGACAGGGAAATGCGTGTAACTGAAAGGAAATTTCTTATCCTATCATTTAAAGGAGTCATTTGTTATGTAGGACATTGATATGCAGACACTCAAGATCTAGGACAGGTAAAAGTCAAGATATGCAGAGTGTTCAAGTGTAAAATAAAACTAAGAGAGGGCCCTTATAATGAGCCTGGGAAAGTACTTTAAATATAGTAGCTGAATAAACCAATCAGAGATGTTTTGGACTCCATGGCTTTGGGTATCTTTGAAATCTTCTCTAGATTCTAGCAGTTTACCTGTTGGGACAACCTTCCCTCCCTATAAGCTATGTTGTCAAGGGAAGCTCTGCATTCTAATAACTCTGCTGAATTTCAGGTCTCCAAATCTAGCATTAGTGACTTGTATGGTGTTCCCCTCCCCCATTTATGGACAATTGGTTTGATGATTATATTATTGTAATGAGGATTTATTGTAATGAGGATTTCCCCTAATAAAATCATATATTTATCTGTAATTGACTTGTGTCAGTGAAAGCTTTTTCTTGGTGGAATTTAGCACATTGAGATTCTGAAGCACACATTACACATATCTACCTTCTTTATGAAAATATAAGGTTTGATTACTCATTTTACAAGAAAGTTATCTTAAATTTACAAATATCCCTTGGCACACCTTAAGTTAGATGCTATTCTACAATATAAGGTGCATTTACCATTTAGTGGTCTGCTATGATTTGTGAAGTATTTTTTATGTTGCTATACACAAAATTATTATTCAACTGTTTCATAAAATCAAGGTTTAATTTACATAATTATTTAATGAAAAATATGTAATTACTATTATGTTTTAATTTTTTTTTAACTACTACTATTTTGACTATTTTTAAGGAAATATTTGGATAGGAAAGTCAAACTTTTTGAAGCATCAGTCAAAATTTCTAAAGAGAATTAGAGAGAGAAAAGATAGGGAATGTGTAAACCACTTAAACCATTTAAAAGATAGTTTACCTCAAAGAAGGGGTGTTTTGTTGTCTTGATAGTCACTTATCTATTTACAATTTATGTTTGGAAATAGGTATTCCCCTTTATAATATTTTTATTGGAAATGGCATTATTTAGAAAACAATAACGCACTTTATTTCTCAAAAATGTAATTAGAAACAAAAATTTACCCTGACTACAAAATTAAAAAGGTATTACTCAATTATGATTTACAAGACAAAATTTTGAATTATTTGTGCTTGCTTCAGTTATATTTTTAAGGCTGTTTTCAATATTGAGCTACAGACATTTTACAAATAATAATATTCAGATTAAAACACATAAATCCTATTTTTCAGGTATTCCTGATTAATTTATATATATAAACTGTATTGCATATATAATGTATAGTGTGCATTATGTATTTTATATGCATCATATATTATATGGATTATATAATATATTATTCATGTGTTGTGTTTATTCTTGCATCATGACTGAAGATGGATTCATTCAGGACTTTGCTTAGTTTGCTGGTAGTATTTCAAATGATTTTAATTCCAAATCAAAGCAGTGTTAAGTTCCATTCAAGCAGAATCCTTGATTTCACATATGTTTATATATATAGTTCCTAACTCAGATTATTTGAATCATATAAAAAACCCAATTGGCAATTGCATACTTTCAATTAGAAGTATGCAGAAGTAATATTGTATATTTAAATGGCAAATATAATTATTAACATTCACTCCTTACACATTTATTTTAATGACTGGATATTTTTAATGTATTATTACTTTCCACTTTTTAAAAATATTTTGACATGTAACTGTAACTTAAAGTGTATAATATGATGATTGAACACAATATATACTGTGAAATGATTATCATTAGTAACATTGTTAGTTAACAAATCTATTAGCTCACAAAATTACAGTTTTGAGAAGCTAAGAATACTTATGTTGTACTCTTTTAGCAACTTTCAAATCTATCATGAAGTGTTGTTAACTATAATCACCTTGCTGACTATGAAAGCACCTGAAATTATTCATCATATAATTAGAGGTTTGTCTCCTATGACCAACATCTCTCCCTTTCCTCTACCCCACAGACACTATTATCCACCATTCCATTCTGTGCTATGATTTTTTTTAAAAATAGATTCTACATATACATATGCCTATACATATACATGAAAGCATACAGTAAAATGATTCCTCTGTCAAATGATTTAGTTTTGAGTATGTTTATTTATGCAATATGCTTGGGACACATCTGAAACTGACAATTATTATGTGGAAACACTTCAGGTCAGAAACAAGAGCAAGCTGTATTCTCAAAGGAATAAGGAATAGTTAATCTGTTCTGCTTCTAGGGCTTAGGTAACTATAATATCCAAATGATATATGTAAAATAGTAATATATTGATTAAAAAATAGAATCACCAAAAGTGCACAAAATGTTCATTGACAGCAAGGATAATTACATCGTCTATTTCTTAATTTCTACTTTAATTCACACACTATATGTGATACATGGCACCTCAATTGGTAATGCCAACTAAGGTGTCATATCATATATCTGTACTTAAATCTATGCATGGCAATTAGTATTTACAAAAGAATTTCCTAAATTACATTAATTGCTGAATTCCTTTGTAGAAAAGATAGCTTTTTCAGTTTTCTCTAACCCTGTGTGTATAGTGCAGTGGCAGACCTGGAGACAGGAGATGGTAGGGGATAATGTTGGCTAGGGTGTCATGCTCTCAAGGCTTACTGGCATCTCCCACAAATCAAGATTTCAAGATTACATGTCACCTTTGATACACTGAGACCTTATGGTAGCCAAAGTTCCATGAAATTTAAAAGAAGTCATCCATGTAATGATACTATCCTGGCATCATTAATATTACACATTTTAGGATGCAATTTTCCACTCAAGCATTGTGAGCTAGAGTCTACCTGGAACCATGGTGACCTCTATCAGATGTGCCTAGTGCAAAGTTATATATAAGCTTCTAAGATTGGTCACCTGTTTATTTTTTCCATAGAACAGGCTAAGACCATGAATCTTGCTGACGCTTGACAAGAATCCTTCTTTTATCACAGTTCTAAGAAGTCGAAGCTGTCAGATAGAGGATAAAATGGAGCAAAATTATGAATTCCTTGGAACTGAAATATTGAAAATAGTTTGCTCTGGGGTTGTGTAGCTTGGATTTTTTGGAAGTCAACATAATCTTGCCCTTGACAATCAGTGGTGTGACTATTAGTTATAGGTTGTCTGGGATACTGGGAAAGTTTTGCCCTATTGTCTAGGCATAATTATTAATAGTATTGCTTTCATTCTCACCTATTGTATGGGCGATTAGTTAAATAATCATATTACCTGATAGTCAACTTGATTCTTTTCTCTATTCCATCATTGCTCCCCTATTTAAGTAAAATGTATTTAATGCTTTTTCATAAGTACTCCATTCAGAAATTTAAGTCAGAACTTAAAAGAATTAGTAGCTTCTTACATACGGAAGAATACAGTTTTAACATCTCAATTATATGACAAAGTAGGAAAACATCCTTGGCCATTAGAATGAAAGCTAGTCTAAGTTTAAATTTTAGTTCTTATTTTTTTTAAGATTTATTTTGTTTATTTATGCATACAATAACTGGGATGTAGGCCAAAGGTGCAAGGGGTGAGAGGATTCGTCAGAAACAGTACAGGGAACAGAACAGGCAGATCTGTCCAAATAGATACTCAAAACATTCTATATGTTATATTGTACTAACATGCTGCTTTCTAGACAAAATTTTCCAGACCTACATTTAACTTCTGTCTAAAAAACAAGTCAGAAATTCAAATTGACTTACAACCTTTGCTCCATATAATATTGACAAGGTCAGTACCCAAATATAGTCCAGGAATATAATTTTTAAAGTAGTTTTTAATCTCTGAGGTTATAGAGTAAATAAAGGAATATATTTTGGATTTTTTACTGTGCTGATCTCTAACTGCCTAAATCTTTCATTTGACATTTTACACAACTGAAAAGTTTGAGGTATACATACTACACAGGGAATTTTCATCAGTAAAATCCTGCTGAAGGCTGAAGGTTATCATAGGAAAATCAAAACATAAATATAGACTAGAGAAAATACTCTTTGAACATAAAATAAATTGTCAACTTTTCAATTTTTAGAAAATTTACAACTCATTCATACAAGAAAAAGTAAAATAGTGAAGAAGCAAGATACCCAACAGACCAATAAGCATAGTATTTAAAGAGATAATTTGTGGGGCCTCCCTGGTGTCTCAGGGATTATTATTTTTTTTTAAAGATTTATTTATGCACACAAGCACTGGGGTACAGGCCAGAGGTATAGGGGGTAGTGAGATAATTCACCATAGACAGAGTGGGGAGCAGAACAGGCAGATCAACTGAAGTACACTGCTGAGGGGAGCAGCGGCCACAGCAGGAGAGGTCTACTGAGCCATGTGGGTCCCCCCAAGCCAGCAGCAGGGATCAAACTTGTGCTGCAGTGGCTGAGGTTTGCTTCATAGTGCATTGATTAATCCACTGCACTGCCAGGGAGGCCCGTGACTCAGGGATTAAAGACACAGGGCTATCAAGCTATCACCAGCCGCTGTGGCATGAGTTAGATCCCTGACCAGGAAACTGTCCCACATGGCACAGCAGACCTCTCCTGTGTCACCCCCTGGTCCCCTCAGTAGTGTGATTCAGTTGATCTGCCTGTTCTGCTCCTACTCTGTCTCCGGTGAATCCTCTCACCCCTTTACCTCTTGCCTACACCACAGTTCTTGTGTTTATAAATAAGTAAAATCTTTAAAAAAAGAGAAAGACAATTTGCAAAAAATATACAATAAAATAAGACTACCTAGTAAACATATAATCAGATGGTCAACTATGTGCATAACTAAAAACATGCAAATTAAAACAGTAATAACAATTTTCACTGATATAGTTTAAAATATATGAAAATATGACTGATATCAAATGTTGCTGAGGGTGTAGGAATATGTGAATAAATTGAATAAACTCTTATACTTCAGATAGTAGTATATAGCTGTACATATTGTATATAATGACTTGCAGTGATTTAAAAAGGGACACCGTTTGACCGAGTATTTTAATCTCTATTTCCTAACTTAAAGAATCTCTTACACAGGGCAGCTTGTGAAAAACTCTCATTGTAATGTAGTTAATATTTGCTAAAACACAAATATATTAGATATTGATATCTAACATTAATATTATATGAATATAATTAATATCACAATATTAATACTAATATTATGTTATATAATTAATATTAAAGTAATACTAAGGGTTTATTAATCATTGTGTTTATTTAACACAAGAAAACATCAACTAGACATCTAAAAATTAGTTTAGTTGTATATATTAATATGGGGACAGCCCCATTCTATGTTATTAAAGGAAAATGACAATGTTTGCCATATTTTAGAGTTTTTCACAATAATTTTCTAATATATACCCACAATATTTACTTGAGTTATTTTTTTTTTAATTTAAAGAAAAGGAAATTATTTCCTTCTTTGTATGGGGGATAAAGTACTCAAGAACATAAAGGCAAAAATTGAGGAGCAACATATTGTATTCAAAATAGTACATTCAGTTAATACAATGTATTGATGCATATGTTTCTGGGTTCCAGCCTAGATTTAATTCTGCATTTGGGTACTGATAACTCATTGCCATAATTATTTTACAAAGAATTTTGATACATGGTTCAACTGAATTTAAAATGGTTCACCTTTGCTGTGTGAAAATATTTTAATTTTTATTTACTTTTCTTGGAAACTTTTTTGATTTAATGATGTGAGCTAACATGTGGTTCTCTTGAGGAATATTCCACATGTACTTGAGAGATATGTTTTTTTGTCTGCTGTTAATGGTTCAAGTTAGCTGTTTATTTATTGAGTTTCCATTTGAATAGCTTATCCAGCATTCTTACTTAGATATGGAATCTCTACTATTACTGTATTATGAATTTCCCCTTCAGCTCATTCAGTTTTGTTTTCACACACACACACACGTTCTGATGTTAAATATATATATATATACACATATAGATAATTATTATATTTCCTTTTTAATTGACCCTTTTATCATTATATAATAATGTGAGTTGTCTCTTGTGACAGGTTTTAACTTAAAGTCTATTTTATCTGACACAAACTTTGCACCCTCCGCTCTCTCTTGGTTCCCACAGAGTAATTTCTCCACCCTGTTACATTCATTCCATGTATGTCCTTAAATCTAAAGTGAACGTCAGGCAGCATACTGATAGATTGATTTTTGTTTTTCCTTTATCCAGTCACTTAAGACTTTTAATTGGAGAGACTGATTGATTTACATTTAAAATTATCATCTGTAGGTGAGTATATATTATTGCTCTTTTGTTGATAGTTTTGTTTTGCCATTGTGTGTCCCTCTTTTGCATTCTTGTCATATTTTGCTATTTGATTTTTTTTTTGGTAGTGATTTCCTCTGATTTTTTCTCTATCTCTTGTGTATTATAGTTTTATTTTCTTTCTGTTGAGTCAATGCTTGCATAAAATAACTTGCAGTTATAATCATGTCTCATCAAACATTCTATGTTCTAGCCGTGTTTCCTTTTGTTCAGGGTGGTTCATGAACTGGCAACATCAGCATCTCATGGAAACTTAATAGAAATGCAAATTTTCTTTATTTAAAAAATAGTTTTATTTATTTATGCATATAAGAGCTGGGGTATAGGCCAGGGGCATAGCAGTGGGGGTTGAAAGGATTCACCAGATTCAAAGTGGGGAATAGAACAGGCAGATTGACTGAAATATACCTCTGAGGGGAGCAGTGGGAGAGCAGGAGAGGTCTGTTGAACCATGTAGGTGCCCCCTTGGCCAGGAATTGAACTTGCTCTGCAGTGGCTGTAGAGCTCAACACTTTTTGCTACCAGGGAGGCCCAGAAATGCAAATTTTCACTTAGAAAGCCAAACTTACTGAATCACAATAAAGAGTTTGTGAGACCTGGTTTGTGAGCCTTGGCATCATCTTTCAAAAAGTCCTTCCTCTAGTTGATTCCTATGCACACTTTGAGACTTATTACATTTGTTTATAATTATTTTAATTTAATACAACATTTCCCATTTGCTCTTTCTCCTTAAAATTTTCTCTCCAATTAACTTCTTCCCATATTCTCCCCCAAAACTCTTCTTGGCTAAGTGTTGGATAGGGAACATGCCAGCACGTCCCCAAGGAAAATCTGAGTGACAAATCATGGAGCAGGTTTGCAAGGTAAGACTCTGCTGCTCCATGAGCAGCATTCTTGCTCCTTATTAGCAGTAATAAACAAGCAAGATTGATTATGTGACAATGGCAGGAGGTGCAGGGTCCAGAAGAGACAAAGGGAATCAACTTTGGGGGGGAACAGGAGGAACATGACAGCATATACAGGGAAAACTTCGTGTGCAGGTATTAGGTGTAATTTCCAAGCTACTCCCAGACCACCTCAGACCATGGCCATACCATCAGTCAAATGGCTACTTAGGCGTCCCCTGCTGCCTCATGATGTAGCCCATTGTCTTAGGGCAGTCCTGCAGAATGCCTTGTCCAATTCTTTCACACACACGGTGCATAGAGACACCACATACACACAGGTGTAGAGGCCCCAAGTGGTAGAAAGGCCACATTTAACATGTACTCATATTTCAAAATATGTATCTTGTTATATTCCATTAGAAAGCTTTTCTGATCTTTCTCAGATAGACCTTCCTTTTCAAACCTCTTTGCCAACCTGATATATTCCTTATAAAACTACTATCTTTTTGTGCCATTTACTCATTTATTTTACTTAAAAAATGCATTGCCTCATTATTTATGATGTCTCTTTCTTTGCTTGATACAATATACAACAAATTTTAGTTCAAAAAACCTAGTTAGTAGGAAAAAGTCATTTTATAAACTGGTAAATTCTGATTTTCTAAAAATGATATAATAGATTAAAATAAACTCATTTATATTTTTTCTATTTAGTAGCTCAATCATCCAAATAGAAATTGGTATATATATTCAATATATTCAGATTTTAAGATTTACATAATTTATTGTACTGTGGCAGAACTAAAATGGTGAGTGAAATCATGATTAAATATGGAACATTATTTTTAATAGAAAGATATTTAAGGTTCATTCAAGTCTCCATGTGAGTCCACAATGCAGCCCCAGGCCCATCTGTTATCTTTTTACTTTATTCATTTGCTATCAATAGATGCCAAGGAGGAATTACTACTTCTATATGACTTTTACCACCAAGACTTTAGATAATTAAAAATGATAGAATTGGGACAGACTGCTAAACATAAACAGAAGGATAAAAAGATATCTGGTATAATTAACAGTGAATAAACCAGGTTTAACTAGTTCGAAAAAAAACACACTGAAATATACAAAATTACTGTCAAGAGATAATTATATTGATAAATAAGTTATAATGTTTCACTTCAATTGAACTTTTATTAATTGGGATATTTGTACAAAATGGGGTATTTAGTTTTTAGATTTTATGTGTTCCTGCTGTTCATTTCTCATTTGAAAACATAAGCATTTGTTTGTGACACTGAAATTGGCTTATGTAGAGATGATTATGATGTACATTCAGAGAATTGTAACTTCAGGTAAGAAATAAGCAGCAGGAACAGATGAACTCTGAGCAATAGAGAAACTATTTTCATGCAAATATTCCCACAGTGACAGAAAGATGAGAAAAGAGAATTATAGAACACAGAGGGCTTACCAAAATATTATTTCATAATATTGAATGATATTCTATTTTTTATGTAGAAAAATCAATCAAAGGGCTTTAGAAATATATTCAAATGTCTTTATAAATACCATTAAATCTGTTATCCAAGAGAAATTACTTTCACTTGTTTCTATTACTAAATCAAATACACTATCAGCAAACATGTCTATTCTGGTAGTTTTTGAAAATCATAACTAGAAGCAGTTCTATAGTTTAGGCATTTTAAATCCAGGAAACAAATTTATGCAGCAAAATGAGAACTTGACATATAGTTTGATGATGTGTTTGTATTTGACTGTTGTAGAACAACATTTTATAAAAAAAGAAAAAATAGAAATTGATGAAAGAGTGATCTAGACTAGAGATAGATGCATACACAATCCAAATTTAACAAGCTAAGATAATCTATATCTATGCAGAAGAAATCTTAATGGTGCTCATAATTAATCTCCACAATTTTAACTATTTGTCAATTATGATAAATGTTATCTCAATAATTCTTATAGATTTGATGCCTCTACCTGAAAAATTCTTGAACCTACATTTATTGACTCCTTTAGAAAGTGTGTTTTTTTTTGGGGGGGGATTTATCTTCTCTTTTTTTTCACACAAACACAAAACTATCTAAGAACAGTTTATATTTATATAATTTTACTAATTTTCATTCAAAAACATTTGCTAGGCACTTACTATAGATTGGGTGCATGGAAGATTTCAAATATATACTGGTCTTCAAAATGTACATGATCTCACTTTTCAGGAAGCCTTACAGATCTGTAGGGAAGACAAACATACAAAATATTAGAATAAATAAAAACTTTAAAACATTTTAAGTGACTTAAGGGAGGTAAATAGTGTAACAGGTGCACAGTGAAAAAATGTTGCCAAGTAAGGAATGGGTGGGGAGAATTCTGTAAAGACCTGATGAGGAAAGGGAGATTCACTAAGAGTGTCTGTTTACCTAGCGAAGATGCTGAGTGATGGGTGATGTGTTCCTGGCACAGGGAATAGCAGGCTCCAGGGCTTCTGTCTATTGTGTATGATATCAAGCTGGGGTAAATAGAGAAAGAACAGTGAAGTTTTACCTTCACAAAAGGCAAAGATGTGATATGAAGCCTAGAGAGACAGGTAGGGCAGAATATAGCTGGAACATTCAAATCTTGTTAAGGCTAGCTATGGCTGTTTATCATCAGAATGGTGGACTGCTCTATTGAGATAATTAAGTAGGGAGAAGAAGTAATAAGACTGCAACTTCAAAAAGACCTCTCAGGTGACAGCATGGATATGGAGAATGGTTCTTGAGGATAAGAGACAACGAGGAGATTTTTTCTTTTCAGTAGCCCAGGTAAGAGTTAACTACTTGTAGATTTATCATTCTTTAAGTTCTACTTTAACTTCTCTGTAAGTTTTACATATATTTCTGAGGAAAAAAAAAAAAAGATTTGCTATACCTTTTCTAACCAACCTTTTATAAAATCAATCTAAAGCCATGTAGCAGGCAGACTGGTATTTCTTCCATTTTGTGTGCATGTGTGTGTGTGTGTTGTTTTGTTTTTTTTTTTGCATTCAAAAAGTGTGTATGTAATTACACATTAGACATTTAAGATAATTTTCTAATGTTTTATGAAGTAAGGCACATAGTAGATTCAAATGGGAAGATAAATAATTTAACTAAGGAAAGACCTTTTTCTTTAATCAATTACATTATTTAAATTGGAAGCAAAGGAACACTAAAATGGAATTTATGAATGAACATTTTGCACGTATTGATGAATATGAGAATTAAAAGAAATTGATTGTATTATTATATGACTGTAAGAGGTCTCAGCTATGATTAAACTATATTTTTAGATATGAATAAAAGCAAAAGGTAAATCTTAAAGAACTTACCTTTTTCAATCTTTAAACCACTCACCATATCTCATCAATTCAAATATATTTAAGAGTCTAAATAAAAAGTTTCATGTTTAATAGAATGAATCAAAAAATGATAGGTCCTTAGGTCCTTTGTTTACATTTGTTTAATTAATACCACTCTTTTAACCATTGTTGTTTTTATAATTTTGTTTTTGTTTTCTGCATGAATTTTCACAAAGAACATCTTAAAGAGAAAATTATGCAACTGCATTAAGTTAACTATTAAACATTTAATTATTGTCCTTCTGTAAAAATTCTCACAGATATAAATTTTATGTTAATTAGCTAATATTAAACAAAGTGATATTCAGGGGTGGCAAAATTTAAGAAGGTTAGGGACACAGGTGCTGAGTGGATAATTTGTTACATCAAATGGTTTAAGATGGGATGAAAGGGAAAACAAATTGGGTTGGTCACCGTCTTCCTCTTTTCAACATGTTTTCAGTGCATATCTGATGATTTCTTGATTTTAATTCTAATAAAACAAGTTACTCTGAATGCAGCAGAAATTAATTAGATCTTATCTACAATTTTAAAATGCTAATAAAAATAAATGAGAAAGGAACAGAAGAATTAGCACTTTCAGCTTCAATATTAATGAACATTTGATCTATTTATTGCAATCAAAATATAACTTTGGAACTGATTATAATCACTCTAACTGGGATAGTCTTGGTAGCAAATAACTCTCATTAAGTATCAGGAGAGAAACCAAATGGCTATATCACATCAATGTTCTAATTTAGCTTAGAAAATTAAATAATACCACATAAATGAGAAGGAAAAAAAGAGAATGTTATTTTATGCATTCAATCAATAGGACTGCTCTTCCTCTATATGCAAAGCATTGTGCTTGTCATCAAATTTAAAAGAAAAATTGAGACTTTCTGTAGAGACAGAACTGGTTCTGAAAATCATCTTTGTGATGGTTAATTCTCTGTGTTAACTTGACCAGGTTACAGTAGCTAACTATCTGATCAAGCACTGGACTACAGGTTGTTATTAGGGTATTATAAAGATGAGGTGAATATTTAAATTAGTAGTTTCTAAGTAAAGCAGATATTCTGAATAATACAGATGGAACTCATTCAATCAACTCAATGCATTAAGAGAAAATAATCTAGGTTGCCCAAAATTCTGCTTCCAGGTTACCTTCAGATTCAAGTTATAACATCAACTCTTCCTGAATCTCTAATTACTGACTTAAAATTTAAACTTGCTACCCAACACAATCATGTGAGCCAATACCTTAAAAACTCTAAGACAGAAAGATTAAATAGATAGGTCAACAGATGATTGATAGATAGATGGTAGACATGATAGATATAATTTAGATATTCTATTGGTTCTATTTTTATGAAGGAATCTCACTAAAATGAGCAGTAGCAATAGGATGTTTATGCTTTGTGGTTTATGATGAATGTTCAACAATATTAAATGATGATGATGATGAAATGCAACTGGAATAAAGTGAAATAATTAACAGTATAACTATTTTTATGTAAGAGTTTTACTGCTGGGCCTCCCTGGTGGCCAAGAGGTTGAGCAATGCACTGTGGGGCTTCCTCAGCCACTGCAGTTTGATTTCGATCCCCTGGCTAGGGAGGGAACCCACATGGTGCAGCAGACTTCTGTCTCATCTACTGCTGCCCTTAGCAGTGTATTTCAGTCAATCTGCCTGTTCTGCTCCCCACTCTCTCTAGTGAATTCTCTCATCCCCGCACCATGGCACCTCTGGACTGTACCCTAGCTCTTGTATGCATAAATAAATAAATCTTTAAAAAATCCGTGGCTGATGCCATTCAATCCATTGATATACAAATGTAAACAAGGAGGTTATATTGTTTTTGTTTTTAAACGTCTTGATCAATATAACATCAAACATTTAATTTGTCTTAGTTTGTATTGCTTTGAGAAGAAGACTTTATTATTCATTAGTGTCTTTACATTGGCTTTCATAGGTCTGGTCTCCTAAAGGTCTTTCCGGATGAATATCATTTGGAGGACAGCAACTGAAAACAACATATTTATTGTTAACAGTATAAAAGCATCAGAAATGTATTCTTTTTGAATTTGCAAATGAATAAATGTTAAATACCCTGTTAATTAAGCTAATTTTAAACAACTTTCATTGACATTCTCATTCTTTAACACCAGTGCTACCAGTGAACATGCTTTATAGAAATATGACTGCTACTTGCAGCAAGAATAAAAAGATTCAAATTGGAGAAAACTTTATCCTCTAGTCTCTTGCAGTTTTGAAAGATTTAGAAGATTTTAATCTTATTGAATACATTAGATTTACTGTAACTATATTAATGCCCAGATAAGTTATCACACTTTAAAACTGGGAGGTATTTATTTTAGTAATAGGTTGCAACTTTTTTTAATATATATTTTTTAATTTACATATATTTGACATCAATTGTAATCTCCATGTATTCCTATCACCATAACACCTGTGCACCATCACCTCAGTCCCCCATGCTCCCGTCTGCCCTCCATCCTTCCCTCTTCCCTCCCCACCAAGTGTCCCAGTTTGTCCTTGTCTTTTCATTTTTGTTTTTTGTTTCTTTCTTGTTGTTGTTATTATTATTATTATTGTTCTTAGCAGTATGGTGGTTCCTCAATACTAAGAATGAAACTTCCATATGATCCTGCAATCCCACTCCTAGGAATAAACCCAAAAGACACAAATACACTGATTCAAAAGAATACCTGCACCCCTATGTTTATAGCAGCACTCTTTACAATAGGTAAGACCTGGAAATAACCTAAATGCCTCAAAACAGATGAGTGGATCGGGAAGCTGTGGTACATATACACAATGGAATACTACTCAGCAATCAAAAATGAAAAACTAGATGCATTCATAGGAACATGGATGGAACTGGAAGGGGTTATGCTCAGTGAAGTAAGTCAGAAGGCAAAAGAAAAATACCAGGTGGTTCCTCCCCTAGGAGGAATATAAGGGTTGCAACTTCTTTGAAATATGCACACACTATAGGTCATCTGTAGGATATCTATGCTTTCAAACTCTCAAATTAACTTGTTTCAAATCCTCTAAGTTTGATGTTTTGGAGGAATGTCATAATTACAAGTGCATGTGTGTGTATTTGTTTTTCTATTATATTTCTTATATTATTCTATTAATATCAGGAACAGACATTTTATATCATTTCCCTAGGTACTAATATTCTTGTTGAACTGGTTCTTAGTTTTGGTCTTATGACTTGATGTGGCCAGTAAAATATGGTGGAAATTAAATATATCACTACTCTTTTCATCAACCTTTTATTTTATTTATCTTAAGTTTTATTTATATATGCATACAAGAACTGGGGCACAGGCTCAGAAGTGTGGGAGGTAAAAGGACCCACCAGAGACAGAGTGGGGAACAGAACAGGCAGACTGACTAGCATACACTGCTGAGGGGAGCAGCGGGTGAGAAGTCTGCTGCACCAAATGGGTCACCTCCCTGGCCTGGGATCGAAACCCGCTGCATTGGCTGCGGATGCTTCACAGTGCAGTGCTTAACCTCTTTTGCCACCAGAGAGCCCCAACCGACCTTTTCAATTACCATTTTCTGTGTCAGAAGCCCTGCCATTCCAAAGGCAATCAACTTAAAACGATTCACAGTTGAACCATGATAATTATGTAGAATATGTGATAAATAAACTTTTTCCTGTAATTCACTGAGATGTGTGATTCTGTTATCACTGCAACATGTGATAACACTGATAAGAAACATAAACCCAGACTCTACATCATAGATGAATACACTGATATCAAAAATATTAACACTCTGTTGTAACATGCACTAGAACTGAGGTTCTAACAGGTGAGCAGAAGCAGTATTTTCCTACAATCATGGAACTTAGTCTGGTGTGACATACATCATTATGATTCTTTGTATTTTAAATACACACATACATATGTGTGTATATTTATTCAATATGTTGACAATGACAGCCTCAGGTATAGTTTTCTTTGTCAAATTAAAAAGTAGCAGTAACTGAAAACTAAGAATGGAAGGAATTTGATAAATGGGAAAAGGGGGGAAAGCCAGGAAGAGAATGATAATTTAGTCCATACAGAAGATAATACATGCCATTGTATTCATTTCAGTTTTATGAGGATTGAGGATGAATTTGGAGCCCTATTTCTTTTCTTTTTATTTTTTATTTTTATGTAGAAGAACTGGCAGATAGACCAGAGGTGCAGGGGGTCATAGGATTCACGAGAGACAGTGGGGAACAGAACAGGTAGATTTACTGAAATACACGGCTAAGGGAAGCAGTGGGTGAAAAAGGGGAGTTCTGCTGTGCCATATGTGTGTTAGCTCCCTGGCCAGGTATTATACTCAGCCTTGGTGGTGATAGAGCTGAGACTTATCTCCTAGGCCATTTTCTCTTATTTTTTTTCTGTTTATTTTCACTTAGTATTCTTCTTTACAAAAAGCTCCAATTTGTCCTTTAATTATATTATATGGACCTTAGGTTCAGCATTGAACTTCCTTATTCCTAGGTTTATAATTAACAACATTTTAGAACTGTCTATAACAAATACAAATATCTATAAATACAGAGGTTAAATTATGCAGTAAGGTATTGTATTATAACAGCCTATCTCACTGTACCTGCAAAGGTCTTACTCATAGATTGTTATAATATATTAATATTTAACATATTATATTTATCTAATATATAAATATACTATATTAAAATTCCTTAGATGATGTGTTATGTGTAGTCTATATGCATTATATATTATGCCTCTACCTATATCTGTTTATCTATATAGTTATCTTTCTACCAACCCTCTAGTTTTGGTCAAACTACTCTAACAGATCTCTTCCTTATTTTTATTTTCTCAAGAATTTTGAAATCCTGACAAATGCATCCCTCTATAAAGATAAAGTGTGGGCTAAATTTTTTCTATATTTTTCCAACATAATGGGAAAGTGAAGACTGACCCTGCTGAGAATCAGATCATTAGTACATAAACATGTTTTTCACAGGACAGAATCAAGGCCATAATGACTAACCCCTTTCTTCAAGCAATGATTTATGTTTTACCAATGTTATACCTTGACTTAATTTAATCATCCTTCCTCTTGAATATAATTATCAAGATATAAAAATTGGGTAAGATATCAAATTAATGCCCCCCTTTTTTATAGTATCCAATTCAGAATTGGCCTATGGCTTTTCTAACTTATTCTTAAAGCACTACAAATTCCCTAATTTTAGATGCTCCCCAATTATCCCCATCTGTGTTCTGTGTGGCAGGCAGCTAAACAAACCGATTGTTTCAGTTCAGGAGTGTCCCATTTGATGTCTGGTTGGTGGATTTCAACAGCCATGTTGAACGGATCAAAAGTACTCTGATTTAATGGTTAAACATACACACACAGATGTTGCCCAAATTTCAATGAATCTATACACTAACAGGAAACATATTTGCATATTTTATGTAGGAAAGCAACAGCAAATTTTCTGAGAGAGAACATTTTAGTCTCATTCAGATATAAAATGAATGGAAAATATTCCTCTGTATATGTTCAAGCCTTTGAAAAGAATCTATTCTCTTTTGGCTGCCTTACAAGATTGGTCAAGTAAGGTGCTGAACCATTTAAAGTGATGCTGGGAATGCAACTCAGTGGGCACAGAGAGCCCTGAGATGATCAATCTTATTGTATTTACTGCTAAAACCAACATTTTCATTGTTTATCCTTTCTTGTTATTTCGACCCCATGCTTTCTTGGCAGAAACAATGAACTAAATGGGATAGATTCTCAAAAGCTTACTAGTACCAAGTATATGTGAGACATTACTCACACAAAATATATATCCCAGTGGAAAAAAAATAAATGTGATTTATATATTTTCCTCAAAAAAGAATGAAAATTTTGAGTTTCTAGTTTCCTGGTCAGAATTCTGTGAATGTTTTCTGCCGTAGTCATGACTTGAGATTTGTTACTTTAAGGTTATAAAGAGGGCTATAAAAAAGATTCATAACCTCAAATTACATTAACTGTACATTAAGGGAGATGCACAAATCCCAAGAAATAATGAAATGTCAGGGTTAGAATAATCCCTTTTCAGGTTTAGTGTTCAATCTTCTATGATCTTGCATAAAATGCTATTGCTGTTCACCTTACTTTTAGGAAGTACAATTGATTTGTTTGCAATATTTATTAGTGCATTAGTCATGTACATTAGCACCAAACTGGAAACAAATAATGCTTTACTTCCTCAAGTCTGGCAAGCCAATGCAAGTAAAAATATAGGTGTCCATATAAATACAATGTGACTCACAATGCTGAAATAGTCTTCCTTTACCTAGATTTACCAGAAAAAGTTAGAAAGATAAATATACTCCAACCATTTTAATCTTTGATGAGTTAGAGCAATCCACATTAATCAAGTTCTATTGTGTGCTTTAGGTTTGGTGTTCTTTGACAAATTATCAATAGGAGGGTCACAAATATAAATCAAAACTAAATAGTCAGTTTGCTATTAATAAATAGAATAGGCTAAAATTTGAAAGTATTTTGCTAAATAATTAGTTTAGCTCAGGTTGGCATAAAAATTCTGTGAGATGTGGTTGTCAGCTTTAAACAAGAGAAATGTGTCCTCAGTCAAATAAGGTAAGTTTTATAGGTCCAATGCCGTTTACATCCAATTGGTCCAATTGGTCCAATTGGTTCCATCATTGCCACTCCACCACTGCTACCCCATATATAACAGTAATTCAAGACAGCATCAAATAGCTTAATTCCATGATCACGTATGCCAATTTCTGTATGTGGTCACTGCATGTTGAATTTCTCTGAAATAAACATTAAAACTGTCTTTTCCCAAAGGACTTATGATTTCCCAATTCCTTGATTCTTGTTGTTCTGAGTTTTCTTCAGTATAAATCTTTCCTTTGCAGCTGTTTTTTTTTATCTCTTGACACTTCAAAAACTTCTCACATAGGATAGCCTTACAACTTCCTACTCCCCTAAATTTATTGAGGGTGATTAGAACAATAACAAAGAAGAGTTGAGAGTGTTGAAGCATGGCTTTTATAGGAATTAACTTTAAAACTGTAATGTAGGCTGATTTATACTAGAATCCTATTATTTGTAATTTTTGTTCACTTTGATTTAGCATTACAGTCAAATTGCATTACTTTAGAAACAGTCCTAATTTCTTTTTTACCATTTAAGAATTTATGAAATCCAAACTCAGCTGTTGCTATTTAATCTAGTAAAAATGCCACCACTTATTAATTGCTTATTGGATGCCAGAACCTGACATATCTATTAAATTTTACAAACCCTCCTCCAAAAGTTATGCATATTATCCCATATCCCATGGCATTTTGCATTTCTTAAAAATAGCCACAGTCTTTCTTCTTTAGAAATGCTTTTTTTTTGTTTTGCAAGATGAATTTGTCATTCATTCCTCCCCATGCCATCCAGTCAAATCTCTACCCCGTACCGCTATCCTCATAAAGACGCCCACTGTTATTTTAATATGGTATTCAGTGGGAGATGCACTATACCATTTCTTGCTTCAGTCTTAACTAGTTTGGCAGTTTCTACTTCCTAACTTTTTGAAGTCAGTCACCAAGTAAGACATTGTGACATTCCTACTACTACCATACTCATACTGTGAGAAAATCCAAGCTACATAGGAAAGATCCTAAAGAATGAGATGCTTATATGGATAGAATTAGGACCATGAAGGTGGAGGCCTGGTCTTAAACCATCAGAATCAAGTCAAAGCCAGAGTACAGGCCCTAGATATTGTGAATCAGAAATCCACTGCCCCCTTCTGCCAAGCCCAAATTCCTCTGCTATAGAACTGTGAACATCTAAAACTGTTTGTTATTGCTTTTACCTCTAAATTGGAGGTGGTGAATTAAGTGGAGACAAATAGACAATACATAACTTACTTGAAAAGGAAATAGAAGTGCAGAGAAGAAATTTGTCAAAGTCCACATATATATGAGGTGACAGAGCCAGGATTTCAACCCTATTGTCCTCAACCTATATTCACACCTTAACCACTATGTAATGCAGCCCTCAGTATATATGCAGGAATATTAGTTTCTGAAAAAACTGAAATTGTAAGCAGTATGATAAAGAATATGTTATTTAAGAGATAATCTCAGTTTATGGGCTGTAACATGTGTATGTTTATAACCAAACAGATGCTCCTAATTACAAATTTATTTTATTTATTATTGAAACAAACTGACATAGTCTTTACTTAGATGCACTTTTATTTTAAAAATATATTTTAAACAAATATAACTGATAATTTCTTTTCTTTGAAATATATTTATTTAGATTTTCACTAATTCACTCTAAATTTTCAAAAGTTTTAGCAGTATTTTGAACCAGATTTATCTAAATCATGCTTTTCTGTAATATATATATTTACTGATCAAAAATTTAAAGAAAAGAGAAGTGAGGGGCCTCTCTGGTAGCACTAGAGGTTAAGCACTGCACTATGAAGCATCTGCAGCCACTGCAGCACAAGTTTGATCCCCAGCCAGGGAGGTGAACCACACGGTGCAGCAGACCTCTCCTGCCTCATCTGCTGCTCCCCTCAGCAGTATATTTCAGCAGATCTGCCTGTTCTTTTCTCCACTCTGTCTCTGGTGACACCTCTCACCCCTCTCACCTCTGGCCCATACCCCAGTCCTTGTATGCATAAATTAATAAATTTTTAATAAAATAAAGAGAAGTGTTGAATTAATTTTTTCTAACATTTAAGATTTAGTTAAATTGACAAGCAAAAAACTGAAAGACCTCAAACTCAAGGCTTTTCCTCTTACATACAAGAGTTTGCTTCAACAATATTATCCAGGTTGAAATCCATGCCCATGTTCAAGTTTGACCAAAGTCTCACCACTACTACTGTAACAGAGATGTCTCCATAAAGGGAGAAGTATCATGTTCTCCCCTCTGTTCCTACCCCACTTAACTACTGAAAGCCAAGTGAAACCACATCAGATGGAAGGTCGGTGGGCTCAGGGACACACACACAGGAGAAGACAAGTGGAGAAGAAGCACACACCTGCTTCTCAGCTTTAGACTTGTACCAGGGGCTTGGGGGACATGAAAGGAGATAAGTAGAGGAGAGAAATTTAGAGGTACCTAGAAGGGACCTGTGGATAAGAGACATATGTAGAGGTGGGCAAAAGTTGCCATTATCTTGATTTGTACTTTGCTTTTGCTCCTTTTGTACCAGACTCGCCTAGCCTTTTCTGCCCTCTTCTTCAGATTCCCTGCTAGAAGATGCCTTAGATTCATGGCAAGCTTTAGGGCCTCAGTGACCCCCTTCATGCTGACTCTGGCTGGATATTTATACAGGAGGGCATGGGTAACTTTGGGTATTTTACTGGAAAACTATTTTCCATTTATCTTTTCTCTTTATGTACATTAATTTCTATAAAATTCCTTTACACTAAGTATTATTTGTCTTTGTGCACATGGATGGCTAGACTTCTTTAAAGCATGCAAGCTTGGGGGTTCTGGTTATTATTGATCTGCCTGATAACATTACTACAACAAAACACTCTTAACCTTTTTTTTTTTTTTTTTTTTTTTTAGCCTTTACTAAAGATTTGAGGAATATAGATNACAACAAAACCCTCTTAACCTTTTTTTTTTTTTTTTTTTTTTTTAGCCTTTACTAAAGATTTGAGGAATATAGATAGGATCAGAATTTTTTTTCTATATCTCTTGAGGGACTTCTCTGGATTTTGAGTTCCTATAGGCCCAGTTCTGCTTACTTCTTTTTCTACTATCTTTTCTACTTCCCTTTCATAAGCACACCAAATTAATGATCCTTCAAATAATTTTTAATGAAAAGCATGGTCCTTCTTAGTTTTCTAAAATGTATTTAGAGCTGCTTCCTCCACCTGTTCCCAGACCATGCCCTCTGTCTTAACTGTCCCATTAAAAGATATTTCCCTTTACAAGAAAATTCTCCTTGACAAGGAACTTCAGTGGTATGATAGCAATAGTGCATTCACCATTTGTTTCTTGGGCCTGATCACACTAACTCTGAAACCTTTTGGGAAGTTACTTAAGACATTAGCCTTCATGAAATAAATATTGAATAACAGCAACCTCAAATGTTGCTGAGAAAATTATGTGGAAGAAGGAAGTTAAAGCTTAACACAATGACAGGATTTTATAAACAGTCTTTTCCTTCCTGCTAATCTCCTGCCACCTTCCTTGTGCCTTCACCCATCTATTAAAATCACTCTAGACTGTTTCTTCATTTTTAAAGTAAACGTTACACATTATCACCAAAATTTCCTGTAATTTTTAAATAACATTTTTATTATTCACTGCTTATTAGTTTCTACTTCAGTCTGTGGATACAATTTATTTCATATGTATTGCAACCTATTTTCTAGAAAAAGTATACGAAAATATGGAGATCTGATTCATTCTACTTGTAGCCTGTACTTCTATTCCCTTGAAGAATGAATCTTATCCTTAGATAACCATTTTAAGCTACTCTGTTAAATTGACCATATATGACAATCATGGTCTGATGCTTGTGAAGATTGTGAGGCTATTTCCCTCCACAAAAAATTTCACTGAAAGTGTATAAGAAATGTCTTTGAAACAATCAAAGTTTAATTGAAATGTCTTATTAAACACGAGATATTTGTCACTGATTTTGGATTTTAGAAAAATTTGTACAGATTACTACAATTAACACAATTATAATTATAATCAATGCAATTGTCATGTTTTTCTCTATATTTCAACTAATGTGATTTAAGGCTTTAAAACCTTGACTAAATATATATTGCTCTTTATACTCCCCACATTTATATTACTATATCCAACTCAAAGTAACCTATAAATTAAAAGGGTATTTGAATTAAAGATATATAGCAAGATGTCAGAAAAAAAGATATATTGTCAATGACTAATATATATATGTGTGTGTATATATATGTATATATAATGCATGGTAGGATCATTGTCACTCAGAATTTTTTTCCCTCACATTGTCTGTTTCTTTTGAGGGAATTCTCAGATTAGGGGCTCCTATAGAGCCCAGTTTTGCTTACTTCTTTCTCCCCTACCTTTTGACTTCCCTTTCATGAGCACAGCAATGTAATGCTCCTTCAAATATATATATGCATATATGTCTATATATAGTATATTTGTAATATACTATATTCCATGACTACAATGTAGTAGTATGATTACATACTACTACTACTATGAACAGAAAATCCCTTTGCATGAAATCACATATTCCAGATACCAATGAATTTTCCTCAAATATCTGTCCAGGATAAGGTCAAGGCACATTCTCTTTGGCACTCCACACCACTGCCAAGGGAAAAGGGAGATCAAGGACACAATGATAGAGTAAGAGCAATTATGAAAATGTTCTTCATTTACAAGAACAAATAATAATAGTATGAGTTAAAACTGTGAGAAATGACTACAAATGTTAATATTGGGTATGGTGAATGCCTATGACACAACTTTGTATCTCCAGATATGCTTTTAGATCTCATTTATCAGAGAAAATGCAATGGTAGGTCATGCAATTTTAATTTGCCTTTATTTGTTGTTGTTGATTTTTTTATTCTAACACTAAATTACTTTAGTTTGTTTGCAGCAAATTGTTTAATTTGGTTACAACTTGAATCAGTTGGTTCTATACTTGACACAAGCTTCAGGGCATATTGATTAGTAATGGTTCATGAAAACATTCATTTATAGGCTATAGTGATTAACTCAGATATGTGACCATGATTCAGTTTGTTTAAATAAGTTGGAATCCATGAAGTTACTAGAAGAAGAATTTTATGTTTGTTTTCTTGCTTAATACGTCAGTATTCAGGAACCTCCCTGGTGGCGCAGCCAGTTGAGCGCCACACTGTGACGCATCTGCGGCACAGCAGCAAGAGTTTGATATTCGACATGGGACGGGACCCACTTGACGCAGCAGACCTCTCCTGCCTCGCCCGCTGCTCCCTTCAGCAGTGTTTTGGTCAGTCTGCCTGTTCTGCTCCCCACTGTGGTGAATCCTCTCACCTCCCACTGTACCCCAGTTCTTGTATGCATAAATAAACCTTTAAAAAATACTTCAGTATTCAGAAAAAATATTCTCTAAAGAGTATTAACTTTTGTAAAATGAGAACATGGCTTAGCCTCCCCAAATAAAGTACAGACCTGATGGGTTTTTTTGTTTCTTTGTTATTTGGGAGTTATGTTTGTTTGTTTTAAGTTCTGAGTTGTTAGTGTACTGGATTCTCAAAGACAATTGAGTTTGTTAAGGCCAATGAGAAGTGTCACTTGATACAGAGCAACATGTGGTAATCTCTTGCTTTGTGCTCACTCAAAATTTCAAGTGAATTAGAAGGTACGTAGATAGTATACTAAGGACATTCTACTTAGCAAGACTGTACAGAAGAATATACTTTTCCATTTAATTCTGTGAGAATTTGCAAAAATATCTCCAGGATATTAGGCAACACAATATATACTAACATATTTTTATGTAATGAACTTTGAAATATTTTTATGATTCAAACCCATGGGAATAAATTTGAGTCAATGCAAAACATAAAACTTCTAATGTTGACAGTTATCAAAATGAAAACAAACAAACAAAAAAAAATAGATCCATTTCCAGAAGAGTGAATGTATACCAGGTGCTAGGAACTAGATTCTTTCATTTTTAAATAACTAAGTACTAAGTGTTAGGGGTTGTATAATTTGCTTAGTAAAAATACCAATTATCACAGAGAACGTGTGATAATTATTCTCTGACACCTTTAGCCTTGCACTTATCCTATTGGAGAATAAAATAGAAATGCTATAGGAATCGCCATCACCATATCTTTCAAGTGTTGACTGTAGCTTAATTTCTGGAGGTCCAAGAATGCTAATTATATTTGGTGATATAAAATAAAAATTCACACAAAGAAATGTTTGGTTTTTTTTTTTATGCATGCAACTGATGATTTTTTTTTTTTGCAAATTGTATAATTTAATGATTCATCACCTCAAACAAGATAAAAAGTTTTTCTATCTCCCACAGAACTTGCTTCATATTTCATGCCAATTATAAATATAACCATCCCCTTATCAACTTACTTTATGTTACAACAGCAATTCTCAGGGGGGTTATGACTTTTTTTTTAATATCAGAGCATTGTGATTTTTAATGCAGTTTCCATTATCTCCCTCATGTGCCTTTCCAATAACACATAATCCACCTTTGCTTCAGAAAATGGTATTCTGATTAAACATAAATTAATGATATCTGTACTAAAAATGGTAAATAATGTGATAGCATTTAGCTTTTGGGAAATATTTTATAAGACATAAGTGAAATATTTGAGTCTTTGTTCAAAACCTGTGTTTATTTAGTGATATGAGCTGAGATCCTGGGTTCTTAGGAAGAAATCGTAGCCCATTGATCAGAAAAGGCCTAGTAGTCAGATGAAAAAGAAAATTTGATCTTACTTGACCTCTAGTAATGATCACAAAGAAAATTGTTGGTACTATTCCTTATCTGATTATATTGTTTGAAAGAAATATGGCAGTTCACTCAAGCTGAGAACTATTTTTAAAAGAAGAAAGGATTCTATATGGATAAATCTACATTTGCGAAGGAGGAGATGCTCACAATGCAGAAACAGTATGCATACGTTCATCACTACCTTCTACCAAGCTGTCCTGACATTAACTATTTGGTGTTGAAATCTTTAAGCTTACATTTTAATTAATTAAAGATTTTGTAAGCTAAACTTTGCAAAGAGGATCCATTTGGAGGAAATTTGAGTACCCTGTTGAAATGGCATTACTAATGAAATTGATACAAGACAAATACATACAGAATATAAACTAATCCACTTAGATATATGAATTCCATCAAAATACCTTTACCAAAAAATGAGATATTCCAAATTGCAATTTTATAAATTCAATTTAAATCCAGCACATATTTTGAGCTCTCTATTGCATCTGTTTAGCTTCCTTGATTTTTACAAAGATCCATTACAATATCTGCCTGTTAGCAAGATAGTTTGTCAATAATTATCTTTTCCTAAAAGCTTAAGAAGTTGAATTGCCCTTGAGCTACATTTGATGAATACTTTGGTTAAAGATTTCCAAATATTTTTTAACAAATGTAACCAATATTCAGAGGATTCATTTACAACAATTCAACATCCCTGTTGAACACTTTAGGTTGATTTGTAAAGTATTTCTTCAACTTTGAATACTGTCTCTTTAATCTTCTTCATTCTGTGATAGGTCCACATCATTCCTTGCCTTGTATGATCTTTAAATTTTAAAGAGGGCCCTATAAGTCAATTGTAGAATGTCTCTATTGGGGCATTGACTGATTTTTTTTTTTTATTATTAGATTGAAGTTCTGTACTTTTGACAAGAATACTACAGAAATGATGGTGTATACATTTTGATGCTTCATATCTGATGGTTTGTGATCTTGACATGTCTATTACTGGTGATGCCAATCTTGACAACTTTCCAAAGTTGTTCTCTACAGAGTTTCTCCACAACAAATTTTTATTATTTCATTTATACTTAAAAATACCTCAGGAGACACAATTTGAGTCTATGTAGATATCTTATTTTCATACATTCTCACTTATTTTACTATCCCTGTGTGGAGATGCCTGTTATTATTATTAATTTGATGTTTACTTAATAGCGATTTTATATTTGCCTCAACCCTTCACAATTGTTAATATGAATTCTTCCATAATGGAGAATTATCATTTATCTCCCACGTTTGTTTATTGTATAATTATTTATACTAATATGAACTAATAGCTACATATATTAATTTATATTTTATCCAATACTATCATTATGTTTTTGCTTACATTGCTCAAATTTGGCCTTTAGGAATTTTTTCAGGTTTATCGTTTGTCCTTTTTGCACTATTTCATTCCTTTTGGGATACTTTTGTGCTTTTATTATTATTAGTTTACTATATGAACTAATAAAATATTACTAGTTTACCATATATTTTTACTACAATAGCTATGGAATCAACTACATCTCTAAGAAAACTTGGCTCTCTTTATTTGGGAATGTTCTTTTCAAATTATCTGGGTACTAGTTGCACTCATTTTTAATGGAGTATTACTAGCTCTAGGCACTTTCTGAGAATTAAACATAGATACGTGTGTGCATATTTAATCTGATATATGCATATACATATATATGTGTGTGTGTGTACACACACGCACACCCATGCTTTAAATCCTAATTCAGTATCACAGAAATAATTCTTCTATCTTTTTATTTCTTATGACTTATTGCCTTATCAGTGACATAGTTCTTATTACCTATAATGCATTTATTATATTGCTCATTCTTGAACAAATATAAAATAGTTTTAGAATTGGAACTGCATGCCCCGCAGAAAATAAATTTAATAATGTATGCAAAACACTAAATACATACTAATTTAATACAATAATGAATATAATATCAATTTAATAAATTGATATTTATGAATATTTAGCATAATTATGTATTCTTTAGCAAATTTTATATCAAGTATTCCAATTAGATTATATACCAGAACTTCATATCAAGGAGTAAAAATAAGTTAATATGAAAAAATAGTTTGGTAAATTTCTAGATTCAAACATATCTGAAGATATTATTTTAGAAGCAGCTAGTAATCTATTCAATGACATTTCTAGAAACACATGTAAGTCATCATATGATTGAACAATCAGATTAAAAGCTGCCACTAATAATACATTTATCATAAATATTAAATATTAATTACTATTACATAGAAAATACAAAACATTTAGTTTATATTTATTCAATGTTATATTTTAATTAATTCAAGTTATGATAAAAGCAATAGTACTATATTATAATATATCTAAATGACAATAGTAAATAATAAATGGCAAATCACTATTGCTTCTGTTGGTTCATTATACTAACATTAATCATGGTAAATTATTTTGATATTATCAATGGGGATGGAAAACATAATACTGCCAGTATGAAGAATGAATCATTACCCCAGTAGTTCAATGTCTTATAAATATCTACCTTATAATTTTTGAAATCATTGCTATTCATGACATGAACAAGCAACAAGAAAAATAAATTAACATTTAATTCAATTGTTTAATAGAACATTATAAATGCATCCCATGCTCAAAATAATGAAGCTGGGTATTGAAAACAATGTCAAATAATCATTCATCATTCAAGTTTATCTTTTCTTCCATAAAGCATTCTATAATTTATTTTTTCAATCTATGGGGTGGAGGTGGGGAGGAGTCTGGCAAAATAACAACAGAGAGAAGATACCAAGCTCAATTATTCATATAGTCACAACCTAATAATAATAATAATAATAATAATAATAATAATAATAATAATAATAGTGTCTACATCTCACAAAAGATAAATGGATAACTATAGCATATGCCAGAAACAATGGTATGGCAGAAAAGGGTGAAAAAAAACTACAATTAATCTGTGTATAAAGAGATACTGGGACAGTGTAAACCATTAGAGAAAGATGGATGACTGCTATAGAGATTCTCTTTTGTTGTCAAGGACACATACCTGTACTGAGGACTTCAAAAATTGGGCACTATAACTAAAGGGAAAGCAGAGCCGGTATGCAGGAGACAGGCACACAAGGGACAGAGGAAGTAAGGTATAGAATGGTGATTACTGGTTTGAGCCTAGGGCTTCCAACTAGAACAGTCGGATGCCTAACCAGTTTAAAAGCCAGATGGTACCACCTGTGTCCCCTCATAGGCGAGGTTGTTATTTGCAGCCTGAGGTTGTAATGTACATTTTGATTGCCTAACCACAACTCAGGGCCAGATATTAACACAGTTATATACAATCTCATTTTAAGGAAAATGGAATATTCATGTAGCAAATTGTTTTTGACCTTATGTTGGTACATAAGCTTCTTCTTGAAATCTGAGTTTCCTATAATTATTTCTGAAGAAATCTCATCTGACACTAAATGACAGTTTGTTTTTTCTCTTTATCTTCTTCCTCCCCCTTTAAAAAAATACTCAACTCTAGTAAGGTTCAAAACGTACTACACATTTTCAAGCTTATGTAAAGACTATAATCTTCATCTGTCCTTCATGCCACAGTGAATTAAGTAGATAAACATGTCCTGAGAAATTAAGATAGATGATTAGTTTGTTGCCACCATCTTGAAGGCAGAAAACATCATCACCCTCTCCACAGGTATTTGGCTAAAATAATCTGTCCTCACATTGTCAAGCAACACCTTGATGAAATTTCACACATATTGTTGAAAGCAAAGTGGAAGTCACAGTTAATAACAGTCATAGTTTATATATTGCATACATAATGTGATTTTGTTATGAATTGAGAAACTGAAGATAATATGCATAAAATTTAGGACTTATTTGCAGACATTAATTTAACCAATTTACTAAAATAGTAATTTTTTCTCTACTGTATATATAAGGTTAGAGAAAACAGGGGAAAGATAAATTAGTTGTCTAAAACCTACACTTGCATTCAATTAAAGATCTAAAATGCATTTAAATGCCTTTACATATATAATCAATATTAATTTAAAATATAAATGAGATATATTGTTCTAACATCTTTTCATCTTGTATTCCAAATGTTAACTATTTTTTTAACTTGCATTTAATTTTTCTTATTTTAATTATTTATTTTATTGAGTTTATTGAGTTTATTGATTTACAGCACTGTATTTGCTTGGGGTTACAGGTTCATGGAATCCAAATCGCATAGCAAGAAGATATCACCTAGTTTAGGAAATTATTTTAATCTCAAAGTCACTTATACTCATCATGGGAAAATGTATGTTATAACTGTTCTTACATAATTTCAAGGAGTAAATTCAGCTCAGACACCTAGTTGGAAAGCATTAAAACAAACAGCTAAAATGAAAAAAATAAAGGTCTTTAACCTAGACTTGAAGATAAATTTTATCATTTTGTTTTCCTTTTCCTGAAGAGTATTTACACAATTGGAAAAGTTGTCTGTAAATGAGACCTATACAGTGCTAATAAAATGGCAACTTGGAAAAAGATAGTTCTTCTGCAAAGAATTCAAACAAATTCTATTTTGGTAAGTTATAAAAACTAATTGATAGTTGTCTTTCCATCCATCCATCCATCCATCCATCCATCCATCCATCCATCCATCCATCCATCCATCCATTTATACATCCACCCACCCACTAATCCATCTACTTTATCATCCACCTACCTAACATATCTAATATTTTGTGAAAACCCCATACAGTTTTCATAAGGACAAAGCAATCTACATTATTACCAATAGTGTCCACTTCCTTACCAAGACTCTGTTTCTGGAAATTTTGAAATGGGTCATTTGTATGGATGTGATGATAAGTTATTTGTAAACATTTTACCATATGCCCGATGGCTATTTGTATAACTTCTTTGGAGAAGTGTGTCTTTAGTCATTCTACCTTTTTTCTTTTGTCATTTGTTTGCTTTTTGTTGTATGGTATAAGTTATTTGTAGACTTGAATATTAGTCTCTTATTGGCTATATGGCATGCAAATGTTCTCTGTTATTCAATAGAGTATCTTTTTGTTTTAACGATAGTTCCTTTTGCTGGACAAATGTTTTTTAGTTCATTTTGGGTATGCTTGTTTTTATTTTCTTTGTTGTTGGAGTCAAGTCCTCAAAATTATCACTAAAACCAGTGACCTACAGTATTTTTCTTACGATTTTTTTCTGTGTGATTTTTGCTTCAGTTCAGCCACATACAAAGGAATGAAAGTAAGATCTCATATCACACACAAAATAAGTTTTAGTCTGGTAGGGCACTGGAAAAATGGCATTTACTATTCTTGCTTTGCATAAGTTAGGTAATAGAATCTGAGATCTATTTGAAACTTTTGATTTGAAATTTACCTTTGAAATTCATATTATACTCACCTTATAAGAGAGGTTGGTTCTCTTTGAATTTCATATGAAAATCCTTCACCCTGTCTGAGTTTTGCAAATATCAACATGATTTTCTGAAAAAATAAAAAATCTGCAGTCATGTCCTCTAAAAACAACAAAAATGCTGTCCCAAACCTGTTGCTTAGCAATATCATGTTCTTAGCAGACAGCAGTTGCATTATTTTATCTTACAATATTCATGATGCCTTCAAGATTCGACACAATACAAAGAAATGTTTTGATTGTCATATACAGAGTTTTACAATTAATACTGGCCTGATTTTTCCCCTAAGATTCTATGTAGAATTGGAAAATGCAAACATTTGAATCAATAAAATATCTGTTATTAAAAAAAACATAACACTAAACTGTTTATAAGAAAGTGCTAGTATGGTTCTTAATTAGTATTAGTATGGTTCTTAATTCTTAGCCTTGGCATATTATACATTTACTTTTCACGATTGTCAAAGGGGCTTCACAATATCCCTAAAAATTCCACCTTTTTAAAACTAATTCATGTATAACATTGATTACGGTGTGATGGATAAGCTGTGCAATTTGCAAAAATGAATTCTTCAAATCACATTTATATATTTTATTAACTCCATAATGTATATTTGTGAGCATAAGCAATTTTGAATAGAAAATATTATTATTAGTATTAGTACTAGAGTAAAATTAGTAACAGTGAATAGTAGAATAATATTTATATACCATCTGTCATACTTAGAATGTGGACTTAAATATATGTGCTACATGTACTATTTATACATATGTAATGCTTATATATAGTATATATATATATATATATATAGTACATACATACATACATATAATGTTTAAAGTGATTGTTCAATAGGTACAGTTAGAAAATATCTTTTGTCAGAAGACAAAAATGATTACTAGTCTCATCTAGTTTGTTTCCTTAAGGAATCATGGTACATTTTACCTATTGTCCAATATTTGAAAGCAGAATTTCTTTTTATATATTTATTTAGTTTTCTAATTTTCATAGTGTGGAAGTATATATGATAATGATACTTTGTCACAGATAGTAGTAGAAATATTGCAGTATTTTTAAGTAATGTACGAAATTTTGACTATAATAGTATGGAAGAAAACATGCAAAACTTGCAATTTCACTTCTTAAATATAAACAAATTTTTCATTTTGACGACCATCACTTTACATGATGCACATAATTTTTTTATGTATGTTTTTATTGAGAAATCATTTTGTACCTAGTTGAATAGTGTCTATTGAAATCCATGTTCATCCTACAACTATAAATGTAACTTAATTTGGAAGTAGTCTTTGCAGATTAATCAAGTCAAGAGTCAATCATATTAAGTTATTGTTAGCCCTAACTCCTATCACTGATGTCCTTATAAGAAAGAAATTTGTGCACAAAGATACAGACACACATAGGAGACAAATGTACAGTGAGGATAGAGTCAGAAATTAGAATGATGCAACTGTAAACCAAAGAATGCCCAGAATTGTCAGCAAAATTTAGAAGGTAGAAGAGAAGCAAGGAATATATATATTGAATCTTAGAGTCCCAAAAGGAACTAAACCTTATTTTTGAATTTCTGGTCTTTTTATTTTAAGGATATATTTATTTATGCATATAAGAACTGGGGTATAGGCAGAGGTGTGGGGGGTAAGGGGATTCACCAGAGACAGAGTGGAGAGCAGAACAGACATATCCACTGAAATACACTGCTGAGGAAAACAGTGAGTGAGACAGGGGAGGTCTGCTGGCATTATGCTTAGCTCTCTGACCTGGGGTCAAAATTATATCATAGTGACTGGCAATAACTTGATAGCACTGAGAGAACTTCTGCACCACCAGGGAGGCTCCAAATCTTCTGGTCTTTTGTCTGTGAAAGAATAAATTTCAATTGGCTTAAGCCAGATAGTTAATAATAATTTGCATGGTAGCCTGATAAGTGTAATATATATACTATAGAATACAGTATACATACTATAGAATGCACTATACATGCTATAGAATGTAATATGTTGATATATATGTGTACTATATAGAGATAGAAAAAAATTTACAAAATAGACTATATGATTTATAACCTTTAATTCAAAATTAATATTTCATTTGACTTTCTTGGTGGCCTAGGGCTAAGTCTCAGCACTATCACCACTATGGCCTGAGTTCAATCCCTGGCCAAGGAGATAACCCACATATACCCCAGAAGACCTCTTCAGTCTCACTGCTCTGATTAGCATTTTATTTCAATTTATCCACCTGTTCTGCTCCCCACTCTGTCACTGGTGAATCATCTCACCACCCTCCCTTCCTGTACCCTTCACCTAAACCCCAGATCTTGTATGCAAAATAAATAAATAAATCTGCAAAATGAAAATTTATCACTGTCTTCATTACAAGTTCTCATCATACTCAATTGTTTCAGAGTAATTTGTTATATAAATAACTATTTTCAGACATATATTATTACACATTAGATAGCTTTTAATTCCTATCTTAATAAAGCACTACATAATCTGATTGGGTGTACATACTTTGTTAATCATTCACTAATATCTAACCTAACTCTTAGAAAAAATATTTGTTGTGAATATATTTAGTATCTACGATACATATTGACAAGTTTTCAAAAAAAAATAAAGAAAAGAAAAGCAAGAACTTGGGAATGTGTGGATTAAAATCCACGAGACAACACATATTACAATCCCTTATATTAAATATTTTGTTATAACAATTGAACAATAAAATGAAGTCATTATTACTTTTTTATGCATTTATTTAATTGCTAATGCAGTTTAACATATTAGATATTTTTCTGAAATTTCTGTTTCATATGCCTGGTTTATGTACTTTTTAAAGGAAATCTTGTGTACTTGTAATTCAAATATCTATTTCACTGGTGCTATAATTTTATTTTTTTTATCAAAAGCATCATACAGTGTAGTGATATACTTTTAAAATCATCATACTACATGTTATGTTTGATAGCAAATTTAACACAATCTAAGACTCAAAGGAGGTAACACTGATTATATTAACTATATGTTTACCTTTTGCTTAATATTGTATTCCAACACATAAGATCAAGAAAGTATTTAAAGTAATATTCTAATTGCCAAGGATTATATCCCTATTTTTGAGATGTTATTTATTTCTCTTTGTAAGTTTTTATATTTTCATGTATAATTGACTATAGAAACATCAATAAAAGTGGAAAAATATGACAGTTACTAAACAAGAAAAACTATTCTTCCTACATTCAAGTTAGTTAGGTATATTTAAGATTCAGAATAATTTTCTTCAAGATCTTTTTTGATATGAATTACATTGGAAGTACAGGACTTAGGTATTTTCCATAGCTAATGTATTGTTGTATGTCTGCTGACTCTGTATGTGTGGACTGATTGATGAGAAGAATTTTATTTTAAAATTTCCCTTTGGGGATAACTAGACTCAAGAGAACCATGGAATACAGATGTATTCATATTAATTGATAGTTAAGAAATGAAATCTGCATAATATTTTAAGAATGCATTCACATGGGACTTTGCACTGAAAGTTTTTGCTAATAGGACATATATAAGAAACTAACAATTCTCAAGTAAGCCAAGTTTAATTTTTGCTCTGGGAAACAAATGAAAACCTAAATATCTCGGCAGCCTAACACAATAGGTAAGAAGAGAGGTAGGCTACTTAATCAAGTTTAGTAACTAATATATAATTTGTTATGTTTGTATATTAACTATATAAAACATGCATGTTTCCATTGATTTTTTGAAGATGAAAGTATCTTCTTTAGAGCTCTTCAAAGATCCCCATAATGCTGTATTGTATGAGCAGATTGTAATAAGTTCAGTTGTCCTAAAACACTACATAGTTTCATGGTGTTTGTTTATTGTTGTTATACCTGTAAGGAGCTTAGTGCATTTCACTATGCCTATTCTCATGCCATCCTTATATCATGAATCTGAAGTCCTTAATCTGAGAATGTGACCTTATTTGAAAACTAGGTAGTTACCATTGTAATTAGCTAAGAGGAGGTCATATTGGAACAGATGGGTCTCTACCACAGTAAGAATTTTTTACTTATAAGTAGTCACGTGAAGCAGAGAGACAGGTAGTGTGCCCTGTAAAGATGCAGGAGTATCAATAAGCCAAGAAACACCAACGATGGCTAGCAAATCACCAGAAGCTAAAAAGAGCAGAAAATTATTCTAGAACATATTTTCAGAGGAAGCATTCTAAAATTTAGAATTTTAGATTCTGAAATGTGAGAGAATACACTTTTATTGTCTTCATCTATTCATTTTGTGGTACTTTGTTTAATAATAGTCCTAAAAATCTAGTATAATGTATAAGGCACTTTCCAACATATGAAAGCTACTCACAAAGAGCAACTGAATCATGTAAAATCATACTATAAGTGAGAAACCAGATAACCAGCTTTATGATTCTGAATACAACCCTCTTTGAACTAATAATATGAAATGATATCACAGAATAGGTATATCCAGGATTGTTTAGGAACCTTACATAATTCATATAGGCAACTGCCTTTTGAATTCGAAACTATTATTTTAAATTAATGTTTTCAATAAAATCAATTTGGAAATTCTGGATAACCCATGACTATTCCTTGGTTCTAAGTTTAAAGAAAACAAAAAGCTAAACAACACAAAGTCAACTCATAGATTAAACATGGCTTATCTATTTATTGTTGAATAAAAAAAGATAAGAACCACTATGGTAGTAGTGCTTAATAAAATTTGTTCTATTTCCTCTTGATGCATAAAGTTGTGACTAACACAAATGTGTTTCTCAATGAGCTTCTCTTAAATCAATGAATGCTTTATCCTATTACCTCTGCAACAATATTCACTCTAGCTTAGAAAAATCAAAGATGAACTCTCTTTCTATGTGCTTTGGACATAAAGAAAATGCAATCAAAATAAAAAGTGCAAGCACCATAATGGATATATGGTATTTCTATGCTTTCTTTTTGGAAAGACATTTTAAAGTGGAATATGATATCTCTTCTGCTATATATCAGTGGTTTCTAGTTATATGGATGAAAGAAAAATAAAATGAGTACTATAAGGGGAAATAGAAAAACTTTTATGTGGGAGTTTATGTTCTGTGTTTGTGTCTCTAGCTGTTGTCATATCTCTTAATAAAACCAGTCAGTTTGTATTCACATTCTAACCATCTGCCATTTAGCATAAAAAGAAATAGGCATAGATCAGGAAGGGTGACTACTTTCCAAAATTACTATTAGGAATATACAAAAGAAAAATGGCAGAATTTCATTTGGGGTTAAAAAGGCTTTAATTCAAGCATAACCACTGTGACCAGTACTCACAGATGAGATACACTTTTTTATACAAATATTCAGTATAAATTTAATATCTGGGATTGTAGCATCCATGACTGCTCAGTTGAAAGTAACACTTGATTTTAAAATGACCTAATGTCTTCAATTAAGCATATACAGCAAAGAGGTAAATCAAAATGACACTTGAAGAAAAGTTTCAGTTGCCCTTTTTCTCTTCCTCAGTAAGTTTGTTTTACTCCATGACCTCAGTATACGAAAAATAACTGAGCAGAACAGTGATTGCAAGACATTGTCTTGATGTTTCCTATGTGCAGTGACTAGACAGGAAATTTTCATTTCATACACCATTTGAGCCTAGCTGCTGTGATTTCACAAAAGTCAGTAGGCTTTGAAAAGTTAATGATAAAGAAAAGCATTTGTTTTGTTATTTTGAGAAAGTACTTGTGTGTTTAAAACTAGAACCTATGGAGGTTGGTTAGCCATAGGGAAGTACAAACTTATTTCATTTTATTTGGAAATATTTATAATTATATCACATGAAAAAGAAAAAAAGCACCAATAAGATATCAAAATGGGAATTACATAAAAATTATATAAAACGGTGAAATATAGAATAATATATGCCCTACCTATAAAACATATAAATATAGCCTATAGGTAACAAAATAACTTACTTTAAGCAAATGCATGGAATATGTTCTACAGATTAGTTATTTAGTCTTCCAAGATGTTTATCAATATCCTCTTTCAAAAACAGAAAATAGTCAAACAATTAACAGTACAAATATATTTGTGATTTGTAAATATCATTTTAGAAAATGGGTAATGTCCTTGAGGATCATGTCTGTATTATATTTAAGTAAAGTTTCTTTTTCTTTATATCAATGTTTTTAATTAAAGGGCAAATGGACTCTGAGGTAAGAAACCAGTTTTGATATTCTAGCTTTGTCTTTAACACTAAACCTTGCAATTGGGCATTGTCAATTTTACCTCCTAAAGGGACATACTAAAAATGGAATTGGTCAGTCCACAATGATTTCCTTCTGTATTTGTCTTTTTTTTAATGTTTATTGATTCAACATTGGTTTATACTACTCTGTAAATGTCAGGAGTACAGTTTCACAACTCAGTTTTCCTGGATTTCTCTTATAACATCCTGACAATTACCTCTGCCTTTCATTTCCACTTTTATTCTGACCTTCAACCACTCCACATCTTACAGATACATTAGTCTTTAAAGAGAAATATTGTTCTTCCCAATATAGGACTCCTAAATTTCCTATAGACTAAAAAGACATATCTTTATTTTTTTTTATTTCCATAATCAAATCTTTACCTCCCCCCCCATATTCCTAAATTATAATCATCAAATACTTGGGTTCTGCAAACTCATTAATAAAATTCATCAATACTTTTCATTTACTCTATTTCTATATGCATGCTTTCTTTCCTTTTAAGAATTCTACCTTCTTTTCTCTGGAAAGCTCCTGTTTATTATTTATAACCCAGTTCAAAGATAAGGTGTAAGATCCTCTAAGAAACAATCTCATATTCCCTATTAAGGAGACTTTCTGCTTTCCACTAATTAATAAATGTTTTCTTCTCCCTATAGTATTATTGATGTTCCATACCATGATATATTTAACTTGTGTTGGCTTTCCCAACTTGTGGTACTGTCCTAGTTTACTTTGTATCTCCATAAAGCAACTAAGTTGGAAAGCATACAAATAATTTTCACTTACTCTCTCTAAATAACTTCCATCTGATTTAATGAAATCCCAAAATATATTTTTACCTTTCTTGTATATTTTTCTAGCACCAAACAGTTCAATAACTGCATATTATTGTAATATGCCTCGTAGTTAATATTTTCCCTTTCAATATTAAGGTCAGTTGTATGCAACTATATGTGTTTGATATAAGGCAACACTAATGTTTATAAAAACACACATATTACAGATGCATGCTAACTATGTTGATTTTCCCATTAAGAAGACTGAACAATTTGGTAGGCATTCCTTTTTTTGTTATCTAAAGGCCATTACAATTTTAACACTTACCAATTATCTCTACCAGTAGGAAAAACATAAGTAGAAACAAAAAGTTATAGGGAATTAATGATAAAGATGAAGAAAAGCAATAATGTTTTTAAAATAGGACAGATGAAAAAGAACACTCTAAATTTTATCTGCATGACATTCACTTCTGAAAGTTTTGTATTGTGAAATCATTAATTATTTCTGTACCTATTATTTATATTGCAAAAGTATAGTCTTAAAAAAAGGTAAATGACCCTCTGTTCAGAAGGTACTGTGCTTCACAATCTTTTAAAACATACATTAAATAGTAATTAGAGTTATTTTCCATTCCTATTTAAAATTTTATTTAGCAAAATTCCTGATTCTGCATCTTCACAAAGGTCGGTATTTTGCTGTGAATGCAAAAAAGAATAAACAAATGCTTATATATGGCATATTATGCAGTAAGCTAGATGATAAGTGTTGAACATCATGGATATTGTAGCTGAGTAAAAACAACTCATATTAAAACATATATGTACGCAATCTTATACATAAAATTCCAGAACATCAAGCACCATGAAGGAAATTGGTAAGGATTTGAGAAGATGTGGTAGGTATGATTTAAATTAATTAGATTTGCTAACTAAGAGAGTCATATGAAAAAGATGAGTTTCAATGATTAACCCAAACAAGACATCAGCCAATGCATTTGCTCCAGAAATTTACCAGATTTCACAAGTGCAAGTCAAAAAACAAACCTTTGTGAATTTGACCAAATGAAATCTACTTTTGTTATGTATATTTCTGGTTAATCTCTTTCTAGATCTCTTATGATTTGAATATCGGGCATCCTAAAATGATTCTCTTTATCCTCTCATATAATGTCTCTACTTTCTCCCTTCTTCCCCTTCTCTTTTTTCTTTTCCAGTTATATTTTCTTCATCTTATCTCTTCAATTTTATCATGGACTATTTTTATTTAATAATTGCATTTATAATTTATCAAAACACCTCTATTTTTAAGTCCTTTTCTTTTTCTCTCTATGGATTTATTATCTTCAAATTTCTATGTATATGATAAAACTTTTTTCTCTGCTATTTTTAGTATCTTCTTCCATTTTTTTCTCCATGAGCTCAATATCATATATACTTCAATTATATCCTTGACATGGTAGCCTCCATTTTATTAAAGTATACATCACCTTACAGTCACATACTCATGAGTTATTAATTAAGCTTACATTACCTGAAAAAGAAAATGAGATTGATCTAATTGAGGAACTGTTTCTGTCCAATTGATTGTAAAGACTTAGTGTCACATTGCATATTTATTAAAATGTGTGAAGAAGAATTTCAGAGTGACGATCATGAGTGGCTGGATAGCAGTCTTTTTGCAGAAGGGGCACTGGCCAAATAGAAAAATCAGTCGTGCTTTAAGAAGATGCTCCTAGAGAGCAGAAGTATAAAATCAACATATATGGCAGCAAAACTTATTTTGAAACTGCCACTAGAAAGATCTTTACTAGGGTGGTCCCAGCAATCATTTCCTTAAAGGGCTAGATAGTAAATATTGTACCCATTTTTGACCATATGTAATTTTGAACTATTTTTTTTTAATTCTAGAAAGTAATCTCAGAAAATAGGTTAATAGAATGGGCATTGTTTTGCATTATTAAAACTTAATTTGCAAAGACAAGTGGCCAGCCTGCTGACCATAGATTGCTCACCCTATACCTGAGAATGAGAATACATATTTGGGAGAATTTGTCACAATTTAATGTGTGTGCATATAGTTATACACACATATTAACTGAAGAGGTATATTTAATGAACTACAAACAAAAAAAAAAGGGTTTTGGAAGAGAGAAACTGAAAATTTAAATTATATCATCATATTAATTTTCTCTGAATTAGGCAATTTTAAGGTCTAGTTTCTGAATTTTTGGCTCTCACCAAAATATTTTACATTGCAATAGAAATTACTTTTTTCTTGTTCATCATTTAGTTACCAAAATATTCTAATTTTTTTAAGATTTTATTTATTTATGCATACAAGAACTGGGGTACAGGTCAGAGGTGATGGGGCAGTGAGAGGATCCACTAGAGACAGAATGGGGAACAGAATAGGCAGATTGACTGAAGTACACTGCTGAGGGGAGCAGCAGGCAAGACAGGAGAGGACTGCTGTGCTATGTGGGTCACCAACCTGGCCAGTGGCAGGTATCAAACTCATGTTGCAGTGGCTGTGTTTTGCTTCATAGCACATTGCTTAACCCTTTGCACCACCAGGGAGGCCCCCATATTCTAAGTTTTTTAAGCTTTTTTCAAAGGGCTAGTTGCATGTAAAGCATATCTACATTTGTAGTAAGTATTTAGGTAGGAATTTTCCCTATATGGAGAAAAGAGAAGCATTAATGGATTTAATGTTGATAATGCTAATGTGGGAATGACAGGCCATGTTGGAGAAAATCTTACTTCAAAGTAAGAAACATATGCCACAAATTGTTTAAATCAAAACTTTAGCACTTATATGTTAAAGTTGATTTTACCACCTCCCCTATTCCAACCAATATACTATAAGTTGGTTGATGGGAAATGTGGATTTGAGAGTTTTAAATCACAAAGTACTTCTGAAGAAGTCTCCATAAAAGTTAGTATATTAATTGGTTCATGGGGAATCTTCTAACATCAGACTGAGAATATGTGCACTTAGGTGTTTATGGATAAATTGGAAAAAGAAGACCAAATACATATTTTGGACAATTCAGTTAGCAATCCTATTTTCTAACCTTGTGAATATTTGTGGACAATGCATAGATATATATATCTGATGGTGAACAAATGTTTCCTGGACCCAAATAATTATTGAAATACAGAAAAAGGATTGTGCTTATGTTAAAAATATTGATCATTATTATGGGCCATAGAAAAATATTTTTAATATTGCAGAATAAATTTATTTAAAACAATTATATTTTACCTTACACTTATTATACCCATGAAAAGCAAATATTCATTATTAATAAGTCACTCCTAGGCTGATGCAGCTTTATCACATTAACTATAATGGGGTAAGTTTTTCCCATATTGGTAATCTTGTTTATTTTTGCTTAGTTTTTAATTTGTGTTTTTTTTCGACAGAGTTTACCACACAGTACAAAATTGCTGATAATCATATGACTGATCATAGTGCAACAAATCCATGTGCCATGCATAAAAAAAGAAACATTCATTTGCAAATAATATCCAAAAGAAAAAAAAACACTAAGATAGTAAATGTTCATTTGTTACAACTTGGGGAAAAGTTTTGTGGGGTTGACTTGGACAAGATGGTGTTAGAAGACCCTGCTCCATTTCTGGGGGGATATCTAAAGTAATTCAGAAATTCACTAGACTCAGAGGGTCCTATAACTTGGAGTGAAACTAGAGTATCTTTCGGTAACCAATGTTTACTGTTACAGAAGGAACACATTAAATTCAAAATCTTTTGCACTAAAATATCAATAAAAAAAAAACAGAAAAATTGACTGATTCAGAGAGAAAATACTTGTGTATCATACATCTGACAAGAGCTGGCATTCGATATCTACAAAGAACTCTTACAACTCAACAAAAAGAAAAAAAATAACCCATTAAAAAATGGAGAGGAGTACTAAACAGCATTTCTCAAAGAAGATGTTCAGATGGCCAATGGGTATATGAAAAATATGCTTGTCGTCGCTTCTATGAAAGAAAGGGAATTCAAAACCACAAGATACCACCTCACAACTGTGTGAATAGCCCACATCAAAAAGATCAGGATGTGAAGGAAAATGAACCCTCTTAAACAGTTATGGGAATCTAGACTGGCCCAGCTTCTGTGGAAAACAGTATAGAGTTTTATCAAAATATTAAAAATGGAACTAATATATAATTCAATGACTCTACTCCTAGATAACTAAGAATGCCCAAAGAATGCCAAAGCACTAATACAAAGGACTCTTGCACTTCTATATTCATTGTAGCACTATTTACAATAACCAAGTTAAGGAAACAACTTAAATGCCCAATGACAGATGAGTGGATTAGGAAGATATGGTGTGTGTATACACACACACACACACACTAAATACTACTAAGCTATAAAAAAAAAAAGCTTCATTTTGTAGCAACATGGATAGAGTTAGAGTTAGAAATAAGTCAGAAGGAGAAAGACAATAAATCATGTCACTTGTGTGTGCAAAATTGAGAAACAAAGGGTTATGTTAAACCAAACCAATGACAAGCTCTAGAAATATGACTATAGAATTGAGTCTACCTCTGTGAAAGGAAGACAAGTTAGATAAAAGTAGGGAGGAAACACAATGAATTATGGTGTAGGACTTTCAGTGTCATACATACAGTCACTTTCAGTGGCTGTAGAGAGATAACATACCTGATAGGTGTGGCCCTTTATATCTAAATCATGAACTATGCTATACATCAAAGGTACCTCATTTAAAAAAAAAGAGGAGGAAATTTGTCCTGATTGAAGGATATCTATCTATCTTTTAGTTGTCTTTCATTCCCAATCTAAAATGTTTATTCAACTACTACATGCACTGTACCATTTCTAATTTTTCTGCTTTTAAGGGTTTGGGCTTTGTTGAACAACAAATGACTGTTTCTCTTTAGGTTCTGCTTAGTATTTTACAAGAGAGAAAAAGAGTGATAGATATTCAATTAGAGTCAAAAGAGGTTAAAAATTCATATCAAGAGTTCAATGATTATATAAGACATGTGGATCTTTTATAAAACTTGTTTGATTAAAATAGAAGTATTATTTTTATAGTATGTACTCATTAACTTTTCTCCAATTCATTTCATTTGATACCTTACATATATTTTCCTAGAGAATAGGAAATATTCTACCTTATTGAGAATAAATTTGTTATATATTTTATATTTGTTATATTGATAAAATGAGGCAATATGGTACAAATTTTAAGAAAATAGTTTTCAATGCAATTTCTTGTCTCACAATTTTCCCATGTAATATCACAGTGACTTCATTCTCACTTACAAAATTATTACATTTACCAGCATGCAAAAAAAAAAATATGTGCTATACTCAACATTTGGAGTGATTATTTTTGTTGTTGTTTTATTGCATCCATATACAGTTACCTTTAAAAGTTAGTGTCATTTTGTATTTCTGTCTAATGAAGATGGTGCCATTTCTATGACTCTGGCAGTGCTTTAGCAAGAATTGATCAGTAGCAAACAAGGGCATCTTTAGAACATAAATTTATGAAGAAATGGTTGACCTTTCAAGGGGCAAAATTATTTTAACATTTATCAACTATGTTAAAATAAAGAGAATAAATTAAATATATAATTTAAATATAAAAGTTTTTATCTTAAAAGACACAATCTTATATTGTTGATGATGATGAAAATAAAGACTAAGTATTCACTATGCAGAGCATGCATGATGACTCATTAGGCAGAGAAAATTACTACTGCCCATTAAAGAATTAGCTTTCACACAAATGGAAAAGTTGATTAGTGGACCACAGAGTGTTGGTTTCTAAAATTATAAAATTAATTAATGTATGAAATATTTAATTTCACACATAAATATCTGTGAAGAGAAATTAATTGTTTTATACAATAAAAGTAATTTATTTTACATGCAGGATCAAATACTAAGTTTGAAATCTTAAGATAATCTTTGATAGTATTTTTTCATGCCCATTTTGTGGCAGTTTATAATATTCTTATGGTTTCAGAGAAATTATGTGAAAAAATCTTATAATACAGATGGATATATATATAATGTTTATACATATTGATAGTATGCTAAACATATTATTAAGGTTCATACAGTCAAATATTTTAGACTTGGTATCCCAAATTTGTTGTAAAATGACAAAAAAAGTAAAGCAATGAAATATGCTTATTAGATTTAACTACATTTTGCTAGATAGTCACAATGAAACGATGATTGATGAAATAAATTTAGTAACTATATCTATTTATCCATAATGTAATATCACATGCAATATAATATTAAGTTCATCTGAATACAAGGTCTTTGATATTCTGAATTACAATGAACAGAACAGGGTTTAACATTAAGTATCACAGTATAATATTTTCTTATATTTAATAGCAAATTCCAAGATCACAATTTTGTGTTACAGCATCTATAATATTGCAAGTTCACTACTGTAAAGATATCTTAAAGTGTTAGAAATGCTGAAGTATATATTTGTTCTTTGACAAATTAAAATCACTGTTTTGCAAATTAGGAATAAATGTTCTGCTATCTTGCAGAAGATGTGAAGTGTCTGGAAATGATTGAGAAATCACTTAAGTATAGATTGACAGATTTATTATATAGGATGGACCATAGATAAATAGATGGCATAGATAAGAGCTATATGATAGTTTTTATATGTGTGCATATGATAGTAATAGAATAATAATTATGATTTTCTTTCCATATTAAGGTCAAAAGTTCTACCTGATCGGGAGATTCCTATGTTCCCATGAGATAATTTTGAGATATTTGAGTATTTATGAATCCCATTCTCATTAGTTCAACCTTTAGACTCTAACTGATTACTGTGAAAATCCTACTGCAATCTAATGACTGAATGGAAGATCCTCTCATCCTCTCCTATTATGTTACCTTGTGAATTTAACCAATTTCTATATACTCATTAATTCTGAAGCTATAGCATAAAACAGTGGAATCAATTGAAGCACTATAGATTGTTTTTATTCACTGTATAAAATAAAGCATGCAAAAACATCACAATACTTGAACTTCTTCTCGTACAAGCTTAAACAAATAATAAACCAGATTAGAATTATTTTAATAGGATTATTGTGTCAATACTGATGAAACTGAAAATCAAAATTCTGACCAGACAACTTACACTAACATTCTCTCTGTTGGTTAATGAATAAAACAAAATTTAAAGGGAACATTGTCATTAAAATGGATTCACAGGGAGAAAGGGAATCATAATCATTAGGAAATAAGACAATCCGTGCAAAATACTAGACATAGATCTTCAGTGTTGTACATTTACTTACACAGTGAAATAAGAAAGAGCAATTTTCTCTCAATAAAAATTCTGGCAACTCACATTTTATTGGAAGTCTTATGTTGTCTTTCTTAAAGTATAATTCTAAGGGACATAGATCAGATGCGACAATGGGATGAGATTTTATTAGTTCTCCAGGGCAATGTTACTGAATTATCATTTCCATTATATGAAAAGGGAATAAAAAGAATTACTCCATAGTTGACTTATTTTTTCAACATAACAGTGTAAAAATAAGACTGTATACACCGATATATTTTTATTCCTAAAATAAGAATGGAGAATGTAATGATATAAGTATGTTATTATTGCTTTTATTTTGAAACAATCTCCATAAAACTAAAACATATTCGGAGTCACCCTTTTAACTGAAATCCATATAGTATTTATTGTGAGTTACTATTTGTCAAAATATGTGTGTTGACAAATATATATATATACATGCATATGTGTAACCTTAGAATTTTCATATGATTTTGAGAAGAAAATTAATTTTCTTTTTAAAGATCATTTTTATAACTATGATAAATGTTTAATACTATTTACTATATAAAATTGGAGGATATTACTATTTATCTATCACATAAGCACTGTTTTTTCATTATTTCCCCAAACATGCTCAAACAAAATACAAGAAAAATAATCTAAACACAGTAATTTTGAATAGATATCCCAACTATAAATGCTATTAGAGATTCCTCTTATCTATAGCAAATATATTATTTTTAAAGTTTATTGGTGATTAAACTTTGGGTGATGCATTTTCAGGTCCCATGTGCTTTCTGAAAGTATGGATGCACTGATTTCTGAGAAGTAATTGACATTCTTTTCCCTGTGTTTTAAATCAAGAAGCTGAATAATGCTTGAAATTTTCAAAAGAATGTCAGTAAAACAAAGCTTGCTATGGAGCGAAATGCTCACATTCAAAATGGGAAAGACCTGACTCAGAAATGAAATCTTTATTTCCATTTAATATGGGAGTTATCATAAGAGAGATTCAAGAGGGTAAATATAGAAAAATTCATATATACAATGTACACAGACTTTAATAAAATTATTCACAACTTATATGGGTTACTGAGACCAACTTGAGATTGCCATTTTTAATACAAGAAAACTGGGTGCACCATCTTTGTGTTATTTCAATCACAGAAGGGCCTCTACTCATTTTAATCTTTTATTTATTCTCTTTTTTTCTGTTTCTGTGATTATTGTAGGACTGAATTTCCATATCATTCTACAATGAAGTTATAAAAAGATGAAAATAAAATGAGGGAGAGAGCAAGATACAGACAGAGGTAGATAGAGAAAGAAAGACAGAAGGCAAATTCTTTATTTCAATATACTGTCATTTTTATTTTAATGAATATTTTTTTCTCACATGGATGCTACATGACAAAAAAAAACATTATTGGATAAAGCTTTCAAAATAAATGTCCTATATAGTAGTTATTACGTATGATAATACCAAGGCAGTGCACAGAAGGACCCCATTTAATAGTCTCCTTTTTAGTATCCCCCATGAGTGAATTGCATAGTGAACTTGAGGTGAAGAAGCAAATGCTAAATAACTACAAAGAATTATTGTGCTTGCATTATACATTTATGGATTAATACAACACTCAAGAAAATGTGCTTTCCCCTTTTCCCATTGACCGTATTATCTAAAGTGGTGGGGGTAGGGTTTTCTCAACTGCTAGCATTTCACAAAACTTTCTAATGATCAGGCAGAATAGCATTTTCCACTTATTTTAAACTTTTTAATGATCATTTCCCCCCCAATGCCTAGCAAAGCAGCTGTTTTTCCCTCAGAATGAAGCTTATGCCAAGTTTAAAATGTTAATGTTTTTGAGCCATGTGCTCAAGCATTAAGTATCTCCAATTTCTAAACTGAAAGATCTTGGCAGCTCTCACTCACTAAACTCAGATAGAAACCGACTTAAAACACTTGAGGGAAAAAAAAGAGGGAACCTAGCCATTCTTCCTCTATTTTGTGCCTTCCTAAATGGTCAACATTCCTTAGGATATTTTCAATAATCTAAAATTAGTTGAATATTTATTAGAGTAATTAGCCTAAATGGTTAGTAAATTAACAAAATTAAATTGCTGAACAGAAATTAAAAATAAGAATGCACATTATGTAGATTAGATAAGTGATATTACAAAAACAACTGACAGTTTTAAATAAGATCAAGCGTCTTGATTTTGATACTTCTGTAAGCCATAAGCCCTTCAAATATTTCAAAATTATTAATTTTTTTACAAAATTCTTCTCATTTCCAGGAAAGCAACCCTCTGATTATGTGAAAGTGTTATACATTTACTATGTCTTTATTTTTTAAGCTATTATATTTTAACATTAACATTTTGGCATATAATTTGCCAATTCTATGACCTGCATAACCAACTAGCCAGGATAAATAATGGTTCCGTCATCACAAAAGACTGCTACCCCTTTAAAATTGTATCTGGATACTGGCCTAGGAGGATATTTTCATTGCCAGAAGGATAGTCTAAAAGCAGTTTACAGATGAACTGGATGAGTGTTTACAATGAATTGGTGGGAATCTAAACATCTCTTGCCATAGTAAATAAAATTGACCAACAGCACCCAAAGTGACATTGACAAAATTCAACTCCTTACAACAAAAGTGGGTTGAGAGTGGTGCTTAGAAACTACCAGGATGGGATCCTACCACACAAATCTCAGAGTTACGCTTCCATGATTTACCAGAGCAAGGGTATGTCATCTGATAGAGGGGCACTATGTATATGTCTAAATGATTTCTATTTTGTTTTCAACAAATGGATGGCTCTGGTAATCATTAATCTTAAATTCTCTAGGGCAATTTAGATATATATTATGAAAGACTATATTTTATAAATTTGGTATTTACCAATGTGAATGCTGCAAATAATCTAACATATATATTATGATTATATACAATTGCATATCATATATAATTTTATAAAAGTCATTTTATACAGCACAAACTTCATCATGAAATTCAATTTTTCCATAATTTAGAATTCAAAAATTCTTACATGTATTTCATTTATCTCCATCTTTTATTGTTCTAGTATATTTTCTTATAATATAGTAGCACACACATGAGTTTGATATCAAAGATAACTTTGATATCTTGCATCTGTCATGGATCAGTAGAAGGTAATGTTTCTCCAGATCTCCTCATGTGTCAAGTGGTATGGCATCTCAAAATTTTCTGTTTAATTCTTCAGTAGAACCCACTGATGTAAATAATTTTATTCCCAATTTTTCTTAGTTGTTTTTCTGATTTTCTTTTCATTTCTGTTCTGCTCTTGAGATTTGTGGTATTTTTTTTTTCTTAACCATGAGGCATAATCTACTGTTTTTTGTCCTATATAAATTAAATACAAAACCAACCCTTGATTTATGTTATTTTATTTTACTAGTTAATGAGGTATCATTGTTTTACATCACTGTTAATATTTGGACAAAATAGGACTTCTCCTCTTTGGTGTGGACAGTGTTGCTCAACAAGCTTTATTGCTGTGGACTCATCTTATTAATGAAGAGTCTTTCACTAAATTATTAATTTTTTCATGCATACAAGAACTGGAGTATAGGCCAAAGGTGTGGGGGATGAGAAGATTTACCAGAGACAGAATGGGGAACAGAGCAGGCAGGTTGACTGAAACACACTGCTGAGGGGAGCAAGAAGCAAGGCAGGAGAGGTCTGCTGCGCCAAGTGGGTCAGCTCCTTGGCCGGGGATTTAACTTGTGCTACAGTGGCTGTGGATGCTACATAGTGTGGTACTTAACCCCTTGCACCACCAAGGAGGCCCTTTATTGCTAATTTTCAAGTAAATTTCATCAGTGTTTTGAATGGTTGTGAGAAACTTAGACATAGCACTGATGCAGTAAAATATACCACTGAATGAACTATAGGGTTGTAAACAGAAGCCAAATCTGGCTCCCTGTGCATCAGCATCATTTGAGAAGGCTTTCTTACCACTAACATTTGCATGATAAATTTATGGACTTTGACTCTACCAGCTTGATTGAACACATTGCATTTTGCTAAGAACAGCATGCCAACTAGCACAGTCAGCATCCATATACATCTGGGAAAACTGCAACTGTTAGAATTGTGCCATGGGACTGAAGACAAGAAAAGCTTTGTCAGCTGTCAGTTAGACATTCTCTTCCACTATATATTTTACAGGTGATGAATGAAATGTGTTACTAATATTCAATGCAATATTTCACACATTACTCTTTGAACTCCAACTGCCCAAAAGGTAAGGAGAAGGATGAAGAAAAGTAATAAGAATAGGAGAAATGCTCACCGTTAGTACTAAGACTTCCAGAGATTAAAATAATAATAAGAAGATTAAAAAGCAGGTCTTAGAAAGCAGCTAAGATTGGTTGGCAGAGAGCAATGCTATATGGCAATGATACACTTTAGAAAAGATCATTTCCTCCATTACTGAAAAAGAAGCAGAATATTCCCTAACAATGAATTTTTGCCTTAACTGAAATACATGTGAAATCTCAACCCAGTTATGAATTGTTTAGGGGGTTGTCCACAAGCAATTCTGTTTAGAAGTGAATTCTACCTAATTACATATAATTTAGACAAGAATTTTATCTAAATGATCAAAAATGTTCATTTGTCCTTTCAATTTAATTTCTCATGCTATAAAATGCATCAACATTGTTTTTTGAAATCTGAGAACAATGGTCATAATGACTAGAAATAGGTATATACATTTTGTTAAAACAAAGAAATGAAAGGAAAGGAAAATCGGTCAGGTAATTCTTTTTCTTGTTTTTTTCCTATGCCAGAGAATGTCAGTAATCTTGTTAGTGATAAACTGGAAGACAGTTTTATTGCAGAATTAGAGATGACTGTGAATATAGAAATAGCAGATTGAAGTGACTATTGTAACTCCAAGTAGTTGTTCATGAACATTCCTTTGCAGCCAAAAAAGTCCTTTTTTCTTTAATCCTTGTTACCAGCGACTAGTAGTACAGCCTAGGGATAGGATAGGGTTCAGGAATATGAGATATGACAGTATTAGGAGAAATCATAATGTTCAGTGCTGATCTTAAATTTCAATTTTTAGGTAATCGGATGGTTGGTTCGGAAATAGTCAATGTATGCCTGGTTATTATATACAACATTTTAAATCCATAACATTGCTCATCTAACACAGGAATCACAATTTGTTTTGCTGTGCCTGATTTTTTTTTTATATCGTGTATCAACTACACAACTTACAAGTGTACATATTTTTCCAGTGTGCTTATGAATGCTTTTGGGAAAATTTCACTCATTAGACTCGCTTGTACATGATTGCGTTTTCCTAGAATAAAAATGTCATTTAAACCCATTGAAATATCTCACAGTGAAAATTCATAAAATAAAATAGTTGTAAACTTAGAGGAATAGCATAATGCCAAGTTGACAAAGTCAACATTAAAGCATAGTTCTGTTCAAATCATGGTCAGAAAAGAGGGAAAAAAAAGTTGCTAGAAAGTCAACCTAGTTAATATATTCCTGGAACCAAATCAAGAATCACTACTTAGAGAAATAAACTCAAAATTAACATAGTACTAAGGACAAATGAGGATCTTTGACGCAGATAGCTAGATGTTTAACAGCATAAGAATAGGACTGAGAGGTATCCATGGTGGCGCAAGGGGTTAAGTCACAGACTATGAACTTATAAGCAGCCACTACAGCATGAGTTTGATTCTGGCCAGGGAGCTAACCCAACTGGCACAGCAGACCTCTCCTGTCCTGGCCACTGCTCCCCTCAGCAGTGTATTTCAGTAGATCTGCCTGTTTTTCTCCCTGCTCTGTCTCTGGTGAATCCTCTCACCTCCCCAAACTTCTAACCTACACCCTAGTTCATGTATGAATAAATAAATAAAAGAAATCTTAATAAAAGAAATAAGACAGAGATCATTTAGATTGGTTCCAAAAGAATAGTTCTGTGACACTTTTTTCCAGGGCATGCATCCCTTACAGGCTAATCTGCCTATCCTAAAGTTTTGTTTTACTATGTATTAATCCAAATACATTGCTGGTTTGGATAAGTATATGTCATCTATAACTCCTTGAGACAGTATATTTGTATGATATTCTGGCACTTTTCAACTGCTTCTATGAAGCCAATGCCTAGTAACCAAAATATATTTGCTAACTCTTAGTAAATTATCACAAAGCCTGGGGCTTCCCTGGTGGCACAGTGGGTTAAGCAATGCACTATGAAGCAAACTTCAGCCACTGCAGCACGAGTTTGTGCTGCCCCCAGCCAGGGAGGGGGCCCACATGGCGCAACAGACCTCTCTTGCCTTGCCTACTGCTCCCCCCAGCAGTTATTTTAGTAGATGTGCCTATTTCTGTTCCCCACTCTGTCTCTGGCGAATCCTCTCACCCCCCGCACACACACTTCTGGCCTGTACACCAGTTCTTGTATGCATAAATAAAAAAATCTTTAAAACAATTTAAAATATAAAGTCTCACAAAACCTCACAGATGAGTTGTTTAATTAATGTAAACAAATTACTGTAAATATTAAGATGTCTAAATATATTTTTATTTTATTACAGCTGTCTTTTCCTTCTCTTCTCTCCATTTTCCTGCCTCTCTCTGTTAAATCACAACACAGATTTATCATTCCCTTAAGATCCACAATTCCTCAGTCTCTTAATTTTTGCAGTGATTTACCTATGGAGCCCACTATAACTATAATAGTAGTTTCCTGCTTTTGAAGCTTTGCCAAGAATAAGATGCAAAGGAGAAATTCTTCTGTTATTTTCATAGAGTAGCCTTCACAACTCATAAAAAGTTCAGTAGCAAATTATTTAGGAGTATAAAGGAAAACACCTCATTTGTAAAAAATAAAACAATTGCCCATAATATTGTTGGAGATAGTTTATCCTTCAAATGGTTGGTGACACAAATGTTTCTTAGCAGTAGAAATAGTATTATTATTTTCATTTGATAAAAGAGACTGATTACTAGATCAGATAGAGATTAATTAGCTCAATATCACACAGGTAGAATACAGTATAGCTTGGGGTTATATTCAGGCACTGGTTATATAAATCCATTCTCTTAACCTTTATTCTCTCCTGACCAACTGCCATTTGAAAAACAACACATGCCTCAGATTGTTTTTAACATTTTTACATGCATTTGTAGTTTCAGTATTCACAGAAAAAGATATTTTATTATTCTCATTTTGCAGATAAGTTAAATAAGACATGTATCTAATATGCAATGGATATGGGATATAAGCCAAGACAATCTGACTTCAGAGTCTTGGTTACATTAACCTATAGCAGGATGGTATTTAACAGGGGAAATTAGTTTTTAACAAATGAGAACGTATCTAATATCCTTGGCATGGAAAATTGACAATAAAAGCAAACAGTGACTGTCTTTATGGTGCTCACAGTCTTGTAAAAGTAATTAGGAGTACATTTGGAAAAAAAGGTTAGATTAGAAAAAGCAGTTTTAAAATTAATACACACTCTCTGGAAGGGATTTTTGAGTTTGATTTTAGAATTTAGTAGCAGAAAAATATCTGCCAACATATGCCTTATTTACATTGAAAAGTAAAATAAATCTCAAGTATATCACAGATATGTTTAATATCATTCCAAAGTTCTTTGATTTAACTGGAAACTTCTAAGTATGAAAAATGATTGAGAAAGTGCTTTGAAAGTTGAAAACACAGGATTAATTATTACTGCCATTTAAAAACAAAGTGAAAAATTATACTTTGAGGCACTATTCATAAAGGTTGCTGCTTTTATATTTTTCAACATTTTCTTATTTTAAAAATTGAGTGTCTTTTAGCTTAAAAGGCAAATATGTTTCATATATTACTAGAATAATGTCTTAGTATCTCTAGGAGTAATTGCTAGTCACCTAGAAGCCACTAAGCTTATAGAAGAAATTTCACTTTTTAGAGCATTATTTGTACAATGATTCTTCACTTAAAGATATGTCATTGCAGCAAAACTCTACACGACATACACTTCAGTAACATCTTTAAAAACACAGCACCCAAAGCAAAGATAGTAAAGGGAAAGATAAACAGTTGGGACTACGTAAAATTTAAAAGCTTTTGTACAGCAAAAGACACATTAACCAAAACAAAATGACATTCCACAACTGGGAGGAAGTTTTTGCACATAACACTACTGACAAAAGACTTAGCACAAAGCCTACAAAGAGCTGACCAGACTAAACAAAAACAAGCAATCCAGTCAGAAGTTCTAAATAGACATTTCTTCAAAGAGCAAATGCAAATGGCCAACAGACATTATGAAAAAAAAATTCAACATCTCTTGTAATCGAAAAATGCAAATCAAAACCACTATGAGATATCACCTGACACCAGTGAGAATGGCACATATCAAAAAAAAAAAAAAAACCAAAAAACAGCAACAAGTGTTGGTGAGGATGTGGAGGAAAAGGAACTCTACTACACTGCTGGTGGGAATGCAAACTGATCCAACCACTACAGAAAGCAATGTAGTGGTTCCTCAAACTACTAAAAATGGAGATCCCATATGATCCAGCAATCCCATTCCTAGGAATTTACCCAAAGGACACAAAAACACTAATTCAAAAAGACACCTGCACACCTATGTTTATCGGGGTACTTTGCAAAATAGGGAAACTATGGAAACAACCCAAATGCCCAAAAATAGATGACTGGATCAGGAATATGTGGTGTATATATACATACACCATGGAATATTACGCTACAATCAAAAAAGATAAACTCATGTAATTCACAGCAACATGGATGGAGCTAGAAGGGATTATCTTGAGTGAAATAAGTCAGAAAGCAAAGGAAAAATATATCATATGGTGTACTAGGAGGAATGTAGAGAAAACAAACAAGGGACTAAGGAAAAAGAAAAAAAAACAATTACAATAAAGAAAAAATGAAAATCAACAGATAACTATAAATCTGATACATTCCTGAAAGGAGATGGAGGGAAAAGAAACAAAATGAGTAGGGAGAACACAAGGGACTATGGTGATGGTGCAAGGGTGAAATGGTAATGGGAATTTCACAGGGATGAGAAATATATACTGTACAAAATGAAAAAAAAAATGTAAAATAGAAATAAAATTAAAATTTAAAAAAGATATGTCATTTCAGTTAAATAAAATAGTTGATCACTTGACACTAGCTGACTCCTTTCATAGATATAGTTGTAGTCAACTCAAGACTTAAAGGTTTCCTTAAATTTAGATGTATATATAATAAAATAATTCTTCCTCCTTAAATAAATTTGAAATGAAATTTGACTACAGAGTCACAATCAGAAACTTGATTTTCAACAATCCCTTCATCTGTCAGTGATGATGGTTAAACTTAAATTCAGTGGTATAGGCTAAAAGCACTAAAGGGTAAATCAGCGCCATGCTACAGATATATTAGCTCCAAGATTAACAGTTAGTTGGAACTTATATCTTTGAGAATGATGTCCTTATTGAATGATACACATTCCACTGATTTCTAAAACCTTTATAGTTTAAGAACAGCCATCATTTCTTTTTCAGAGTACATCTTTGAACTAAAAGTTAATGCTCCTGCATTAGGGCTGGCTCTCACTTAAGAATATGAGTATTCAATTACCTATTTTCATGTTTGTTTCAGTGGTTTCATGTTGGTATGAATTTCTGTATTTAACATCTTAAAATGTTTATACAGTATGCTTTGGCAAACAAGGCTTCAAAGATTCAAGGAAATAAAACTTAATATTAACTTAAAGACCCTTCCTATTTCAGGTAAATTGAATCTATTACCTCTAATCCCCAAACAACCACACCAGGTGAGAAATCTGAGGAGTTAAAGTAAGCAGAGTCGTGCAGGTTTTAATCCAGCTCTCTGTGGTTTTCCAGTCTGTACTTTATATCTTATCGCTGTTAGTAAAAAGGGAAGCTATAATTTGCTTATTCATGGTCTCACTTTATCATGTAAAAAGTACATTAATTCCATAAAACATAAATTTTTAGATATTAGGGAAAAGTGACAACACTAAGGTGCAAAAAGAAAAATACCCATATGCTTACCTTTCAAATTTACTTATTTCTGGTAAATTCTCGGTTTCTCAAACAAATCTATACTCTCTTTAGAAAAGCATACCAGTGCACAAGGGACTGAGGTGATGGTGCACCAGTGAAATGGTGGTGGGTACTCCCAGGGGACTACAAATGATGTCAAATATAATTAATAAAAAAAAAAAAAAAAAGCATACCAAAAAAAAAAAAAAAGAAATGGATACTAAACNAATTTAAAAAAAAATAAAAAAAAAAAAAAAAAAAAAGCATACCAAAAAAAAAAAAAAAGAAATGGATACTAAACTTCAATGGTTACTGAAATATGTCTCTTTGTAAATAGGAAATGTCTAAACTGTATTGAAGGCTAAAAGGATATTAACACATAACTTTTCTTCCTTTTAAAAAAATATATTTATATATGCATACAAGAGCTAGGGTACAGGTCAGAGGCACAAGGAGTGAGAGGATTTACCAGAGACAGAGTGGGGAGCAGACCATGCACATCAATGGAAGCACATTGCTGAGGGGAGCAGTGGGGTGAGCAGGAGAGGTCTGCTGCAACATGTGGGTCCCCTCCCTGACTTGATTCAATCTCTTCTACTGCAGCCACTGCAGCAGCCCCACAGTGTGGGGTTCAACCCCTTGCGTTGCCAGGGAGGCCCCACTTTTATGCTTTTATTGTTGTTTTGATGCTGGTATACTGATATATTAACTACATTCTAATAAACCCATAATATAAGATACCTAGCTTTTACTTTTATTTTTACCATTAATTATATGATTAAGACAAGTTGCTTACTTTGCTGGGTATCAAGTTTCTTGCCTATAAAATGAAATACATGATTTGAAACCCACTTTTATCTTTAAAAATCACTGACTAAGAGAATTGTTAGTAAGTTTGTGGATTCATTTAGAATATGTCTACATTGAAACCAAAAGTGGTAAGTCTTAAATTGAAGCCATTTTAATTATTTGCTATACATTATATGTATTACATATTCAGTTACAGAAGTCTCAACAGATGTAATGCCTGAGGCAGCTTCACACATGAAAAGGAAGTCTCCTTCAAGGAAGGAGACTGCCTGGGAAAAAATGTCTGAATCCATGTAAGCTGCTTGACCATAATCCCAAGTTTTTATGCACAGAAAACATAGTTTCCTATCTGACTAACTAGAATTTGGGAAGGATACTTAAGTTATGGCAAAGATGGCAAACTTAGAAAATTCCAGAATGAAGCAGATGATGAACAGACCAAGTTTATAACATTTAGAAGTGGAATATCTATAGTGAACAAAGAAATAAATACTCCATGAAGCTGCTAAAAGTGTGCATATTAAACATAAAATATGATGTTTAAAACATTGTGCAAACAAATTTCATATGTTCTTTAGTTTTTCAGAAGAGCTTTTCAGTCACAACTCTTGCTTTATGTGGAATAGTAAATGCAAGAAATTTGTGAATTGAGAGGTAACTTTAAGTCTTGCTGTTGCATTCTAGGTTTTGGACATTTTAAAAAGGAGTCTACTCAACTTTTTCCTCTATTGGCTCTATGAATGTTACCACCATGGAGGGCAGGAAGGATTTGTGTGTGCGCGCGCGTGTGTGTGTGTGTGTGTGTGTTTGAGAGAGACAGAAAGACAGAGAGACAGAGAGAGGCCCCTGGCCAAGGTAGAGGTGAAGTGAACATAAAGAAAATATTAATCTCCCTATTTTAGCATAAGACCCTATTATGAATTTGTCACCCGCCAAAAATTTCACACTGTAACTCTCCAAGGCTACATGGATTAATGACAGCCATATATTTTTTATACTACTCACATCAGTTAATTTATTCTTCTCTTAAATATTGACAGTCTCTGTGATTGCTTGGACCAATGAAATAGGATTAAAGTTGTACTCTGCCAGTTTATAGTTCCAAATCTTAACACTGGCATCTTTTATTTCCTGGTCTTTTGGAATACTAGCCACTACTCCAGGGGTGTAGGAGAACAAGAAGTTCTCCATTTGGAGAAGACTAAGACTCCTGAATAATAGCCTTGACTGAGAAACCAGCTGACAGACTCCATCAACCATCTGTGTGAACCTTCTTGAAGTCAAACCTCTAGCCTTATTTGAGCTTCCTAGCAGACCTGCTTAACATTAAAAAAAAAAAAAAAATCATAGTGGTTTCATACTGTACAATATAAGATGAATTATATTTTATTTAAACACTTTAACAGAAGTTTATAATGCAGCAATAAATAATAGAGATAAAGCTTTATCAAGGTAGAGAAAGTTTTTATTTTGTCTTACCTCACTGATATTCTAGAGATAAAGGGGAGCAAGAGAGAAACAGACATTCTGTACAAAAACCATTATGCTTCAAAAGGAAAACTTTTCATCTATTTCTATCTACATCTCCCCCACAAAAATATAAATCCCCACTGCTGTGTTCTCTTCTATTTTGTATCTCTGAGGATTTCATTGAATCCTTCAGAATATTTTCTATGAACAGGAACACAAGCATTCTTTTGGGTTTTAGGTGAAGCAGTGGTACCACAGAACTCTTTTTATAAACTCAAGTAAGCATGCCAAGTTGTGCCTTTCTTCTCTTCTTTCTGCTCATGGTGCAGCTCTCCATCCCCTTCTCTCATCCTCACCACTCTTCCATCTCTTCTCTTTCCCTTAAATTTAAATGTGTTATGAGGGTTTTTTTTTTGTTGTTGTTGTTAATTTTTCTGATGTAAGTGAGTCCATAATGGGTCCCAGACTAATAGCTTTTTTACATTCAAGTAGCTACGTATCTTGACTAAGGCAAGCCCTTCAATTTTGGTATCCCTTTAACCTGGATTTGATATTATCTTGTGTCTTTTATATCTTCATGCATTTTTCATTTACTTAACTTTTCTACAAATCAGTTGTCTTTCATCTTAAAAGTTTCATCTACAATTTTCTGTGTAGATTAAATAAGTTAAAATCAATTGTTAATGATAACACTTTCCTTAGAAAATTAGTGTGAAATGAAATGAGGGAATATAAAATTCTAATAAGTATCATACAGAGATATCATTATTATTTATGTTTATAGCAATATTTTCTACATATAATTCATGGATGAAATGGGAGAGCATGAGTTACTACAAAGAATTTATTTTGATGCTACAACTTATTATTTAGAATAAATGGAAATGTAAATTATTGAATCTGATAATTAACAATAAATGCATATATAAACAGAATGAAAGATTCATTTGTATTCTTCTATTCAAAAGTCTAATTTACATAAAATATTTGTAAACCTTAATTTTAGGATTATGTGGTTCTTTAAGACAACTTTGAGAACTTCTTGAAGAGACATGTTTATAGTAGATAAAGTTATTGCATGCTCATATGAATATTCAATCATTGACGTGAGCTTCAACTCTAAATCCACAATTTACTACTGAGTTTCTAAGAGTTCTCCAGGCATAAGTTTGTTATATGGATTTCCCAGAACAGACCACAGAATGGGGTGGGGTGTTAAGGGAGATTACAGGCAGAAGTTATGTTGTGGAATATTCTTGGGATATACATCAGTAAAGAATTAAGGTATACATGATTGAGATAGTAGGAGAAGATGACCAACAATGTTGTGATAGTGGAAGGGGGACACTGGAAATGGGATGGGTATTAAACATTGTACCAATTGGAGTCATGGAAGTTCAACTTTTATATTCCCTCTCCTCTACTGAACAGTAGTTGACCTCAGGCTGCATTCTAGAAAGGTCATGCTCTTGAACTATGCAGTTCCCTGCATTTAAGGGCAATTTCCAATTTAATGATGCAGGTGTGAATGGTCCTGCTATTCCATAAACTGGGATAAGGGTTCCTTGGAGATTTCAAGGAGGGCATTTGGACAGTTTCACAGTGAATATTATAATATCCTGGATCCAAAAGAATATTAAGATGTTTATTGGGTTTAGAATTTTTCCCCAAAACATGTTTATAAAAAGTATAAAATAAAAAATCTTTGATATGTTAGTAGAAAATTACATAATATCAAACTTAGAATGAAACACATTTTTTTAATAATTACATTGTATTTGAAATGGCTGGCAATGCAATACAATTTTTTAACAGATTTTTTTTTTTCCCAAATGATGTCCCCAATGATGCACTACACTGTAATTAACACTGAAATTCTGGGAACTACTTTATCATTTCCAGGCACTATACTTCCAAAGCTGGGAAGTGAACACTGTACATGAGATGATTGATTTCTCATGGATTACAACAGGCTGAAGTTCCCTTCATTATGCAAATTAATAAAATTCAAACTATACAAAATATATATTAGTCACTGAGGATTAATTCATCCATATCTCTGGGTACTAAGAGTCTGAGGCACACAGATTTTTTTAAATGTTCAATTTAGAAATATTTTGTGTATCTACTTTCTCCTTTATAAGTATAGATTGGAAACAACTCTAAGTAAATTCTAAAGCTCTCATATAGTGTGAAAATACTTCAGCATGTGTGTGTATATATATATACTATAGATGTATGTAACTTTGATGCTTGAAATAGAAGGATCACTCATGATGATTATCACATAATTTTGGGAACAGCATAAAAACAAACAATTAAAAATACTGTCATATAAAAATAAAGCTACACTTATTTTTTGTACTTTGAAAACTAAAAAATGAGTATGTAATGGAAGATTTTATTTGTAGAAGGTACTTTCAGACACTTATATGAACACCTATAATGTTAGGGGAAAGGAGGCATATTTCAGCAATAATAGCACGTAACAGTTCAAAGTGGTCACAGGCCAGGCATTACTTTGAAATGCCCTACTTTAACAGTATACCTAGGGACTTTGCCTTCTCCTCCAAACTAAGTTTAATATAAAGCAAATCCCACCACAGCTGTCTTCAAATGCTCTAGTAAAATGACTCTGCAGGAAGATGATCTTTGACATTAACCTCTGTCAAAATGACATTTTCCCAAATTGAGAAATCAATTCACAGGAAAAATAACAGAAAACGTGACTGAAGCTTATCAAAACAATACATTTCTAAGTGTTTAATGGCAGTTATCTTGTGTATAGAATTTTAAATATTTTATATGACAAATCCATTCACTGGGATAATTATAATTTATACCTTTTTCATGACATGTCACCCTTCCCTAAATATGCTTCAATGAACTGGACTTATCTCTGTACAATATCAACGTAAATAATACAAACATCAACATCTCTCCTGATTAAGATGACAAGAAGTGAAAACCTTTTGTGAAGTTATTATCTCTCTTTATAATAAAGATATATTATCGAAATATTAGCACACTTATAAAAAGGTAAAATTGATAATACCTTAAATAGAACTAAGGATTATTTTTAGGGTCAGAAAATGAACTAGTTTACATTTAACTCACAATAAATGCGTGTTTATTGATGCCGATATTTGATTATAAATGGGATCTGTAACATTTGAGTTTGGCAATGAAATTCCTTTTATTCACTCTGCAAATTCTTAAATGCTACTTATCACAAAGACCTTAAAAATCAAGGTTAGAGAAACAAATAGAAGACTGAAGCAATTATTTAGATCATCCAGTCTAAAAGGAAACATCATGTCAATATTTTAATATTTCAAGTATAATATGTACAATGCCCCCATTTATATTTGTATTACTATAAAAGTTATTATAATTATCATTAATTTCTTTAATATTTTTATAAGAATATCAATGTCTGAATCTGTTTGTGTGTGTGCGTGTGTACATTTTGTATATTACTAAAAACACCTAAATTACATATATGACTAGAAATAACAAGTAATGTGATAATACAATTAAGATGATGTCTTAGTTGCAGATTGAGAGGAAGTAGCTTATAAATTTTCAAAAACTTTAAAATAGTAATTTATTGTATTATAAAATAGGATTTTTATTTGTAACTTAACAAAATATGTAATTTATGAGTCTAGAGTAATGAACACTTTCTAAATACTTTGAAACAAAACATATTTCCAACTATTACAACATCTAATTTACACTGTTCTGTAACTTTTACTATTGAAACATTGCTATTATACCTCCCTGTCTTTTATTTCTTTACAATATTTATAAATCTTTTTAGCTACAAAATAATGTAAATATGACAGGAAACATATATTGGAGAAGGCTTATTTCTGTGATTGAATTCCAAGTAAGAACTGAAGACACTATTATCATCAGAAGCAGAGACATAAATACCCAATGACAAATGCTTTGATTTAGAAAAGGTGGTATGTATATGACAAGGGAATACTACTCAGCTATTAAAAAAAAAAAAGATGAAATTTTGCAATTTGCAACAAGATGAATAGAACTGGAGATTATGCCAAGTAAATAAGAAAGACAAATACCAGATGATTTCATTCATATACTGAATAAAAGAAAGAAAACAAATGAAAAAAACTAAATCAAAACAAATTGCAGGAATTTGACTGAAAAATTGAAGGTACCAGCAGGGGGTTAATTGTGGAAAGTAAAGGTGGGGGTCTTAAAGAACTAAAATGTAAATCTGGGAGCTTTTGTGCTTGGTGTGGGCTGATACCATTCATCAGAAGAGGAGTGAACCTTTACCTCTAACTTGTATGCAATGTTGTAAACCAACATTACCTCAAAAAAATAATTCAATTTAAAAATTCAAACTGTCTCCAAATCCTAGTTCTATCATTTACTAGCTGTGAAAGTTTGTGGAAGTTGTTTATTCTATTTATCCATTAAATTATTCAGCAGTAAAATAAATATTAATACTAGTCCTTCACATAAAAGGAAAAGCAAAAAGAGTTATATCTGTTTTCTTTCACAGATGACCTATTTCTTGTAACTGAGTATATTTTCCTAATAGGTTTTCTATTTATCAAAACTGGGTCATTTGGAATTTCTATTGTTATTTTTTTGAGAAATGTCGGTATTACTTTCCATAAAGGTTTCACCAAATAACTTTCCTACCAATGGTATAAAATAGTTCTTTTCTCTGTCCATCCTTTCTAATGCTTGTTTGTTGTCTTTTGGAACTATTCAACCTCACAGATGTGAGATGTTGTCTCACTGTTATCTTGTTTTACTTTCCCTTTCTACCATAATTTGCTGATGCTATATGGTTATTACAGTTCACATTTCCTAGCCTTTCCTATTATTTCGTAGTTTACTGTCATTTCCAAGAGGACAAAGAACTTTCTTTTTTGTATAGTGTTTAGCACATGTTTAATGCTTATTGTATAATACTCAGAGCAGTGACTCCTCAATAATTAAGTGTTTTCAGGAAACAGAATATGAAACATCTTTACAAGACATAATATTTTATACTACTTAGTAAAAATTCTGGCAGATGATAAGTATTATAACTTGACTGTTATTATTTCTGTATATCTTTAATTTTCCTCAATATTTTCATCTGTAATAAGGGATAATAATATCTACCATACAATAGCATTGTGAAAAGAGCCAGTGTAAGTTTTCCAAATATCAAAACTATGATTAACACATAGTATGCACTACATGTTAGATATTTCAGTATTATTTCTTTGTTTCATTGTAATAATATTGATCTTCTCCACAATTTTTCAAGTTTTTTTTTTTCTCAAAATGATCCTCTTCTTCTACCCTATGTTTAATTTCTTAATATGAATAGCACCATGATTTTCCTTTGGAGATTACAAATCCTCTCTTATAATCTGAGTGTTCTGGGTCAGATTCCACCTATGCCTCCATAAAATGCACAAGATTCACCATTTGTACCTCCATGAATTTTGCTAAAACTTTTTGGAAAAATTGCTGTATTCTATCTGTTTCCAAATTGATAATGTTGTTTTTTTGTTTTTTTGTTTTTTTTTCTGTCCCTTAAGTTGCTGAGTGAGGTGAAGGAGTCAATATGAAGGTTAAAAGCTAGGAGTGGTAGCGTCCTGATAAACACTAAATATCTAAAGTCAACTAAATTCCAATTAATTTTATTAATTGATTGTATCCCAAGTCAATAAACTTCTTCTGTAAAGGACTAAATTGTAAATCTTTTAGTCTTTATAGATAAAATTGTTTCAGATGTAACTATTCAAATTTGATGATATATATGAATGTATTGAGATTAACTTTGATAAGCAAAAACAGGTGGCAGGATGAATTTGGCCAGTGAATCATATTGTGTTGACTTCTTCCCTATGCTGACAAATTCCAGTTTCTTTAACTGACAATAAAGCAAATTTAAATATATATGCCATACTATTTTAAGAGGTTCAAGATATTAGTATAAGAAGATGCAGGAAAAGTACAAAATTACTAGAATCATCTCGGTGGCGGGTGTGGTGTAGCAATATCTTTCAAAACATATGATCTCATTCTTCTGAATCATATAATGATGTAACCAACATACCTCAATTAAAAAAAATAAGTGGAGTTTAAAGATGTGATAGACTTGCTGTAATCCCATGCTCAAACTTGAATAAGGCATTGCTTCTATGGGTAAGGAAAGAAAGTGGTGTCTTGAAATGGAATTTGCTCCTAGGAAGATGGTGTGAATTTTGTTGAAGAATATAAAAATTATAGCAATGAAGAATATAAAAATGATATATACATATATATATATAAATTAGTTGATAAAGTAGCAACAGGGTTTGAAAGATTAACTCCAGTTTTGAAAATTCTGCTGTGTGTTAAAATGTTATCAAACAGCATACTACAGATAAATCTTTTGTTAAAGTCATGGTCAATCTGTGTTGCAAATGTCACTGCTTTTTTTTAAAGAAATTGCCACTGTTCTCTGGTGTGTAGGAACCACAATCCTGAGCAATAAGGAACCATCGACAGGACCGTCCAGAAGCTAAAATGTTATGACTTACTGAAAGTTCAGATCATGGTTAATATTACCTTGAAAAAAAGTGTTGCCTTTTTCATTTTGTTTTTAAATTAGGCATATACATTGTTTTTAGGGGAAAAAAAGCATAATGCCACTGTACACTAAATAGACTACAGTGGAATATAAATGTAATGTTTGTATGTACTGGGAAAATAAAAAAATCATGAGACACACTTTATTGTAATATTATTTTCATTGTAGTGGTCTGGAACTAAACTTATAATAGCTTGGAGGTATGCCTGTATTAAATCATTGTTCTTGTTGCTTGAATAAAAATTCTGTGTGAGCCAGAGCAATTTTCATGTTTATGCCTTTGCTCAATTGTTTATATATTTGTCTGATACAAGTTGATATTCAATATATAATTCTGAAAAGAATGACAAATGAGTCATCAGGAAAGTAATGATAAAAATAATGTATTTTTTTCTTGAATAATGACAGAGTTCAACAACTTAGCCTTGAATTTATAACACTATCGATGTCTCTGCTTTTGTATGGAAGTCTGTGCTTTTTTTTTTTTTATTGCACCTACGTTACCAACATTTTATTGGAAAATAATGATTGTCACAAAATTTTATTTCACCTATTTAATTTTCCAAAAGTCTCTATTCCCTTTGACTTCCAAAATTTATTTATTATTCGATGTCAACTTCGAATCCAAATTCACATTATTTTCTAATTAAATCCCTATACGCCTGTTCTTATATTTTTGGCACTATTTCCTATATCATATGCTTCAAATGTTATGTAACTCATATTGTTTAACTTTATTCATGTGTGCATTTATTTCTTTTATGCCCATGCACAGTGAATTTTTTGAGAAGGTAAGAGCTATAATTTACATGTTTTTAGAAACCAGTAACTTCAGCACATAGCAATGCACATAGATGATATTTGTTAAATTCCTATTAAATGAGTACATTGTAAAGTAAACCAAAAAATGGATGATCATAAAGTTACATCTGGAGAGAAACAATGCCCAGAAAATCATCTAATGATTTTTGCAACATTGTGATGAAGTAAACAAGTATATTACATAAACAGGAAATAGAGCAGATGGTTGGTTTACACTTCATATCATTCACTTGGTATCTTGGTGTGAAGAAATTATTGATGATAAATTAATATCACTTTTATATTTCTTTATTTGACCTTTAAATTAACTGATATTGATAGAATTGGTAGAAACCTCAGAAGTTATTAAAGTATCTTCCTACTCATAAAGGTATTCTGTTAAAGATATTTGGCTTCATTTAATTTACAGTAACATAAAGAATAGGGGATGCTTGTCAGGAAATAAGCAATAGAGGTATTGTTAACCGACTCTTCAATATAAACCAAAGATAAGATGGCACTTTGCTCTTTAAAAATTACATATTTTAAATTAATCAAAACTGATTACAGAAGAAATACTAAATAATAATAATACAAATGGATATATTAAAATGGGAAGTATAACAAAGAAATACCTCAAATGAAGTGTCTAGACAATAATTTATATTTCTGAAAGTATGACAGCATAAACCCATCCAAAACAAAGAAAAATATACAAAAGCATATTTTTATAAGTCTGGTAAAAACTTCAGAAAAGTGTGTATTTAAATATGAACATGCACATTTCATAGAACATGTGTACATGTGTATATACCCACAAACCAGTGTGATCTCACTTTGAAATATGAATATTGAAATCTAGTAAGAAACAGCAGAAATAAAATCAGTGATTATCTCAGGAGAGATAACTGTCAGAAAAATATGTAGAATAAAAGCATATCATGCTTTCTAATAAAGACAAAACTTAATGATAAATCTGTGATCATATTACTAAAGACACAAACACAAATCTCTAAACAAAATTAAGTATCCATTTGTAACTGATATAAATACATTCAGATAATAACCTTGTATTGGTTTGAAGACCAAATTAGCAAATCTAAAATATAGTAAAATAAAGAAGGAAAAATAAATTATAGTACATATATTTGTTTTGCTCTTCTAATACTTCAACTTTTATTATCAGAATTATTATTTTGGTTTAAATAACACTGTTTAGATAAATATACTGTTTCAAAATATAGACAAGGGATTCTGGGATTCTAGTCATTTCAAATTTCTTTGCATTTTCACTCCACCTACCCCCAAACCCCACAACTAGGGTTGCAGATACAATTTAGAAGTGGGTTGTTACCAGTTTCTAAAATATATCTTCTGACTTTGAGTAAGTCAGGAGGAGAAAAACAAATACTAGATGATTCACTAACATGTTGACTATATAGAGAAAAGGAACAAAGTAAACCAAAATAAACTCTACAAATATGACTTCAGATTTGAAGCTACCAGAAAGGGAGGGAGCGTATGGACGAAGTGGGGAGGCAGCTGATGATCTAAGATAAAGAATTATATCAGCTTTGGTTCTGCATGTGGTGTGTGGTATACATCTACACAGGTGGGAACCTACTCCTCTAAATCATATACAATGTTTTAAATTTAATGTTACTTCAATTAAATAATTTTGTGTATATATCTTAAAGGGGACTGATAGGCCCTTTAATTTAATTTAAATTAAATGCATAGACTTGGAAGAATTTAGGTATTAAAACAATGAGTTTCTCAATCCATTAAAAGTATTTCTTTAAATTTGTTTCTTTTATATAGTCTTGCAAATACTGTTAGGTGATTCTACATAGCTCTTGTTAAATTCACAATGCAAAGTCCTAACCACTAGTACGATCACAGCCATTCTTGTTAAATTCATTTCTTGCCAATATGTAGTTAGACACATATTTCCTTCTATACATTGAATTATTTTTTAAATATCTAAATATATATTTTTTATTATTTTTAGTTTAAATAATCATTGTGGCCTAAACATAATGCATCAAAGGACCAGCTTCAGTTTATAAGCAGTTTTCAAGACTGCATCATTTAGTTTAATGTTGCACTGGCCTAGACCATTCATGTGACTAAGAGAAAATTCAAGGAGTTATGTAATGGATTCTTAGTTCTTGGTGGCAGGATATTCACCTTCACATTTTAGTAGCATAGCATATTTGTAGCCATCTTTTTATAATATATTGCACCAAAATACTACTACATACTACTATAAAAATACTAATATAAGGAAATACTGCTGTTTTCATCTATTAACTTAGGAGATTAAGAAGTAAAATCATGTAACATTCATTCCCAAGGGTATAGTGAACTAATCTTCAAAATCTTTTCAAAATCCTCATTGTATCTACTTTCCTATTTTACAAATTACTAATCTCTTGAATAGTGAGATCTATGAAAGAAAGTCAATACATTATATTCACTTTATTTTCTAAATAAGTAACTCAAAATCTTGTCATATAGTAAGTGCTCAAATATTCATAAAAAGAGTAACCATCAAAAATATAAACATAGCATTATGGTATGACTCAGAAATTCCATTCTTGGCATATAGTTCCCCAAATTGAAAGTATGTTAGTTTGCAAGGGCACCATAACAAAACGTCACAGAGTGTGATTTAAACAAGAAAAGTCGATTTTCTCACAATTCTGGCAGCTAGAAGTCAAGATATATCTGTCAGTAGCAGTAATTTCTTCTGGAACATCTCTCCTTGACTTATTAATGCCCATGTTATCCTTTTGTCTTTATAGTCTTCCCTCATGCTTATGTTTGTATTCTAATCTTCTAATAAGGGCACTGTTCACAAGGAATTTGGTCCTTTACTAGCTACCTCATTTAATCTGAACTATTGCTTTAAAGATCTGGCCTATAAATAAAGTCACATTCAGAGGCATTCTGAGTTAGGCCTGAGACATACAAAATTTGATGAAACACATTTCAGACTATAATAGTAAAAATAAAAGTAGGTATTTTCACATAGTGTTGTTGTTGTATTCATAACAGCTAATAGGAGAAACAACCTAAGTGTCCATCAAATAAATAAACAAATGTTTCTATAGTATCATTTAAATATTGAAAAAAAAGCAATATAAATGGATAGCAATGAAGAAATAATGAAATTAGAGTACAACAAATCCATAAAAGATTGCCATTTTTAGAATCAAATAGAATTATAGGTCATGATATATTATCTTATAATAAAATAATGCATGTAGGGCAGACTATGAATAAGAAAAACTACATATAAAACTATAGGAATACAAGTGCTGTTCTAATTAATCTTAAAATTCTTTTAAATTTTTCACTGTTTTCTATCATAGCTAATTAAGTGCACCAAAAGGAGCATAGTTCTACTTTATACCACCCAAAATGGACATCAAGGACTTAAACTTGCTAATATGCAGAATGATTTTATTTTTAATTTGGCCCATGGAATACTTCTCAAATATAAAACTGGAAAACAAAACAAAAAATATACTCTAAAAGACTTTATTGTTTTGAATGATTATGTAATGCCAAGAATGAGGATTTTTAATTCAAGGAGCGTTGCCTCCTCATATGACATGTAGCTACTAGTGTTACTGTCTGAGGAAAAATACAGAAAGGGATTTAAAAGGATAAGACTATCCAAGATCACTATTTTCATTACTAAGAATATAAAATTTCCAGTTTCATTGGCTGAATAAATCTTAGCAATACATAAGCAATGCAGCAAGAAGATTTACCTTGTGAAGACTAAGCCAGAGTGAAAAGATACAGTGCATTGAACAAGCAGTGACTTGTTCAAAATACAAGTTCTTTGGAATAATATTGCTGAAATACCAGAGATCTGTTAAGTCAACCTTAAGAAACAGCAAATGGAGGACACTGGAAATAACAATAGCAACTTCCATAAAGTAAAGCTACTATTCACAAATCACACTAATAAACAATAACTTATAATGAGTCAGTTCACATTAACAGCCAATACCAAAAGCATCCTGGGCTTTTCCTTCCCTTTTACCTACAATACTTGATCCCTGTTGTAAATTGTTGCATTACATTATAAGTTCATTCATTAAGGTGCCAGTTTAACTTGGGTCTTAAAAAAAAAAATCCAAACCAAAGACCTCTATTTATCTGTAACTGCCTGGATGGTTTAATATAGTATCTATTTTGTTCTTTTTTCCATGCCTATTATTTTAATGAAATGGGTGAATTACTCTTTCATCATCTTTCTGAGGTTATCATCATTTTATATTCATTAGATCAACAGGTCATTTGAGGCACAGAAAGGTTAAGTGGTGTCTAAAGTTTTAGCCTTTCTACTGATTGAGTTACAGATTAAGCCTGAAACTGTGTCCTTTGGTGTACTTTGCCCTAACCAACTGACAATCAAGCATTTTTAATTAAGTTTCACAGTGCCATGAAACAACAATTTTGTTACCTACATTAATAACATGACTTCTGAAGGAATCACTATAACACATTTAACATCTCTGTGAGATAGCATTACTACCATTTCTAATAATAGCTTGAACACATATAAATCCAATAAAGTAAAAATGTGAGTCACCTAAAGACAACTTGGCTTAGATGTACAATCCTCCTAATTTCATAATATCTCCAAAACTTAAGAACATTAATTTATTTGGCCACTGATTTTTTATTTTCATCAAAATCAATGCTTGTTCTTAGTTCTGTAGCGCTATTGAAGCGCTCGCTCTCTTCTTTAACTAACTTCTAAATATGAGCATGTTCAGAATTCAATCTTGTATCTTCTCTTTTATATCCATATTCTCAATTTAAAGTATTTCATTTAACTTCATGACTTTAAATACTAGTCTTCGTTGATACACCACAAATTTATTTCTTAAATTTTTACTTTTATCACCACACTTGTATATTAAAATCCTAATTTTAATTACTTTTAGATATAATCATTATTTCAAAAATAGCAAACTAAATGGGCTTATTGACTTTCTCTTACCCAGATAATCTTATATCATGAACAATGCACTGTATTAGTGATCATTTCAGAAAATAAAAACAAAAACAGAAAGTGTTTATAATATCATTAAATCAAGATGATTATTAGACATCCATTTCAATAAACCACCTTAAAATAATGATAGAGATTATACGATGAATGAGAAGTCTGAAGGACACTGCCCTTCTATATGATTGTATTGACTTGATTAGAGACCAGCAGAGGAGAAAAAGGAGATAAAATACTAATCTGACAGCACATAATGCAAGAACACATTTTAATTGACTTACAATATCATTTGTTAAAGCAAACAGAAAAAAGTAAACTTAATTTTGTGAAAATATTGTCAGTTTGAAAGAAAGTAATGTTGGACTAAACAAAGTTGGAACATGGGTATAAAGCCAACTTTAAAAATCATAATTCCCTCTTAGTTTCTGACAATCCTTGGAACCTATAATCTTTCATTTAGATTTATATTAGGTGCTAAAACAGGAAATGAAACAAGTTACTTACTTACATTTAAGTTATCAAGAGATAATTTTTCAAAATATAAGATTATCATCAAATAGACAATACATTATGCAAGATAGCAGTCTGATAAAAGAAGGAAACTTGTATGTCTCAATATTGGAATGAAGGGTGAGAAAAATACCTTCTTTGAAAATCAATAATTTGAAACATGTCATTATGTAAATTAATAGTTGAAATTTTGCTACCTTTTAGAAATAATTTAGTTAATACGGTTCTTCACAAAAGAACTTTCAGACAACAGGGAGATGAAAACACAATTTTATCTCCAGAAAAATCAAAATTTTCATAAAATTCTTAATATAGATGAAATGCAAATTACAATAAAATTAATATGGGTCTTTACTGAAAGAATTTTCAGACAACAGGGAGATGAAAACACAATTTTATCTCCAGAAAAATTAAAATTTTCATAAAATTCTTGTTAATATAGATGAAATGCAAATTATAATAAAAGAATACCAATACAATTATAAATAATAAAAATGATACTAAATAAAACCAATATACTATAAATAAAAGCCAACAGAAACAAATTAATTCTATCTGATAGGATAAAGACAAAAGTCATCTTTGTCTTTTACAGATAATGAATAGTATCCTGTTTTAGATATAAATAGGAAACTTGAAAATAAAGAAGAAATAAGAGCAAATGAAATTCATGAATAAGAGTAAACATAAACATAAAATTGAGAAATGGAAAGTATAATATTGAAAATAAAAGCTAAATTAATATTCTATTTACTTTATGTTTTATATCGATAGATAGACATGCATATCAGTATGAGAAGAATTATTAAACTGTGAAGAAAAGTTGAAAATTTTATCCTTTGTAAATATATAAAGTAGACATAATATCGAATATCAGGTTAATAGTGCCAGAAAGGCAAACATTATGACTTTGTATAAATTATTGTGGAGCATATAAATTTGCTATTTTGGAGAGGCATGAAATGGTCGCATGTCAAGAAGTCTTTGGTAGTTAACCCTATAGGAAACTCAAAATAAATTATTTAACATCGGTAAGTGAAATTACAAGGTTATTAGAAGCTAATCAGTTTGCTACTGACAACTGTGTGTCAGTATACCAACCTTAATAAGTGCAAGATTGTAATTGAATCAGCTATCATACCCACATAGAAACAACACCAAAAAAATACCTGGGGATAAACTTGAAATAAGAGATCAACTTTTTTTTATAGATAAATGTATTTACAATTATTGAAAAACAATAATGAATTTCAAGATAATGGAAGTGTACAGTTATAAAACTGATCTTTCCTCCTCTCACTTCTACTCACACACACACTCTCACACACATGCACACACACAAATATACTACAACTTTAACATTATTAAGTGAGAACATGCTTACCTCTATTTTTTCACTAGTTTAATTCCCTGTCATTACAAATAAGATGTAGGCTAATTGATTTAAATAATAATTTTTTATGCATGAATTTTGCAGAAACTCTGGGTTTTCTAAAGAAAGATTCCAAGTAGGAAAATAATGGCAGAATGAAAAAAATGTTTAATTTTTCAGAAAGCTTATACATAAATACTCATATCTGACATAAAAATATACAAGAACGAGAATTTCAGCATAATTGCATAATTTTTATTTGGAAAAACTGGAAATGGTTTACAAATTCCCATGGCAACAGTTTTAAAATCTTTGACACATATATGCAAGCAGGCATACATGCTTACATATTTGTAGAATATTAAACCTACATTTAAAAAAGGAATATATTATATGTAATCAAAACTTCTGAGTTATGAAAAAATTATAAAATCATTTGTGGAACAGATTCTATGTTCTGTAAAAGACATATATAGATAAAGCTCTGCAGAAAAGGGAGATAGGAGGAAAATCAGAAAGCTTCTAAGACAACTATTCTTTGTGCTCCCCTCAGCAGTGTACTTCTATCAATCTGCCTGTTCTGTTTCCCACTCTGTCTCTGGTGAATCCTCTCACCCCCCACAACTCTAGCCTGTATGTCAGTTCTTGTATGCATAAATATTTTTTAAAATACCATATTGCTTTGATTACTTTATTTGTAGTATAGTTTGAAGTCTAATGCTTTATCTACATTTATTTAATAATTTTAGTAATGTAGCTCTGATTATTTTAATTTGAATTCAGTTTACTTGTTAAAGAATAACAAGTTCTTGTTATGAAGCTACCTCAGTTTAAGTAGTGCTTGAATTTAATTTTAACAGGAAAATGTGGTATAATTTTATAAGCAATAGCATGATTGACTTTATACCAACATTTAATGTGGCTCATTGACAAGATCATGCTTTTTTCTACATATTCCCTATCAGCACGTGATTAGTCTATTTAAATATAAATAGCTTAACTCCTAAGTGGGACAGAATGTAGAATCTGTGGTTCCACCATCTGAACACTTAATCAGTTTGTTAGATACTGTACAAGTAGTCAGTTATCTCTATGAAACAGCTTATTAGTCTTCCCCCAGACTTCCACAAGCTTCCCCAGCTTCCTTTTAAATAATGATTCAATGTTTGTGATATGATTCTTTCTAACCATGAAATCCTACTTGTGCAAAACAGATGGAAAGTATTGTGTGACTCTACAAAGAGTTTCCTGGCAAATGGTATCAGAATGAAATAAATGAATGTAAAATCAGTAACTGTCTGCAGCTCAGGTGTGTGACACCTCCCTCAGGACGGTTTACAAATAGCCTGTAATTGGTGAGCCAAGTGTGGCTGAGGTTCACCATACTCTGAAAGTTACCAAACTTTCACTAGATACCAAATTCAATATACCTGATCTTAGACTTTCCATCTCTATAACTGCGAGAAATAAGTGTTTGTTGTTTTAACCACCCAGTGTATGGCATTTTATCGCCTTAGTAAATAATTCATACTGACTAGCGTAAAGTCTTATTTGTGTAAATATAGAAAGTATGTCCTATTATCAACTTTATTTCATAAAAGCAACATAGTGTTTGGTCAATAATTCAGATCACAGTATAATAATAGTCAATCTAATTTTGAACTATAAATCCAATAGTCAGTAAAACTGTCTACATCTAAATCAAATCTGTACTAACACTGATCATCAGGTGGGTCAGGTATATTGACCATGGGTTATCCATTTCCTTGAAAAGAAGATAGCAAAAGCCTTTCTCTATCATAAACACATTAAAACTGCATTCCTTAAATGTGTGTATTCTTGACTTTGCAATGACTTAGTAATATAAATGCAAATAATTTTAAGTAAAAACATCTCAAATCAACAGTAAATATGGCATAGAATATATTTATAAGATATTAAAGATGGTTTACTATATGTGTGTGTACATATATATATTCCATTTATTATTATCCTCAAAATTCTTAACACTGAAATAAGACACAAAGCTAAAATAAAGTTAGATGAATAAAGAGAAAATTCAAACTAAGATCATACTTACATGGTGAGTTTATTAAAGAAGATGACAATAATATAAACCTATGAAAATCCACATATTTTATTTGTTAATATTAATGAAGTAGAACATATTGTAAAACCCCACATATACATAATAAATGTAACACAAAGATAACCAGAAATAAAGAAAATATAAGTATATCGGTCCTTAAGAAAATAAACAATATAATTACTGAGTTATAGAGGAAAAAATGTTCAAACCAAGGAGAGAAATTATTTTCATGGATGAGAAGACTAAATAATGCAAGAATTATATGATAGCAGTAGGTAGCACATATTGAGTATCTTTTAATGTTATATTTTATAAGTATTTTACAGAATTTTTGTTGCATCTTCTAAGAAGCTGCGACTATGGAAAAAAAAGTTTGGAGAATAATACCTATAAAATCATTTAGAAGACTCAGAATATGAAATTAAGAAAGTCTGAGCTTCTACACTCTTTTATTGGTATTCTATTAGTTATTAAGCACATATATTGAAAAAGAAGCAGCTTTTACTGAGTTCTATCATAACAAAGTATGTCATTTTCACTAAATTTCAAAATGATTATAGCTCTATAGTCAACACACATTGACTGTTTAATATGAGAAGGACTATAAGAACATAGGAGGTTTTTAAGAAAATTATAGTTGTGGGCTGCTTTTAGTTTCATATAATAATTTAGTACCATAGTACCATACAAGTTATAAAAAATAATCATAAAGCCAATGCAATTTGGATAAAGACGAGTTTAACTAAAAGTTGCCTATCAGATATCATGAAATTAGAAAATTTACATATTTCAGTTCTTAAAGATACTTTACTTTTGTGCCCATTACTTATGCTCAATGTTTAGCCATACAATCATGATCAGCACAACTACTTTTTTAGCTGAAAGTTTCAAAAAGGAAAATAGAAATAAAACTTGTGAAGAAAACTTTAATATTCCATAGTTCAGCTAAGAACATGATAATCTTTTTATTTAATCTACATTTTTTATGTGTTCATACTAATTACCCCTGGGGGGGGGGGAAAGAGTACTTAAAGCAGTAATTATCAATTATGTGAGCAATTACGTATCATTTAGTGACTACTGCACTGAGTAAAGTAACTCAGGACCTATTGCTATCCCAGAAGGTTTTTTTTTTTTTTTTTTTTTTCAGTATTGCCTATTGAGAAACAATAGCAATGGCATGAGAAAACAAAGGAAATATCCAGAAATATAATAAACTCTTCAAGGAATATTAATTTTCAATTTAACTTGAAAATTGCAAGGCATATATGTAAGATCTCTTTCCCAGATACTTAATTGTGGTCCTGAGGAACATTCTGTTGACTTTAAATATAACATTGTTATTGTTGCTAGAAATAGCTTTAACTAATGATTTAATTCTTTTAAAATATGTTTTGCAACAATGTGGGTGGAACTAAAGGGGATTATGCTAACTGAAATAAATTAGGAGATATTCAAATATACCAGATGATTCCACTCATGGGTGGATATAAAAAACAAAGGAACATATAATAATAAATTGACATCTTGAAATATGATTAAAGAACCGAGGCTACTAGAAGAGAGTGATGACTGAGAGAAAACGGTACAATTGTCTGAGTGGAATATAGTTAAGATTATTGGACTTTGGAAGTGGACATGGAGTGATAATATATGTTTGTAGCAAGGTGGTACAACACTCCTAAAACATATATGGTGTAAATCAAAAGTATCTAAATAAACATAATCCTTTAAATTGTCTCAACTGGGGCCTCCCTGGTGGTGTAAGGAGGTGAGTGCCGCGGTGGTGGTGGTGGAGGGTTTCCGCAGCCACTGCAGCACAAGTTTGATCCAGGCTAGGGAACGGACCTACATGGCACAGCAAAACTCTCCTGCCTTGCCCCGCTTCTCCTCTCAGTGATGTAATTCAGTGGATCTGCCTGTTCTGCTCCCCACTCTGTCTCTGCTAAATTCTCTCACTCCCCACACCTCTGGCCTGTACCCCAGCTCTTGTATGCATAAATAAATAAAATCTTCTTTTTTAAAGACTCAACTAAAATCAGTGTTTTATATAATTAAAATAACAATATGCTAACACATAATCATACATCAGATCGGTACAAATTAACACTTCTAAATGTATACAAAATAAAGATTTTGTGAGTGGAACTCTAACGATCAGTTCTTCAGTAGCTAAAGCTAATTTTTACTAAGATGAAATTTTAAAAAATAAATAAAACTATAGGGCCTCCCCGGTGGCACAGTGGGTTAAGGAACGCACTGTGAAGCAAGCCTCAGCCACTGCAGCACGAGTTCCATCCCTGCTGCCGGCTTGGGGGGGCCCACATGGCGCAGCAGACCTCTCCTGCTGTGCCCGCTGCTCCCCTCAGCAGTGTGCTTCTGTTGATCTACCTGTTCTGCTCCCCGCTCTCTGTGGTGAATCCTCTCACCCCTCCCACCCCGCACCTCTGGCCTGTACCCCAGTGCTTGTATGCATAAATGAATAAATCTTAAAAAAAAAAAAAAACTATAATAAAGACCAAATGATAGTAGAGGCAGAATTTGTCTATGTCACTTCTTTTTTTTTTTCAATCTAGAGTTGATAGCAGTCCAAATGTTGCATAGTGGATGATGAACACTGCAAAGTAGCACTAGTGCAATTTTCAATCAATTAAATACTAAATGAAAACAGAAGAACATGATATGTAAAGTGTGGTTTACTTCTTAGAATTGTCTGTGACATTTTTATTTATATCATCAAAGCAAATTACATGTTTCTCAAAGCAAATTTCAGTTCAACTGTTTTTCAATAGGGAATACTAAGGAAACTTCTGTAATAACAATAAGTCATGAGCTCTTATGGAGTCACTGCAGTAGTCACTGTGTGATACTATTACAGTGGCTACATTTTTTTTCTCTGTAATGTTCTTTCCAATATAATGGCAAAACTTTTCAAATGTCCTGATAAAAATAAAATTATAGTATTTGTATACAATGACTTCCATGAAAATCTACTGAATGGAATTTTTCTATAAGTTACAAAAACATAGCTTCAAATTTGGTATTAAATAAAAATGTCTCCAAATTTAAAAAAGAAGGAAAAGGGAGCTTAACAAATATGAGAAAATGGAGTTTTGAAAAAAATAGATTTCCATTCTTTCCATATTTTTGTGTAAACCCATCAGCAAACATGAAACATGGATTATAAGATGATTATTATTACACCATCATGAATAACAATAATTTGAATAATTTATTATAAAACTTAAAAACAGGGAAATATTTTCAAATTGGATTTAGGATCATTCTTTAAAATTGACACTATTTTAGGTGTAGCTTTAATTCTATAGGTATTGAATAAAATTTTTGTATCCTATTTCTAAGATTGTCTCTCACAAATTTGTTTTTTTTTAAAGATTTATTTAAGCATACAAAAACTGGGGTGCAGGCAGAGGTGTGGGGGCAGGGGTGAATGAGAGGATTCAACAGAGACAAAGTAGGGAACAGGACAGGAAGATTGACTGAAATATAATGGTGAGAGGAGCAGAGGGCAAGACAGAAGAAGTTTGCTTCCCCAATGGGTCACCTCCCTGGCCTGGAATTGAACTTATGTTGCAGTGGCTGCCACCAGCTTCATAATGCTGTGACTTAACCCACGGTGCCACTACGGGGACCCGCCATCACAAATATTGCCATGCTAAATTCATTTCATTTTTGTCTTTTTTAAGGGAAATGGCATTGGAAATATTTTTGATTTTATAAACTTGCTTAAGACCAGGCAGATCATATCATACATCTTTAACATATGTGATTTTAAAATATACAAAACTCATTGCCTTCATGAAATCTGTATTATTATTCTCATTTTAGATACATTGAGTTTAAGGCACAGGTACATTAAGTCATTTGAAAATGAATAGACAATTTGTAAGAGTTCCAATTTTGACAAAAATAAATATGTTTACAATTTCTATAATCTTGTCTATAACACTATCCAATCCTGCCACATTTTGTAAGTAAAACACTGAGACCTAGAAAAATCAAGTTACTTATCATGGTTTCTTATTTGGTACAAAATGTAAGAATCCTAATTCTACCAGTATGCATACATATTTACCTAGACATAACCACCATTTACTAGTTTCAGTTTTGTGAAATATTCTCTCATCTAATATTTCTTTTTCAAAATGGCTTTCATACCAATCAAGAGTATTTTAACAGTAAAATAAGTTTATTTAGTGAATTCTTATGCAGGATGGTGGAAATAGAAATAAAAAAGAGACATCAAAATTAGTCCATACTTTTAATCACTATGGGAACAGATTAGATTTCTGGGAATATTGACAAGGTTCCCGGGAGAACTTAGGTTCAAATCATACCCTGTATGTCAGTTGAAATTGGAACAATCATCAGAAAAAAAGTTTGTTTGGTTGTTTTTTTTCTTATTTTTTTTCATTTGACAAGGGATTAAATTTAGTTTACTATATTTAAGTTTTCATTTGTCCAATTAAACAATGTAATTTTGGATTTTTTTAATAAAAATAACCTAGACCCCACCCTTCCATGGCATTATGGAGTTTTTTCACGCTATGAAAAACATGATATTAGTTTGAGGGTTTTATTTTTAGCAACAATCTCTTTTCATCTAAATACTGCAGAAATAATTGCTGGTAAATGCTTTACTTTTTTTATTACTCCTACTCCTAAATGATAAATGACTTTTTTTAAAAAAGATGATGGCCTATATTTATAAAGTCTATGCATCCCCTCCCTATTCTAATGCCCCCCTCCTAAACGATTCCTTAATCTGAGCCCAAATCCAACTCTCTTCATTTTCACCTGCCTGTCAATTGTCAGTTTAAGCAAGTCAGCTATATATACGTTTTTCTCTTCTTCCCATGAAAAACGATGGAAATTTTCACATGACAGTAATTGCAGAAGTTCCTCAGGGACTAATATTCAGTGTGCTAGTTGAAGCAAGAAAGCCTGGATACAATTATTGGAGTCATTTCCCAGTGCACTGCAGGTATCCTCTAAAGATGAGGGGTGAATAGATTTATTTATTGCTCCCATCCAAAACTTCAGTTTGATGAATAAACCAGTTTGCATCCATGTGAAGCTTTCTTCCACATTAGATTCAGTCTGTGCCTATTCCATTGTCTAAAAATAGAAACAAAATTCTCTCCCCCTTCCCTTTTACTGGACACTATGATCTTTCATAGTATAATACTTCCATTAGATGCATAGTCACTATGATTTGACAACAATCAAAGAAATAACCCATATGTCCTAATTTTTTTCAAATATAAAAATAACCAATTCAGTAGTAATGAACCAGCATTTTACACTTTACTTCTATGAGGGTGATAATTTTAGATATCTAACATACATGAATTAAGTAGTATTGTTCTTCTGTGACTAGCTAGTTGTGACTATCAGAAGGTGTGCAAGTCACTAGAGAAGAGGTAACATTATTTTTACAGAGAAAAGGTGCTCAGTCTTCTCAGGAGAGATATGTGCTCATTCTCTTTATGTAGCTCATTAATAACCATGCATATTTCAAATAGAGCTCCCTTTATTATTTTTTTTTTAAGATTTATTTATTTATGGACACAAGAGCCAGGATACAGGCCAGAGTCGCCGGAGGTGAGAGGATTCACCAGAGACGGAGTGGGGAGCAGAACAGGCAGACTGACCAAAACACACTGCGAGGGGAGCAGCAGAAGAGGCAGGAGAGGTCTGCTGCACCATGTGGGTCCCCTCCCTGACCAGCAGCAGGGATCCAACTCCTGCTGCAGTGACTGTGGTTTGCTTCATAATGCATTGCTTAACCCACTGCTCCACCAGGGAGGCCTTCCCTTTAAATTTTTGAAGAAAAGGTAATAATGTAGAAAAAATATCTAGCACACAAACTAGCAATGCTTCTTTTTAAAACTGACAATTCAAAGGAGAAAAAGCAAAACCACTTAGGAATTAGGATAAAATTAAGGTTTATTTTCTTAGGCTTTAAGAAGGGCAAAAGTCACTTTGGATTCCATCTATAAGTTCCTGAAATGGTTATCTAAAGCAGTATAATAGCCAATGTAGGTTTTTTTCTTATCACTATATATAGATCTAAACTGAGACAGATATATGTGACTATTTTCTTAAATAAATAGAAATGGGAAATATGGACAACAAATATTTCAGAAGGACATTAGGGTAGAATGGGAGTCAATTCATGATTATACACCCCATATACTTACATGGGCAAATTTTTAAATATAATATAAATATGACATGTGATCTTTTTAGCTTTAAAACATATAAATTATGTAAGTCACTAGAGAAAAGGTAACATGTCTAATTTTTGCTGATGCTGAAGAATTTTATGTGATAAATGTTAGCGTACATGGATAAATAAATAGAAAATACTTTTCTTGATAAAATAAAGAATTTTTTTGAATAGTAGTATTTCAAATTTCATACTGAAATATCCAGATAATTACATTTAGATAGCCTGGATCCTATTTTTATTCAGTTGGCTCATATATCACAACTAGTCACTTCTCCTAATTTTGAAGAAATAACTTGAAATATTTAGGGTCTTAAAATATTTTCTTTAGATAAATATTATTTCAACTTAGACAAAGTGAACTTAACTTGCTTAACTGTTTTATATTTGTATTATATCACAAATTTTCTAAGGATTAGATGCACCATTGTGTATTTTTAAAATTTTCATTTAAATCAAATGGTAAAAGTTTAACAGAAGTTTACTCAAATCTGGTTATCTAGTTAATTGCAATAGGACATGTCTAAGGATAGTATGTACTTAACAAAAAAAATACTGTAATGAGAACTTTAAGTCCTTTAGGAAAATTTTAAAAGTTCCTAATAGAAGGGAGATGAATGGAAATGCTATTCATATTAGAACACTTGAGAGAATTTTGGGAAATTTTATATTCCTAAGGCTGTCTTCAGAGTATCAGATGGTGCCCTTGACAATGATTGACATCTAAAATGAGGAAGTTACAGAGAAAGTAGAGTAATTCAGTCCAATAAATCACCAGGACCATATGGTATATATCCAAGATTTCTGAAGGAAATAAGTGTGAAGTAGCATAGATAGAAGTGGAAAAATAAGCACTGTGTTAAATATAACCTTAATGGATGCTTCTGCTTTTAAGATTAGAAGATTACTAATTTGGTACCAGAAAAAAAAATAGAATAACATAAAAAAATATATATCTCCTATATTGCATCAAATCAGCCTGCATTAACCAGTGATATGTAACCTTGCATATTTCTGTAAGATCCTTTCTTTAAATTCCTGGACACCTTTTATAAGCAAAATTTTTGCCCTCTCTTTTCTTGGTTTGACTGTTCTTTCAGGCACATACTGCTTATTAAGTCAGAAGTTAACAACCCTAGATCTTAAAAATTATTTTCATTTGTCAAGGGCAAAAACAGTTTAATGATTTAATAATAAACAGTTTAAATACTTAATAATTAAATTTCAGGGACTTTTTCTTTTATAGTTATTTTTTGTTGTTATGTTTTTTTAATGATTATAAATTGGATTATTCTGGATTTCAAACAGATCTGATATTTTTCACTCTTTTTTTTTTTTAAAGATTTATTTATTTATGCATACAAGAGCTGGGGTACAGGCCAGAGGTGTGGGGTGGGGGTGAGAGGATTCACCACAGAGAGCAGGAAGCAGAACAGGCAGACCGACGGAAGTACACTGCTGAGGGGAGCAGCGGGCGAGGCAGGAGAGGTCTGCCGCACCATGTGGGTCCCCCGCCTGGCCGGCAGCAGGGATCGAACTCATGCTGCAGTGGCTGTGGTTTGCTTCATAGTGTGTTGCTTAACCCACTGCGCCACCAGGGAGGCCCTATTTTTCAGTCTTTAGCTCATTCTGTTTCATGACTTTAGAATCAAATTAGACTTATTCAAAATGCATATTAATTTGAAATTGTGGGATTAATTTGCAATTTTGAGAATATGAATATCCAAAGGAATTTGTTGATTTTCATTGAAGCATCAAATGTATATATAATAAATGGTCTTAGTCATAAATTAATAATCTCAATGAATTTTTATATATCCAAGCACCATTGTAGTTCCAGCTAAATATAATAAGGCACATAACAATTATCAAGAAATTTCCCTTTTTTTCTCCAAGCTAGCATTACCCCAAAGTAACCATTCTACTGAGTTCTAGTACTATTAGTATTGCCTGTTTTAAACTTCAAATACCAATACTTAAAACATACCAATTACAGTCTGTCTACATTTACTCTAAATATCTGTGAGATTCATGAATGCTGTCACGTCTATCTATAGACTAATTTTATTTTAGGCATAATTTCATGTTATACTATGTCATATTTTATTTAATCCCTTCTTGTATTTTAATTAATAAAATAATCAATAAGGAATTTTTATCTTTTCCATTTTTGTATAAGTTATAAAGCTATAACATCCTTGTATCATTCGTTTGCTGAATATATGTGTACTGCATTTGGTTTAACATAAACTTAAAAGTGAAATTATTAGGCATTTAATTAAATTTAGAAAAAAGTCAAAACTCTAAACTTTTGATGTATTTAATACTCAAAAAACAATAAGGAAAATAAAGAGTTCAGTTGTTTCAACTGTTCACCAGTACTTTGTATCTTTTGTTTGTTTTTCGTTGTTAACTACTGGGTAAATGATATCTTATTTTATTAATTTGAAATTCATTGGGAAATAGTGATAGTAACTTATTTTATGTTTATTGGCTATCTGAATACACTCATTTTTAAACTATCAAGTTCATTCTAAACTATCAAGTCCATTATTTTAAAAGCATTAAAATCTTTTATTTTTCTCTGATTTCTGGAAACTTTTATACATTCTTGAGTTGATATGTTTATTGACACTCTTTGAAGTTTATTTTGCATTTAGGTTTTTTTAATCTTCTCTAAATAGGTTTTTTAATCCTCTCTAAAATATTTTTGTCAATATGAAGCTCATAGAGACATTTTCCTGTAAAATTTTATTTGCTCCAAGATTTTTATTATTGCAGTATTTATAAATTAGAAGTAAAATCCAATATTTGGATAATAATTAAGTAAATAGGGATCATACCCTGAGGGAATGTTACAAAAGTCATTAAATGCCAGAAAATCATATCGGAACTGATACAAAAGTAAAAAAAAATGTGGAATGTATATATATATATAATATACATATATATTATATATGATCAAAAATCTCCAAGATCAACATATGCAGACAGACTGGAAGATCAAATGTAATAAATCAAAATCAATCATTTTTTTATGGTGGTAGGATTAGGTATATTTATAACCTTATTTTAAATTATTATGTCTAAAGCATTGTGTTTACAATGAAAATACTTAAAAGAGTTAAAATAATTATCTTTTTATATGCAACAAAACAGATTAATCATCATTTCAAAGGGTGTGATACCCAACAGGTTGTACCAAGATTATCAATAAGAATGTGACATTTAAAAGTCCTTCTAGCTTAGGTGGACGGTTATAGTTGACTTTTCTTAGACTTCCTTGGTAGCTCCGTTTCTTTATATGACCTACCTTTCACCAATCAAATTCACTCCAGCAAAAAAGAAGTAAGCACAGAGGTAAAGGTTTCTGGTTCTTCAGTGAGTGTCTTATGTCTTTATTAGCCCTGATGGTGTCAACAGCACTGGTGGTGTCCCCGAAACTGTACCGCAATGCATGTTACCTTCCTGGCTACAGCATTCCTGGCTGTCAGGTGACACTCAGTTTTCCCCAGCTCCCATAGTTTTTATTAATAAACCAGTTACCTATGTAGTGAATTTTGTTGTCTGTCACTAAGAATTCTGATAGAAATATTTGATTTCATAATTAGATTTTAATATCAAACCTCCCTACATGTCAATAATAAAAGGAAAAAAAGCAATAGTGTAATTCACTCTTTAGAAACATAACTGTTAATATGTGATGAGGTACCCTGGGATGCCAAACAGTTAATTAATGCACACTTTAAATGGGATTTGGTTATCCATGCATACAAAAATGAAACATCTTACAGTGTCATAGATTTTTTGTTGTTATTTCAATTTATCTGGTATTTACTTTGGTTGTTTTTATTGAGGTTAACATTGATGTACAAGGTAGTTGTGTTTTAGAGGTATCAGATCCAACTGGTCTATAATCCTTTCATAGGTTTCTTCAGAATTTTTTATTGCTTAGATTTATCTTTTTACATCTGAATCGCCATTATTTTCATATTTAATGCAACAATTTCTATCTTGTGTTCATTAACTTATTTCTCAGGACATGTATTTGCTTTTCTGACTCTTCTTGTACATCCTTGATTAGGATTTCTGTTTTCTTCCACGCCTTTGAATTATTTATTTATTATTATGGCAAATTTGAACTCTGTATCTGATAGGAAGACAAAAACTTTCATGCCTTTGTGATCTGTTTCTGGAAAAAAAGTTAATTCTGTGTGATGTGGTAATTCCCAAAAGACACAAGGTACTATTTAGTTTTGCATATCCCTACCATCATCATTATTATTTTAGGATCTATTATTTGTTCATGTCCAAAGGGTGCAGGACTTCCATGTTTCCAGTAGATGGTGCTGTATGTCAGAGATAATTAATCTATAACTGCTCCTTCTGGGGGTGGGAGATGGGCCTGGAAGGATCTGGATCAGTGAATGTTATGTGTGATAGGATCCCGGGATAGCTCATGACTGTGGTACTACTGGTAGCCCTCTTCTCTGGGTTTCAAATCCACATCTCTGTAGTCTGTGGACAGAACTTAACTGTACAACTCCATGTCAGCTGCTTATTGGCTAGAGCCCCAATGGTGGTGGGAAGAAACCTTTGTGTCTTGCTCTACTTGTCTTCTTCACGAGGTTCCTGACTACTGAAACTGATTTACCCAACACTCTTACATGCCCCTCCCCTCTGTTAGCTTCACTCTACGCATGCAGCTCTGCCTTCCCTAGTACCACTTTGTCATGGAATGGCATAGGAAAAGTTTCTGCCCCAGCCTATGTACCTCTTGCCACCCACTTCTTTTGTCTACTTTTGAATTTCTTCAGCATCTCCTCTGTCACAATTGGTCATCATTGGTCTCTGATGTTCAGGAAGTACTCTAGTTTCAGCCTGTATTACGAGAATCTCCAAGTCAAGCCACCAGCAAGAACACCTAGATGATTCCACTGGGTATGAAGTAGAAAACTTCCTCTGAAGCCATTAAACAGTACTTAATAATCCATTTTTCTATAACTTAATGCAAAGTTTTTTTTTTCATTTCATTTAGATTTATTATTATCTAGAAATATTTTACTCTAACAGTATGGGCTAATGTTTATGCCTTTCCAAAGGGACATCAAATTGCTCCTGCACTATTTGTTGAAAGTACCATTTTACCTCACCGGATTTCACTGATATTGCTGTAGAAAATCAAACTTAACTGAATTTTCTCTTATACACAATTATCATATTACTTATCCCATGCCCTTGAAAGGAATTTAAGACTATAGGAGTTTCCACAGATTCCTCAGATAAGCAAAATACTCACACACTACACATACACACACACACAAACTGATAAACTGAACAAAAAGGAACACATAGTACATTTATAGTAATGATTTGCCAGTTTGCATCAACAATATGAAAGAAAAATTAAAAATAAAAACCAGTTATTGTCCATCTGCAGCCACATGATCTTTTAAAAATATATATCTGATTATAATAATTCTCTCAAACATCTCCTGTTATTTTCAATTGTACTTATTATTTATTAACCCCCCCATTTGTCAATGACCATATAACTTCCACATATTATAGAAAATTCTGTCTATAGAAAACTGCAACCTCATCTCAAACTACTTTGTTATTGACTTTGAATGTTACAGTCACATTGGTTCATTTTTTATTTCTCCAATAAGGATTATCTTTCCCATTTTTGAAATTTTGAAATTCATATTTATCCAGAATGATGTTGCCTAAATTTGTGCTCTGCTGAAGCATTTCCATCACTCATTTCAAATTACATTTTCAAATCTAAAATGTCCTTCACTTATACCCACCAGTCCCATATCACTTCACCTATCCTTATGACTTACTACTACATTCTGTCATTAAATTTTATCAAGGAATTTATCAACCTCTAAGAGGATCTCAGTTATGTATTTGTCTATACTATTTTCTTTGTTACTATTGTATAATTATCTTCTCATTTTTGTATATGTTCATAATTTTGTATAAATTAATTTAGTATACTATGACTTCTCATAAGTCATTTATACACAATGTATGCTTTATTGAGGTTCAAGATAGTATAATTGCAAGATATAACATACTGAAAACTAACAGGCTAACATACCAATAAGAAGGTTTTCTTTTTATTCTGAAGTACACCAAACATGAAAAGTAAATCAAATACAGGACTTAAACTTATTATGCAGAAACCTATTGGAATCTGCATATGCCACTTAAAATAATTTAGAAAAGTTAATCCAGAATGGTTAAAATATTATACAAATTACAAAGAAAATATAATTTACTGTAGTTATTTAATTTATAGCGAATGTATTTATGTTCATACTGTGTATTTATATATATATGTATGTATTTGTATGTGTTTCTGTAAAATCTAGGCTCCTTAGAAGTATTCTTTTTTATTCTGAGAGCCAGATAGTGTTTGACATATAGGATTTGCTAAATAAACATCTGTTAAAGCTATAAATTAATTATAACTTAAATATTAAGTTAATTATAATTGAAGTGAAATAAATACTACTTAACACGCTCCTACCTACACATTACAAGCTTCAAGAACTATATCATAATATATTTTCTCTCTTCCATGCCCACCCAGTTTCTTTCTATGAAAATAATCCTGTGCAAATTAAAAAAAAAAAAAAAAGTAGAGCTCTCCATGAAGCTCACATTCATTCTCGTTATTCAACATGTCAGAATATTTCAGTTCTTAATGTATGTAGTCAAAATCCTTAAAGAGCCACTTTACAATTAGGAGTCAATATATTGTAGTGGAAAGAGCATAATAACTGTATAAACAAGATGAAACTTGTCTTAGTTTTCCTAATCTACAAAAACACAACTTAAGACCCTCTCTATATAGCCAATTATTGCTCTCACATTCCATAATTTTACATCGAGAAGAAATAACAAGGTACTTACTGATAGTCTCCTTGACTGGCTAGCACTCTCCCTTCGGTTAGCAGGAACAATCCTAGTGGCCTGCAATCTCTTTGGCGAGGGTAACGATGGAGTTACTCTAATAGTGACTATGACCGCTGCCTGGGATACACATATCCAATCGTGAACTAGGCAGAGTCCCCTGTTTACTAAAGTTTCAGCAATGTGTTTCATAATCAGTGGCAAAAGACATTTTCAGCAGCGTCCATGGCAGCAACTTGAATGAGTCAGTTAGGTCCTGTGTAACTGGGGCCTCCTCTCAGCATGGACTGCAGAGCAAGACTGGCATTTTCCCAATGCCGCCCAAGCCATTGGAAATGGTGGTGGATTCCCCACCTGTGCCAGAAACTGCTTCCAGTGGGCAGCCCCTCCCCAGGGCACCAGCCAGGTTTTGACTATGGAGCCGAGTGGGAGTTTCGGGTTGGCGGCCCTCAACACTCCTCTTGGCAGTACCCAGGTTGCCAAGCTGCACAGGCCGTGGGAAGGCTACCTCAGGTCAGCGCTTCGTATTTGGCACCTGGATCATAGAATGGACCAATGAGGTGCGAGCCAAAGGAACCAATCACGTCCATCAGCTCATTAGTTAATTATCCAGACCAGACGGACCTATTGCTCCTAAAATGGTCCAGTCAGTCATTTGAAACTGAAGATGTTCCAATCAGGCAGGTATCAACTAGGGTGGAGGACGCTAAAAGATTATAAGGCAAGGCAAGAGCCAGCTTGAAACTCTGACTCCTAATATGTGCGTGGAATTCAAAGAAGGAAAAAAAAAAAAGTTTCCAGCAGCCAACTTCCAAAGAAAGAAGCTGAAGAGCTACACAGTGACCTGGTGGCTGCATTTGCCTTTGGCTCTGCAGCTACCATGGCCTGGTGTCTCAAGAGCTGTTTATTGTTGCTGTGGGCCAACAGCTCACAAACAATCTACCAGTGTTTCTAACACGGCCTCTCAGTGTGACCAGCACTACTCGCCAGCGCTGCCCAACACTGCTGCCAGGTGACCGGCACTTTGTGTCCAGGTCACCTTTGAGAACTGTTAACGTTGTGTACTTCATATCTGGCATTGCCTTCTGGTGCTGCTGCCTCTGTTGCTGTCTGGGCCAGTGTTCGGTGCTGCTCATCCCGACCTTCAGATTGTGAGCACCTCCAGCTGCAATGAGTTGGTTCTCGGCTACAGCTTGCCAGCTGCCACGAGATCCATGTCCTCCTTCTTGGGAAATACCATTTCGAACAACCAGACTTTTGTTTGGAAGCTCTGGACACGGGTGAGTTAACTGGCCACCTGTTGCCTTAGAACCTCTTTGTTTTTCTTCCTATCCATAATGTAGCACTCACAGATCAGTTATACCTGGATTTTCAACTGTATCCCTAACCCCTGGCTCTTTACAAATTAACTGTATAGCCATCCGGGAAGAGAAAAGCTCTCACAAAGGTGTATAGGCAAAACCAGAGAAAAGTAAGTCAGATGTTTCAGTATGAAACACTTGAGACTGGCAGTGAAGGAAATAAGCATAAGTGACTTCTGAAATGGGTGAAAAGAAAACTTCTGCTCTGCAAATGTCTAAAATGTGATGTACAGTAACAATGAATTGTTGTTTCATAGCCTCAGGTGAAATTTGACACTGACCATCCCATATAGGGGGAAACAGAAACCAAGGAAAAAGCAGCCACTCCTGATTGGCAGGTGTTGGTTTTAATAAGGAACAGGGTATACAAAGTTTCTCTTGGGCAGCTGCTACATAAATAAGTCTTGGCATACACCCTCCAGAATCTTAAAAGTTTATATAGGGGTCTTAACAGGTTTCAATCACATATATGCTCCAGATGGTTTGGGTCCTAGTCTCGGTCAAAGGGAGGTCATATCCTTTTCATGACCTCTTCTAACACAAAGGATATCAGCAAAGATCTGTTCTACACATGGGATCAGAAAGAAATGTCAACTAAGTTAAAGCACTATTATAAAACATAGACTTTTTACTCTTTCCATTTATTTATTTATTTATTTATGAAGATAGCTAAACTTTCTCAGTAACAGCTTTTTAAAAATTGGTAAAACTGTCTTTTGAAAAATGTCTTTTTAAGTAGCATGGCTTCAGCTTATTAGATAATAGACATAAAATCATTTTATGTTTGCCTAGCAAGCGCTTAATTATTTCCTTGATACTATAATATAAAGTTTTAACTAGTAAGGCTAAGAAATACCTTCATAATACAAGTGAAGTATAAAAAAGTTGTTTCAGTAATGTTGATATAGTACCAGGTCCTATTCTGACAGAAAACTCTGAATAGAGAGTTGGTTTCTCAAGACCTAAAAGTCTTCTACGAACATTTAGCAATTTGGTCAATGTCTCCTTTATTTTCTCTTCAGAAAATGTTCGGGTTTTAAATCATTAACTTAAATATAAAGGAAGGAAAGTTTATTATGTGGTGAACATTAGATATTGCAAGTGAGTCTGATAGGGATTTCTTTTACTATTTAAGTATTTATTAATAAATTTGTTTGTTTGAAAAATTTGATTAGATGGAAGTTGATCCTAAAGAGATAATTGTCTCATATAACTTCTCTATTTTAAATCTTCATGTGTTTTTTTCATTACAATTACATTAAATTATAAATTCCTTTTCTTGATTTAGAAGGTTTTATATTTTCTGAACCTTTCTCAGTTCTCTGATCTCACCTCCTACTTTTATTCGCTTGGCTAATTATACCAATGCAAAATGGCTTGCTTTCTATTCACTTCTATTTCTATAGTAAATTTATTTTTAACTTGAGACCTTTATATGTGTCATTTGCTATTCTGTATTATAGCATCTCCATGGTGCTTTTCCTCATATTTTCCTAAAGTTGTGTGTCTTCAAGTTCTGTTTTCAACTATTCAAAGATAACTTCCCTGACCACCCAAACTAAATTATACCAATTGCTGTTGTTCTCATCACTGTCTTTTTTTGTTAATAACTGCTAACTGTTATCTGTGCTTTCAAAAGTCAGTCATTCCCTTAATTAATGTAATTAGTGCTTTCAGAAATTACAAGTTTATTATAAATATTTTACACAGGAAAAGTAATCTCAGTAAGAATAGAGATATTTTGTTTTTCAATGTTTGTGTTCTGATGAGACACAAGAACAGAGAAGACACACTTTATCTAGGTTGAGGGAGGAGAAATGGTAACCTGGAACAAATGTTCAGAGGCTTAAAGTAGGACTATAATTGTAATCGGCTAAAAGAAAGACAAATGAAACAACTGAAAATGGTTAGAGGTTAAAATATATATATAAAAAGAAAAGTAAGAATACCATAATTTATTCAAGGATATTAAAAACATATACTGGAGCTATATTATATATTACAAAAAATAAATGAAAAAAATGCCAAAGATGTAGATATTTATTTATTTATAGAGTGGTCATCCCAATGTGGAATGAATCTGTTTGCATCACATAACATAGTGTTAATTTTGCTCAGATTATTAAGGGAATTTATTTTTTAGATATCTATTATATCAATTTTTTTACTGAGTTAGCATTGTATATGATTCAAAGTTATAGAATCACACCTTTTCAAATATGTATTACCACACAAGTCCTGCCACTAAGACATTCATAATCCTCTGCTGTAGTCCACTAATTTGTGTTTTTTTAACGGAATATCTCTTACAAATGTAAAAAGTAACTTATTGCTATATTAAGCTTTCATGTATTATGGCTTAATACTATCTCAATATTTGATTGTATTGTTTCATTAGCCAATGATGTCCTCCAGGTATTCAGAGCATATAATGCAAGAACATTCCATAACAAACATAAGGGAAAACACTTTAACAGTATATGTCAAGTGCATTATAGGGCCTAAGTATAATTACCCCGTGCTACAGACTAGAAAAAAAAAATCTGAAAATATTACACGAAGAGAAAGCAAATTGCCAGTAATATCAATTTCTTTGGTCAATATTTAATTTTCTTTTTTTCATACTGATTTAAATTTTCCAGTGCCTTTGTTTCTTTAACAACACATAAATCTATTTCAAAGCCTGGGTTGGATGATGTTCTTTTTAAACTTCCTAAGGATAACTACTCCTAACAGTCTAGTAGTGATGAAGGAATTCTTGCAGTTATTTAGAGGCAGAGACTCTCAGCAACAGGAGAGCACCTTGTGTATTTCTTATGGGGGGAGGGGAGAGCAACATAGACTGACTTTGCCCTTTTCTACTGAGTAAGATGAAAGAGCTGCATCTCTATTATGAATCCACATACTAACTTGCTTTTTCTTTCTTTTTTTTTTTAACGTTTTGGGGTATTACATCAGAGAGCATGTTTCCAAACACATCAGGACTGAATCTCCAAACTAAAGTCCACCAACCTCACTGTTAAATTATGTACCTTCTTTGTTCATTACATATGATTGGAAAGAGATTTAAACATTTTTACTACAAATACAAGCTCCCACCCTTAATATATGTATTATTTTAAGAATAATATTCCTCAGAGCTTTTCTCAGTTACTGCTTAGAAAAATCACACATCACCATGCTCAGAAAGTGAGGCACAAGTTCCTTTGCTGTTTTTGCTCTAGCCCCATGGTCACGTGCCATCAAGGTCCCTGGAGATTACTGCTCTCCTTAGCAGGGATAGTCCTGCCCTGAAAAAGTGCTCATGGCAGCATTTGAGGTAGCATGAAAAGGAACTTTTCTTGTCTTTAAACCTGATGTGAGACAAGCCCCTCTCTTTAATCTCCCAGAGTACAACAGAGATTTCACATAAACTAATAATGAGTTTTACTGAAAGTTCATGAATAATGAAAGGAAGTTAGCACCTGGGGAATAACTTCAAACTACAATGTAGGCACCACTGAGGATTGTTTCTCAGGCTTACTTCTTCCCCAAACCTGGTCATCCTAAGCCATAATTAAGGAAATGCTTTCCCCCTACTTTCCAAGGTGGTCAAATGCTCTCCAAGTTCAAAGTTCAGGAAATAGTTTTCTTAATTCATTTTAAAGGCTCCAGCTTCTTGACCCCCCTCCTTTTTTATTTTTTTTATGAACTCTTCAGAGTAACTAAAAATCGGAAGATTTTTCCATTCAAGAAAAGGCATTTTTGGCACACTTATGAATATAATCAAACTTTTGACTCCAGTTCAAGTGTAGTGTGGTATTTATTACTTTATTGAAGTCTGAGTAAATGACATTTATTTGTTCACTTATTTTTAAAGATTTATTTATTTGTGCATACAAGACCTAGGATACAAGCCAGAGTCGTGTAAGGTGAGAGGATTCATCAGAGATAGAGTGGGGAGCAAAACAGGCAAATTGACTGAAATACACTGCAGAGTGGAACAGTGGGCAAGGCAGGAGAGGTCTGCTGCACCATGTGGATTCCCTGCCTGGCCAGGGATCTAATGCTTCATAGTGTAGGACTCAGCCTGCTACGCTACCAGGGAAGGCCCTGAGTAAATGACATTTAAATTAAACTATAAATAGGACATTAGAAAAATAATTCAGCTGCAACTGCATCAAGCTCAGTTCATTTTTTTTTCCATATTTGATCATTAACAACTCTAAAAATCTTAGGGTACAAAATCACTTGGTTTACAATAAAAACTTTATTATATTTTGTTCTTAATAATAAAGAACATTCTGATTAATATAATCTTCACTAAATAAGATATATTGATATGAAATGGTTTGACTAACTCTCAGGTCAAACATTGTGCAATGCTTTTAGAAACTGGAGCCCTCTGTTACAGAGCATCACTGTTACTAGAAGATTCTGGGGTGCTACTTAGCTAGCCTGACCATTGTCACTGAACACCAGGACATGTTACAATAAGAATATCTCAGTAGATCCTCTACCACAAAACTCTACTCTTCCCTGCAAACAAATGAGCTATTATCATACCTGTCACTCTTTTGTCATAAAGTTTGTTGAATGCTTCATTTTTTTCATAAGCCATTATGCTTCTACATACCTTTAATATAATTAAACCCCCATGAGAGACATCCCTTTTGGTGCAAGAATTTAAGTCTTAGCATATGGAGCTATCCACAGCCTGGATAGGGAGCTAACCCACATAGCACAGCAGACCTCTCCTGTTTCACAGGCTGCTGCCCTCAGCAGTGTATTTCAGTTGACCTGCCTGTTCTGCTCCCTACTCTGTCTCTGGTGAATCCTCTCACCCCCCACACCTCTTGCCTACACCTCAGTTTTTATATGCATACATAAATAAATCTTTTAAAAAGCACATGGAAAAACACATCATTCATGGTAAATTTAATCATTCCTCCCTCATTCAGTTGGTGTGCAATTATTGCTAGCTTTTTCTTAAACTACTGTTGATAGTAAAAGGAAAGCTTAAAACTTTAGCACAAAATATGTGAAGGTAAACTTGTTGTGTTGTTCCATCTTTACAATAGTAATTTGAATGCCTTCACGCACTCATAATGAGACTTTTTTTTTATTTAGAGAATTTTAAATTAATAAAATAATATTGTCATAAATGAAATATTTACTTAGAATTAATTTCTACAGTAAGCTCTAGGGACAATTTTATTTAAAAATCCATAAATCCAAATTGTGACTCCTAGGGGAAAAAACAAAATGTCTATTACATACTATAATCAGTAGACTGGGATTATCTGGGTGAATGCAGTTCTCAGGGATCTAAAGAAACTATTTATCCTGAGTGATACCAAAAGTGATCTGTGATGGAATCTGCTTTTTGTTTAGTTCTCCTCTGTGTTTTTAGCACTCTTACTTTTTTGAGGAATCATCTCTAATTCACCCTTTGTCTATGTGTTGTTTGTCATCTTCACTCTCCCCTTCCCTATACCATTTTCTGACTCCGGGAATAAACCCATTACAAAAGCGAAGACAATCAACAATGTGTGTTTTCTCGGATTTACTCATTTTTAAAGATGGGTACATGACACAAATCAAATCAATGAGACTCCATTCTGACTTGAAAAACAACAACCCTCTCACTGATGAATCTATTAGCCTGTAAATTTCAAGATCTTTTACATGAATAGACTTCTCTTGGAGGGAAAGCAAATTAAGGGGAAAAGAACAAAGAAGTTGGAACACAGACGTTTGACCTGCAAATACTGTTTTGAGTATACGGGTTAAGATGTTGCTAAAACTGTCTCTAATGTAGTTTTCAGTTACATGAAATAATGAATAGTTCCTTTTCATTACTTGGTCAAATCATTCCCTCACTTATCTATCCAATTTTTAAATTAAGAAAATAATTTTACTAAAACCAACTTTTTTTTCTTTTTAATCAGATTTTCAAATCAGGATAATATTTATCATAAAAGAAATAGGAATAGCTCTCAATATTTAGAGAAAGTTCAATGAGATCCAGTCAAAGAGGAAAAGTAAAAAAAGGAAATAATCCAAGAAATTGAGCTTAATGTGGGGATGAAGAGGTTACCCTGAAAATACATAGGGAACAACTGGATATCATAATGGAAAATAAACTGCACAAGCATGTCAGTGGCAAGATTATGTATATTATTCAATCTTAGAGCCATAAGTTAGATTTCTTTTCTGCAGACAAAATGTGTCACAGACTATTTTCGATATAGTAGGAAATGACATGATCATCTCTGAAACTTTGAAAGTTATGCTGGCAACATGGTAGAAGAAGAAATTTTAGAGCAAAAGTTACAGGATCATGTGGCTGACTGAAAGGAATAAAACACCCCTGAAAAGTCATTGTATCTAGAGAGTGGGTTGATAGCCTTCAGCTTAATTCAGAACTTTCCAATGTTATGGCCCTGTCGTTCACTTCTAATTATGTGTCTACAAAACATTATAAGATGGTGATAGTTCTGTGTCAGTGATAACTGATCTGTAAACGCAAGAAAGAATTTTGTACTAATAAACAGAAACAAAAGGCATCAAAAATATCTCACATTAAATGAAAATCATAATGCGCTAAAAATCAGTTCAGCCACAATAAAAAATAAAGTGTACAACTCAAATTTTATAAATGATTGTAATATTACAGACTTTTTCAAAATACATGAAGTATAGTTTGAATAAGTTCTATGGAGTGAAATTTGAAATGATACCTTTCTATTGGAAATAACCACTGAGTCTTTGCTTAAGGCATATTAAAAAAAAAAAGAAAATTTTGAGAAGAATACATTGCAATTTGTTTTGTTTTGTAAAATGTTAACTTTCAACAGAGTGGTAAAAACATTTAGAAAATTATAATACTACAAAGTCCACATTAAAATTATAGTTTAAACTAGAATATTGTTAATGGAATTAATAATGTGTGGATAGATAACAGACGTAAAATAGGGAAAATTTCAAATGACTCCTTACATTTGGGAAATAATCATGACAATGAATTTTGATAAATGAACAAACTATTCATTCAGTTGGATATAACTCAATTTATTCATTTGGTCCTTGGCTGACAAATGTTCAGTTCTTTAATGGTAAAAAGCCAGACTTATTTATACCACTAATATGATCCAAAAGTATGAAAAAAAGGAAATGTGACTTTTGAAGAGAGTTAAAGCTGCAGGAAGAGTGACAAAAATTAGGAAGATCTTAAAAGTTTTAGTAACATAGAATATACCAAAAGCTTATATGAACCTATCCCAAACACTATATACATTCATACATGCAAATGTACATTAAAAAAGAAGTCTACCTAATAAACTATAAAGAAGATAAAAATTTCTCAAATAATTCAAGTGAAATAGAGAAATAGATATTAGTATGGTTCTCCAGAGAAACAGAACCAATGACTAGGAGACAAGGAAAAAACCATCAATCAGCATAAGAAAGTGCATAAGAAGTGAGTGAAATAGGAAGACAAACAGGAGGTTTAGATCCAAAACTCCATACAATGTTTGTCACCCACTTCATCAAATACGTCAAAGCTATTAATAGCCTAAGAAACAGTAGAATTACAAACTGATCATTGTGTTTAGCAATTAAGTAAGTAGGTATGAGCTGGAACTATTTCTATATATGATGGACATAGTAACCAGAATTGAAAGGACTCATAAAAGAATGAAAGAAGGCTGGACTGTGATTTTTAGTCCAGCCTGCTACTCTGTGTCTTTTTACTGCTGAGTTTAGTCCATTTACATTTAGAGTTAAAATTGTTATGCTGGCATCTGTACTTACCATTTTGTCTTTTTGTGATTTGTTTTTCCTTGCCTTATCTTGGTCTTCTTATTCATCCTTCTGTTGATTTTGATTTTGGTACTTCTTGTAGTATTTTTTGGAGTGGGGGTTTGGTCATGATGAATTTCTGGAGTTTCTGTTTGTCTGGGAAAGTCCATATTTTTTCTTCATATATGAAGGGAATCTTTGCAGGATAGAGAACACGAGGTTGGCATTTGTTGTCTTGAAGTATTTTGAATATGTCCTTCCATTCTTTCCTTGCCTGCAGTGTGTCTTCAGAGAAGTCTGATGTTAGCCTGATAGGTTTTCCTTTATATGTTAGCTGTTTCTCCATGGGGACTACAATTGGTGTCAAATATGTATAAAGAAATTATATAAAAAAAAAAAGAAAGAAGAGGACCCAGATGGTGAATGTTGTTAACATTTTCAAGGTATGAAAACTTTTAAAAAGCAAACAGTGAAATAAAGTTAAGAAACACTTTGTTTTGGATAGGCAGATTTTTTTCCTATTCTTTATATTTATATGAATATTAGTTACTCTACAGAGAAAGAGAGAGACTAAGACAGAAAGGGAGAGAGAACTGGGGTGTGTCATAATATCTTTGATTAGGTGAAAGGAAAAATGCATAAATGAAGGGGTGACATCTTTTGGAAACATGTATAGTCATTTTTATTCAGGAGAGGAGGGAAGACAAGAGAGGAAAAGTTATAAAACTGTCATCTCAGGAAGAAGCAGACTGAAATAATTTGGAAAAGGACTCACTTGAGGTTAATATTCATGATTATAATATGAAACTATTCAGTGTGATTTTGTCTGCCAGCCGGTCATATTCAGCTGCAAAAGATTGCTAGAAATCCACAAAAGTTTTGCCAGTTGAATTGGACCACACTAGAGAAGGGTAAGTGATTTGTTGGTGTTTGTAAGGATATGGCTTTAATGAAGAACAATGAGTCATGAAGGAAGGAGAATATGATATATTTATAATATATCAAATATGATATATTTGTATTGGTTAATGGATTATAAAACATAGATCATGTCTCTAGAAGAAATAAGATATAAGCAAGTTAGTAACTAGAGAGTTGGGATTTTGAGTTTAAGGATATAATAGTAATTTGATACCTGGAAATAAGATTTAGGGAGTGGTGCCCAATAAAAAATTGTGATGATGGTAAAATTTAACTAGACAAAACAGCCACAAGAACTTCTGGTTCTTAAATTCTTGATATGTGGATACTATAACTAAGGAACTAACTTATTCAATTTAAATATCCATAGATAGCTACAATACTGGACAATTGCTGGTGTAAGGTGAAAAATCTTAGAGGAATGAAATATAAAGAATAAAGAATGACCTGGAAATCCTAGGCTGTTTGTGAGAAATACTGTATATAGGGATAAAACATTATGAAATTAATCTCCATTGTCAAGGAATGGATAATTACTTTAGCAGTTATCTAAAACTCCAGGAAATAAGTGGACAATACATAAAATGGAGATGGTTTCCTCTTATATGTTCTGTCAAAAGAGTAATAAGTTCCACAGTTATTATTATCTGCTATGTAAATGAGTACTTTTTATGGTAGTATTTTTCTGTTTTCAGATATTTTAATTATATCAATTGTCAGTCTTTACATTTCATGAGAATCAGTGGATTATTTTACATTCTCCTTAACTGATCACTCCTGTGTCACTTACTGAAATAAATTATTTTAATTCTCAGTTGCAAGTCAGTCTCTAGTTGTATTATGATTTAAAAAATATTCAAATTATTCTTGGAAAATAGAAAAAAGCAAACATCATGACTACTTGCTAATTAAGAAGAATGAGAACAAAGAACAAATTAAATTATTATTCTAAATATTATAGAGAAGTGTCATCGTTTCAAAACTCAGTATTATTCTAAATGCTAAACTATCAGTTTTACAAAATGGGTTGGAACTGTTTTTGTTTTAATTCCCATATAGAACATCCCTTTGTCCCATTTTGGACACAGAGAAACTGGGCTTACTTCCAGATAAACGCACAATAGGTGATTAATACCCTTTATTGGAGAGTAACTATAACACAGAGATATTTCATAATCCACATCCAAACTGGAATTGCCAATAATTAACTAACTGATAAATGCAATAAATAAGTTCCCATTATTTTCTTAGTATGACTCTCTCTTTGAATACTTTGACATTTCATATCAAAAATAATGTCTTTGGACACTCATGACACCGCTGATTTTCTCACCAGTTTTCTTAGTGTTTGTTGTTGTCATTTTTTTTTTTTCACAATGCGTTCTCCTAAAAGTTAATGTGAATATATACTTTCTTTCCCTTATTCCTACATTCTGTTCCTTTCTCATACAATTCTTTCTCACTATTCCAACTATCCTTATGGATGACTCCAGAATTAGTATTTATGATTGGATTCATTTATTGAATTTTTAACTGCCTATTGCATATCCAGAGCAGGATAGCTAAAGCATCTTATACTCACCATATTGAAATTTAAATTCATTTCATTACCCCTTTACAAACACATACACTAGTCTTTATTTGTTATTGTTTATATTGAGTTCAGTGTCCATTCAATCTTCAGACAAAAAAATAAACATTCTTTGTTAATTTATTTTATTCCCCTTTCTGTCAATCTGTGATAAACATGATATGCCAAACTGGTGCCTGGGCTAAAGTGACAAAAAATTGAACCACCACAACAAATAGCAATAAGCAAGCAAGCCAAAGGAAGTTTATTTAAAGACACAGGCCAACTCCTGGGAGCAAAGCCACAAGAGTTAAAGAAACAGGTTAACTCCTGCCAGCAGCAACAAGCAAAGGCAGATAAGAAGCTCCAGAGCAAACGGGAGGGGTCCAGGATGGGTTGCCACTGATGAACTCAACATTGGGATTTTTATAGTTATGCTCATGTTTTGGGTTTAGGCAATGAGCTGTGGTGATCGTGCAATTTTGTGATTGGTCAACTTTGACCAATCTCCTAACACAGATTAATTGTTAAAGTCATGAGTTCTTCTCTTGTTATTGACTTTTCTTTCTTGTTATATCTCCCAGAGCCCTTGTCCTTATCTTTTTGTCAAGGTCTAACCTCTCAATCCTCTCACCTCTATGCATTTATTTTTCTTAGCGAACTTTTTATCATTTTGTTTCTAGTTTCTGAAACTTAGCAATACTGAATAACTGCTTCTAAATTGAATTGAACCCCTGAAACTCTTAATACCATGTATTATGCAGAATTTCTCCATGCTGCTCTAACATTTCAATGGCTGCGAAGTATTCTCCAATTTCAAAGATTTTTTTTTTTAATTTTAAATGTATTTTCTTAACTGCTTTTTTTTAAATATTAGTTTTTACCTTTATAATAAATGAAAATCCAGTAATAATTGACTGAACTAAACTTACAGGTGGAAAATTGCTCACCAAGTGAATGACTTAATTCTCCACACATGTGTTTTGATTTTTACTCTATTGTCAGGGGATGATTTGAAGATATTTTAAAATAATGAAAAACAATAATTAGATATGATATCTATTTTGTAAATTTATAACAATATATTATATTATTCCAACCCATTTTCATGTTTCTGACATAACAACTGTTGTGTCAAAATATAATTGAAGACTGGTGAGACAAGGACCAGGGCGACAAAGACAGGGAAGGTGCCAGAGCAGCCAGAGGGATGTGAGCTCTCCCAGGAGACCCTGCCTGCACCTGCCCAGAGCCTTGAGATCCCTGAGCAGTTAGGAGGGAAGAACCATATCCAGAATAAACCATACATACAGCAGCTTTGTCTCAAAGCTAATAAGGAGAGTCTGGAAAATCCAACAAAGAGCAGCATGAGTCATCAAGGGAATAATATAATACAGAGAGAGAACAAATCTCCATGATCCAACTTCAAACACATGGAAGCCATTTCCTCTCTATCAAAGAAAAGTTTAAAATTGCAAAGATAATAAACTCAAAGAAATGGAAGAAAACTTAGAAAAACAAATAACTGTCCTTAGAAACAAATTCAGAGAATTGAACAAAGAAAATGAAGCCCTAAATAAGATAAATATGTGTTTCAGGATTTAAAGAAAAATACAGGGTAAGAAATAACCAGAATTTTATTCAACACTAAATTCTCCTATGAAACTTTATTTTATAATGTGATTTTTTATGTAATCTATGTTATGGCATGACCTCTGCAGTTAATGCCATGAGATATTTATATAGTACTTACTATTTTAAATAATAAATTGCCATAGGTTGAATACAACTTATTGTCTAACTTATTCTGTTACTCACTTATGTCTTGGGACTTGTAACCATATAGCAAAATTATTAAAAGAGCTGACTTTGAAGTTAGACTCCCTGCATAACAATCTATGTTCCCAACATATTTGTGTGACATTATTGGTCATTGTTTGACTCCTTGAAATCTATATTTAACCTAAAATTGGGAGGAAAATCCCATTATCTTTCTCATGCAGATATTATAAAACAAACAGACAAAGTTGAAGTCAGAGACAAAATAAGTGCTCAGTAAATGTTTGCCATTGTTTTACATATCGGGTTAAAGAATGAAATACCATAAATTATTCATTCTTACTGAGTTAAAAGTGATTCTACAGAAACTAATGCATTTAAAGTGCTAGAAACCGAAAGAGCAACAAAATTTCATCATTTTCAAATTAATGCCCACACATTATTTTGAGAAGCAATAAATGAAATTATCTCTCAGCGTTGCCCTACTAGGTCAAGTGCATGCATTATTTTGCATCTAGGCAGGCAGGCAGGTAGCAGTTGTATTAGGAAAGTCAGGTGGTAATCACCCAACTGCAGTAAGACTTTAAAGCTCAAACCAGTTTCAAAAGCAATAATGTCATTTTTGGAATGACCATAGAAAATTATGATATGAAAAACTGAAATAGTATCCTGGATGTCCTAAAAGGCAGGAAAAACAAGGAATTCATAAAAATTAGATGCAAACTATAAGCAAGAATAATTTGTTAAGGGGAACAAAAACTTATTTCAGAGGAGTGGTAGGTGCCGACAGAAGAAATAAGAAAAAACATGTTGCGTACTGTGCCAGAGCTCATTTGAACCTCCTTTCATATATGTATAGGTGTGAGCATTGCAGTTCTATGACACTTAAATAATCAAATTGAAATGTGTTCAGTGGTGTTTTCCAACTATTGATTTGTTATTATATTTACATTAAAATTGTACATTTATTGGATGATATAAGTATACTTAAAAAGCACGTTGAGTAGTGGCTAGTAGAGTACACTAGAATAAACTCTGTTTGAATCAATGGGAAAAGAGATAGGAAGAACTATTCCATAAACTACTGGGTACCTAAACAATCAGTGTCTTTTTATATTGAACAAACACATTAAACTGATTGTTGGACAGATCCTCTTCTTTGCACATAATTCTATTGGCCAAAAACAAGAAAAAAAATCTCCCCTGAGTTGTTAACATCAATCTTACAAAGTAGAGCAATGTGCTGTTTATGGCAGAATCATGCATGTAGGCTCTTGAGTGATATGGATTAGCGTTGACCAATCAAGTGATTGCTAGGTTCTCATTTGCATGATATGTAGATAGAAGCATAATAAATAATAGATAAAAGCATAGTTAGGTCCAGGTTGATGTAAGTTTATAACTTATTTATATTCAATCTTGAATGTGAATATTTGTGAAGTAGTTAAAAGCACAGGGGCTAAGAAGAATCAAGATTGAGTTTGAATCTTCTGTCAACTCCCAGCTTTAATTCTTGAGCAAACTATTTTCCATTCTGCATCACCATTTTTAATGCACTAGTGTTATCATCAAAAATGTTCATTGACTACTTAATCTTTCCAGGCTCCCTTTATGAATATATTTTAGCATATATTTGGTCATTTATATAGTGTCACCATGCCCCCATAAACAGTGAAGAAATTTGCAAATTGTCACATCTGACTCATTCACAGACTAAATACTTATCAGGGTACAAATTTAGTGCTTAGGTGTCAAGAAATTGAAGATGAAATCAAACAACTAAGAATATAACAGAATCTGAGTAATTTTCTTTAAGGTTTAGAAAGTCTTTAGAAAATATTGAATTTTTAGAATTAATAAGATAAAAGCAATAAAATGAATGAGAAAGCACTATTACAAAATATATTTTGATTATTAGTTTTAATGTTTTATAATAATGCCACATAATAATGTCTATTAGTACAGTCTATAAAATTAATTACAGAATATGAAACTTAAAAACAAGTTGTTAAGCATTTTAAAAGTAGTATGGCAGTATACATTTTATTTTATTGAAAGATTTTTTGTTTGAGATTAATGTGATTAAAATAGTTCTAGCTTATGTTCATTAAAATGCCGCATGCATTTATTAAAAATATGCTTCTAAAATGTAAGATTTTTTTTTTAACCTAAGAATTACAGAACAATACAAACTAGTAATATGGGCAATCAACTATGTAGCAAAAGGGAGAGGATCACAAAACAGTATTTTAGGAATTCCAAAGCAACTGTAGAGTCAAATAGACTGGAGAAAACTGATAATTAAGATTTATTGTCTTTGGGCCTCCCTGGTGGTGCAAGGGGTTATGTCCAATGCTGTGAATCTATCCACAGACAGTGCAGTACAAGTTTGAACCCTGTTCAGGGAGCTAACCCACATGGAAAACAAGACCTCTCCTATTTCACCCGCTGCTCCCCTCAGCAGTGTATTTCAGTAGATCTGCCTGTTTTGTCGCCCACTCTGTCTTTGGAGACTCCTCTCATACCTCATACCTCTGACCTGTACCCCAGTTCTTGTATACATAAATAAATAAATCTTTTTTTAAAAAACACTAAATACTAAAATTTTACGTGAATTTACCTGAAACAGAAGACGCATTTTCAGTCTGTATGTGGCACATATATGCAATGCCAAATACAAACATTCCCCCTTTTTTTTTTTTTATTTTTAAATTACATTATTAATGGTATCAACTCTTCTTTGCAAAATATGTCTGTATTGTGAAATATCTATGAGATATATGTGTAAAGTCATATAGTAAAGGGGAAGTTAGGGAAAAAATTTAGAAGGTAAAGGCTAAGATGGTTTGAAATGGAAGAGAATAAATAAATAAAAGGTAAGTGATGGAGAATATATTTAAGAAGATTCACAAAACCATATTTCAAGTTATCCAATTTGTATCCAGAGAAATAACTAAATGCATAGGTAATATAAAATCTGAATGTCATCAAGGTAACACAGCTTTGTAGACAACATTGAAGAAGCGACTGGTGCCAAACTAAAGTAAAATGTTGCAATTATCTTCTGGTTTACTCTTATGAGACGTATAGGAAAATACTTAGCCTTTCTAGAGATTCAGGAAAAGCAATTCTCTGGAGGAGAGTTGCTTGTAGTACAAGTGGGCAGAGGAATGATACTTGAAGGTAGAGGAATGGGATTTATTAAGAGAGCTAATTTCACAAATTCACAATGAATTGAATGTTCCAGATGGTGCAGTACAACAGAATGAAAGTTAGAGAAACAGTGCAAAGAAAACCCTGGCATGAGCAAATGCAGATCCACAAGGATACTGAACAACAGACTTCCATTTTAACTTGTAGCCCAAGATGGCAGCAGTGTTGTGACCTATATTTGCAAATGTGTGTCATGAGTAGAGGACATTTCAAATTCTATGCAAAAGTTCCTTGATGTAACAACAAGTAGCCTGCTGAGCAGTTGTCAGGCACTCCTTAGAAGTAGAATGAGAAGTAATACCAGAGGGAGAGAAAACATATAGTAATCATCTTGTTAAAAAGTGTTAACATGTTGATTATCAACAAAGGACACCTGAAACTTACATAATGTTATTATGCAATAATACTTAAATAATTAATTTTTAAAATGGGTGCAAAGAGCATTCACGATCACAAATCAGTCGATATTTTGTGGATTAGAACAAAAGTGATTAATCCCAGAAGGAAACTTGATTGGTAAGAGTGGGGATTCTAAAGTCAGCAGGAAGGTGTGGGTATTTAACCAAATGAACAAAAGCCTGCAATCTTGGGAAGGTTACTTAAGCCTCTTAAGTTTAATTACTTACGGGCCTCCCCTGGTGGCGCAGTGGGTTAAGCAACGCACCATGAAGCAAACCGCAGCCACTGCAGCACGAGTTCGATCCCTGCTGCCGGCCAGGGGCGGGGACCCACATGGTGTGGCAGACCTCTCCTGCTGTGCCCGCTGCTCCCCTCAGCAGTGTGCTTCTGTTGATCTGCCTGTTCTGCTCCCCGCTCTCTGTGGTGAATCCTCTCACCCCCCTACACCTCTGGCCTGTGCCCCAGTGCTTGTATGCATAAATAAATAAATCTTTAAAAAAAAAAAAAGTTTAATTATTTACTCTTAAAATGTAGACACGAATTCAGAATGCTTCTGAGATACTTAAATGAACTAACATAACAAAGCATAGCAACTTCTCACTAAGTATCCTTCTCTACACTTTGTGATGTTGAACTCATGACTTTCCATATATACCTTCTTACTGAGAAAAATGCCTTTTCACTTTGTCAGCTTGGTGAACTCCCATTCTGTATGCCTTCAAATGAAATTCAAGTACCACTTCTAGTAAACACTTTCCATAATTTGCTGTTATTACTATTATCAAATCTTGTCCTGAGTGCAATTGTGAAACTTACCACACTGAATCACAATTATTTGCTTACAAGTCTCGCATTAAGTCATGAAATTTTTGAGAGTCCTGAACATGCCACACACATTTAAAATTTTCAGTTTCTAGCAAAGTTTCTTAAAAACTGTAAATGCCTAAATTATGTATCAGGTAAGTTGAATGAATTGATATTTCATAAGCTTATTTAATTTTAACTATATTCACAAGAGACTTCTAGAAAAGATAATAAAATCAACACAGTAACTCAGTCCACACTGAATATTATGATCAAATAAGTAAATACAAGCTGTATTCTTACAAATCCAAAGGGATATCTATGTGCCTGTGTTCACTACAACCCTGTTTATAATAGCTAAGTTATGGGAACAGCCTAAGTGCCCAAGTGTAGAGGAGGGGATCAGGAAACGTGGTATATAATATATACAATAGAATACTTCTCAGCTATAAAAAACTTAAATTCTTGTTGTTTATATTAACATGGATAGAACTAGAGAAGATGATGCTAAGAGAAATGTCAGAAGCAGAAAAACAGATTGGACAGTCTCACTTATATGTGGAATACAGAGAAAGAAAACAAAGGATCAGTCAAAACCAAACCCATGATAGACTCTTGACATCTGACTGCAAAACTGAGACAATCACAAAGGGAGGGTGGGAGTGAGGTGGGAGTGAGGTTGGGGCCAATGAAACATGGTGGAGAATTATTGGGGCATTGGAGGTGGCTTTGGTAAGATTGTATCATATAAAGATGTACACAAACTTCAAAAACTGTAATTTGAAAGAAAAAAATAGTGTTGAAACAATTGCTGTTGGTTCTAACAGATGTTTTTAAATATTAATATGGAAAAAAATAAATGACTTGGACTCTTTTAAGGAAAGAAAACAACTGAAAATCCATCAGTTTTGTGATCTGGGAGTGACTTTTTATATTAAGTAGCCAACTTTGATGCCAAACATTTTAAATTGTCTGTTTCAAGGCAGGAAACATGCAGTGGCTTTGTAAAAAATTGTATGTGCATCATTAGGAAATTTGGAAAAAAATACAATTTACCTTGTTGTGACTAATTTAGAAAGAAAAAAGCAATTAATATGGAAAACAGTGAGTATCCCAATTGAATAAAATAACAAGCATGCAATTATTAAACAAGCAACATGATTCTTGTTTAGGAAAATGTCCAGTTTCATCAAAAGAATCACATCACAAAGAGTTATGTTTTATTCATTCAATGGTACACAAAAACCCTGATGATTTGGAGACTTCACTGGTCCACTTACAAACAGCATGTGAAACTGAATAACTGACAGTGAACCTTTATTTATTTTAGCACAATATCTAGTTGTTTTATGAGGATGAGCTGTATTTAAGTATAACATTTGGGTAAATTTTTATGTGCTCCCCTGGAGCTTTATATTTACCCAAACCACAAGTTCAGTGAACAGTCTCAAATATCTATATTTGAAGTCCATGATGTTTGACTCAGTGGTAAATTAAAGAAAATTGCTAAATGAATACCCCTGCGATTGGTTGAGCAACAAAGTTTTCTCAGCAAGAATCAAAAAATACAGTTATTTGCTTCATGAAATCAGTCCCATTATTTGAATATGGTCTTGCTGGCTAGCATTGTAATATAAGATTGTCCTTGGGATTTCCAGATAATCAAGAAATTTGTACAAAGAACAATCATTCTAGATTTCTCTACAATATCTTCATTAAAATTACTCCTACTCAATAAATATAGCTTACTTGTGATTTGTAAGCCAGGAAAATCAGTCAACCATTGCCATGAAATCATATTTTTCCATGAAAAACATTCACTTTCATTATCACAGATATCATTGTGTTAAATACTCTTTAGAGAAACCATTTCCAGGCAGCGTACCTTCCACTGATTCTCTTAGTCTAACAAGTACAATTTACTTCTTTGGGAAGAATCTCAAGAAAGTTTTGCAATGTTAGACTTCATTTACCTTAAACAAATATGATTGTATGGCAAATATTTACTATCTATAAGGATATGGTAATCTCGAGCTGCGTTTACAGAAGCAAACATGAAATGCATTGTTACTATTCAGCAAATAATTCAATCTTCTCCCATTCATAACTTCCATTATAGTTAGGCTAGAATCAGGTTTTTTTGTGATTCAAATAGATTGGGGGTATAAGTGGTGAAGAGCCCTCCCTTTCTTCTCAGTGGGAAACAGCCATTTCGTTGAGAAGGGAGAATTCTGGCTAGATCTTGGGGCTTCTTGGCAGATTAAAGATTTCAAAGCAACACTTGAAATTTCAAAACTTATAATGTTTTCTCCATTCTTTCAACTATTGTCCTAAGGAGGTTACTTATTGAAATTGGGTATTCTGAAATGAAAGAAGTCTAGGCCATCAAAATCACTGAAAGGAAAAGGTGTCCCACCAAACCATACCTGATTTCTTCTTCAGGGATACGTCATTCATTGTTTTAAGTCAGTTTTATTGTTATTAAGATAACTTGGTCTACCTACATGTAGGGATATCCACAGTTGAAATGAAAGCTTAAAGGAGGTCACATACTCAGTAATTTGCAGTACTATTTCCTGAAAGTTTGTCTTCTAACTTTAAATCCATGCTTTTTTTTTTGGTTCTTGAAGCAAGCTTAGAGTTAGGACACATGGACACATGTGATTATATGTGAAATCTTGGAGAGACTAGTAAGGCACTAGAGCTTAGAAATTGTTGAAAGGTAATTTCAAAATATTGAGTGAGGGATGAAAAGTATAGAATATTGAGGAGCTTGGATTTTGAAATAAATGGACACCTTTTAATATGTACACTAATTTTAAAAAAGGATGGTTATGATGTATATACTCTGTATTATAAGGGTTGATATTTCAAGTGTTGCTTTGAAAATTTTGAGACTCAAATAACCACAAAGGCCTACTAGAGCTCCCCCATTCTCACCAGATATGCCTCCCCACCAGAAAGACTCCCCACCAGGCTAGATGTATCATCAAAGAAAGCTGTATGCAAATTTCTGATTATTTGATTTTTTGTTATTTATTGAAGGCTTAGTTACTGTATTATGATCAAAAGTACTAGCATATGTTCTTTTCTCAAGAGTTACATGTTAGTATATTTTAGTCAACTTTGTTAACTATGTAATGTTTTATTCCTTTTAAACTACATAAGCTATCAAAGATCATGATAGGTTTTTATAATATATTAGTTTCTCTTTTTCTTATATTTTTCATGGAATTTAAGGCTTTATAACTAACAAGTTTCAAAGATAGACTTTACTTTCACACAATTGGAAATTGTTCCTCAAATATTAATATGAGGTATTATTAGAAATTATTTAAATCTTGGTCCAATCTTAATAATTTTTTTTTGCTTTTTTTTTTTCACACTTGCCTGCTTATTTTTTCCAAGTTCTTTCATTATCAATATTTTCTGAAAAAGTTTAAGAAATTCTTAGGGCCATAGGAATGATATTTTGCTTTGAGACAAAACAAAAACCTTTTAATAAGTGACTTTTAAAATCTTTTTTAGACACTCAGTTTGTCATATAGATTCATTGTGACTTCTCCTTTGAAAGATTTGAAAACAAATTTCTGTTTTATACAAAAGTATTATTTGGGATTTTCAATAAAAAATATTTGGAAGAAAATTGGGAGAGTAGGCATAATTAAAATGAACTTTGTGATATAATAACTAATCCTAATATATGGACCAAAAGTAAAACTTTTATATAATAATTGTATTAATTTGAACATTGGGGTGACATTATGGCTTTATTATTTTACTGCTGATTTGGCAGGTGGGCAATGGCAACATTAGAGTTATGTTTAAATGGTTAATGTTCATCATTATTAATATATGACAATAAATTCATCAATAAAATGATATTATTTTTGAAATTTGCTTTGTAATAATATAGAGATGACTTTGGTAATAGAAGAGAAAAAATATTGTCTATCAATTTATACATTTAAAGTTTTATAAGGAGCACATATGTTTTATTTTACTATTTGTCCTCTTTACATATTTTCCTTTAAAAATGCAAAAAATAAATCATCTCCAAGTAAAGAACTTTTTCCTTTGTTTTTTGAGTCAGAATTTAAAACCAAAAATATTGTGCAGTGTATTTTTATGAAATCAATTTTTGTAGCTACACTAAAATTTTGATAGAATAATATATGTTATGGATTAAAAGATAAAGTGATTGCACTTTTAAAAAATGAGCAAAGACTTATGTAGTTTAGCATACTAGATGATTTTGTTGTTGTTGCTATTAAATGTTTAGATACTCCTGATTTTTTTTAATATATTACCAATAAAGCCTCAAGAGTAAATGACAAAAGCAATCTATATACAATTCATAATCATTTAGATAACACCCATATATGAGAAAAAGATCATTACATATTTTAAGAAAATAAAACTATTTTAACAAAAAAAATACATGTTAATTATTCTCACTCCATATATATTCTATTTTCTCACTTAATAACAGATAAAATATTTTATTTTCCTGCAAATGCATTCTCTGTAAATATGCAGTTCAACCAACTATTCTTTTATAGTGTTTATTATGATTTTTTTAATGAATTTAAGTTTGTCTTTCTCTAAATCAGCAAATAATCTTCTTAGCTGCATAATAATTTCAGACAAAATATGATAGCCAAACTGTCTTAGTTAATCAAGTGTTTATATTGATCATGTCAATATTAAAATAATTACATTGAGTCTTTTTATGTAAAAAGAACTCAAAAATAAATAACATTAAATAATTATTGTACTTGAATAGGAGATTAAAATACATAGAACACATGCAAATTTACAAGCTGTGAAGTTCTAACATTTTGACAATTTTATTCTTTCACATTCACCCTATTATTTTGTGATTAATGACAATTTAGTTGTGAGAGGTATGTTGTGTTTGTATCTGTTTTTGACTAAAGGTAGAGAAGAGTGATAAAAGAAAGAGAGGCAAAGACAGAGAGATGACACTAAAAAAAGAAGAGGAAGGAGGGAGATGGGCAAGGACAGGTATAGAGAGAGGAGCATAAATGATGAAAGATGAAAGATTGATGTTCAAATTAAGAATTTTCTCATGTATTAATGTGAATCAGTTATTATAGATTTTATTTTTCCAAAGATAGCATTCTTCTTTTTTTCAAGAGAAATCAAACTGACAAATATTTTAGGGAACTATTTATTTTTGTTATTATTTTCTTGCCAATTCTTTATGACTTTATAGGTAAAGAATGCTCTCCCTTTCCATATGGAGACAGAATCAAAATTCTTCACAAGTAGTTACCCCTGAGGCAAGACTCAATAAATAGTTCTGAAAATAAATATGGATGCATATTCAAGCTAAATTCATATCAAACTTTAGAAACTTTCATGTTCCATGTATTTTATTAAAAAATCATTGCATACAATTATTTTGAACAAGAATTTTATAAATTTCTGATAAAAATACATTGAAATCACTTTTCATTTAATAATAGATATTCTTTAAAAGCATTAGCCACTGAATTATTCTAGCATCATTTCACTCAACCATTCGATGTTTAATTAGGATATATTATTATAGTAACAGAATGGTATAAATGCATAAAATATAAACATGATTCAAGGAACTAAGCATCTAATAATATGATACTACTCATTATTGGTGAATCTAATATTTTCTTATATTAATCAATCCAAATAAAAAGATAATAGTTTTACAGCCTGGTACTGGTATAAAGACAGACACACAGACCAATGGAACCGTATAGAAAGCACAGAAGTAAAGCCACACAACTATGGACAACTGATCTTTGA
>JAGFMF010012279.1:5483002-5589421 GCA_019455555.1 Galemys pyrenaicus
AACAACAAAAACTTAATAAGACCAAAAAGCCGGGATAAACCAAAGGGACCATGGGGGAGGGGAGGGGAAGAGGGGAGGGCAAAGACGGGGAAGATGCCAAGGGACTGAGGTGATGGTGCACGGGTGAAATGGTGGTGGGTACCCCCTGGGGACTACAAATGATGTCAAATATAACTAATAATAATAAAAATAAATAAATAAAGAAAGCTATACAGTGCAAAAAAAAAAAGATAATAGTTTTAGGTGGCAACTGAATGGCTTTCTTAGAGAATAATTTAAGACTATATATGTATTATTGCTGTACTTGATTTTTTTTCTCTTTTTTGTTCAGTTTTCCCTTGTACTTTGTGAAAATAAAATGGCAAAGAGTAAAGAAAATATTTTCAGCAGACTGGAAATAGTTTGAACATAAGATGCTTTTCCATACCAATGTCAAAAGTTGCAGTGAGCAAAACCTTTTCAGGATAAATCACATTAACAATCCCTAGTGTGGAGATGGTAACAGTTCATCACTTAGTTTGTCAGTGTGTTTGCTTCTGGGAAAGAACTGAAAAGATCAAGTTGCAGAAGAGTCCCAATGTGCTCCGCAGGATCAGTGAACTACCACTGGCAAGCAGAATATTTATTCTGATATAAATGTTGTTGGGTTCTTATTGAAGTTAATAAATCCCAAATAGATACAAAGTATCATCTTTACCATTCTGAATGTTAATATTCTCTAGAATGTTGTAAAATAAACAGGTATTATATGAAAACATTTAAACACTCCCTAGTGGGCTGCTCTTTAATTCATTCACTTAGATATTTCAGCAGAATAATCATAGTACAATAAAATACATAAGGTAGAAGGTGAACAGCATGAAAAACAAGAACTAGAAAGAGAAATATCTATGTGATACTACTGTATGTGATTGGAAACACAGTAGGTGTCTATAAAGCAATTGGTCACTGAGAAACTTGATTAGCTTTCCTGAATTGTGTGGGTGGTTGAGCAGAGAAATTTGATTGCTGATTGGGTTATCCAATCTGGTTGCTAGAATGACCTAATAACCAGACCAATCATTTACAGTCCAGTTATTTTGATTACCCTGTGACTCAAATCGCCCATTTCATAAACGTAACCAGTGCTCAGATCTCAACTCTTAAGTGATTGAAGTGATCAGTCACATAGAAATGATTAGAGTACTCAATTTTAGGCATAAAATTGGTGAATGATATGAGCACATGAAAAGAACCCTTCTTCTCAAAATCTAAAAGCTTATATAATTAAGAAAGTCTTCTTATAATATAAATGTTCTCAATGGTGTTCTTACTTAGAAACTAAAATCTGAACTTTTTGGCACTTTTTTTAACTGACTAAAATTCAGATTACTGAGAAAATCCAGGGGAAATCTGTGTATTCAGCATATGAATGAAATGCACTGCATTATTCATGATAGTTGAGTGGCATTATTTAACTGGTTATAATTATACAACAAATTAGGTATTTGTTTAATCGAAATTTGCCCTAGGAAACATTTCACAATTTTTTTTTACAAATCTGGTTATTGCTAAACTTCAGTTGCAATAGAATAGAAAACAGCTCACTATATATTGTAGGTACTGCCTTTTCTGTGTTCCTCTAGGCAGCTTAAGATTTTTAACTCTTGTTTTTTTATCAGAAGGGATATTTAGGGCAAGAAGAGCATTGCCCACAGAGAGTATTTCAATAGATTGTAGAGACTTAAATCTAATTTGGTTATATTTTATCAGCATTTCAAAAACTAGATGACCTGCTGTACTCGTGTATGTGTACAGTCCCATCTTAAATGTATAGATCTTTCAGCCCCTAGTTCTGATAGTTCTGAGTTTGGCAGCTTTCCTATGTAGACGCAAACCTCCACACAGGTGTTTTATCAGATATTTTGATATATTTTAGTCTTCCAGCTAGACATTTCTAAAGAGAATTTTCACAATGTAACTTTATCTTAGACCCCACAAAAAGATATGTATCAGGTTAGGTACTGTTAAAAGTTAGGAAGAGGATTTTCTATTGAATATTTTGTACAGTAATTACACAGTATGGTATTTTTGCTTAATGTTAAAAATAATTATGTTATCTATGATGTATCTTATGTTATAAAATTAGCTAAGAAACTGAGGCATAGAAAATATGCTAAGAAATCTTGATTTTGTTTAAAAAAAAAAAAAAAACTCATTTTGTACCTTCTCCCAGGAGTTTCTTCTTTCATTTCTGGGTATCAAACAACATAGGATAGTAGTGGTCTCAGGCAAACAAAGTTTTACTTTCCCAATATTTTCATTCCTTAGGGAGAACAGTTGACAAACATGCAGACCATAGTCCTACAGTGAGCAAGTCCATGCGAGAGAAACAGAAGACCAGAAAAGACAGACAGGAGTAACGGCACAGATCTTTAGATTATTGGTTTCCTTTTATTAAAACCTACATATTCTGGGCCTTCTGCCTTGACAGATGGTTCTTACTCAAAATTACAGCTAATTTGCACGAGGCACACTCTAGTTTAGAATTTAGGAACTGTTTTAGTTTATAGACCTTCTGCCATCATCTTAGGTCTTATACAGAGATGTCTATAAATAGAGAGAAACTCATTCAAATAAACTGCTACTGTATAATCTTCATTAATGTTGGCACAATTTGCGTTCCTCAGTAAGTGGACTTATATAGAAATGTTCCCAGAAACACCTAAGGGGTAGGAAAAATAAAGAAAATTATGATGAGAGAAGCACTGGGTTCTACTATAGTCAAAATGCCTTTGGTGACTCCACAAGAATCTGAGATTTAAGAAAGCCTTTCAGAGTCATCACCAGGTGGTGCCAATGTTATTAATTCCAACCCAGTCATTTTAATCAGGCATTCCCCAGAAGGTAGAATGGCATTAAGAAGTGGCTCTCAGTAAATGATTGTACAGTTGTGATTGGTATTCATAATTAATTTTCATCCACTACACATTTTGATTCCCTTTGCTTTCAGAAAGCATCTCAGCTGGTGTGGTTATTTGGTGTGATGACATAAACCTTCACTGATGAGTGATCTGCAATTAGTTGTCTTGCCTGGATAGAGATGTTGTAGTTCCATGGACCTCAATGACTTTAAAAAATATTTGTATTCCAGACATTGTATCCATTACATCTATTGTGTAATAGTAGTCCAGTTTCTTCTTTAGAGCCAGGATCAATCACTCCTTTCTTTGCCTCTTGATTCAGAGGCAGGAGATGCTCAAATTGGGTAGGTGAGAGTCTTACTTTACAGTTCAGTGGTATTGTTTTGTCTCCTGAGAGAAGTATTCTGGAACTAAGACCTCTGGGTCAATAGCATATAAGTCTCAGAAACAGGAAGTAAACACATTGTAGTGGTTTATTAGCGATGATAGTGACTACTAATTCCATTTCTTCCCACTAATTTTGGAATATGTTAATTCTATGTAATAAACAGAAACACATATTGGATGAATTTTCAGAACCTATATAGTCTTCTAATGAAATTTGCCTCGCTGGAGAAGGTATTTCCAATGGGCTTGCATTACAATTGAATATTTGAGAGATCATTCCAGTACAGTATCAAGCCAATTGACGAAACTTGGTGGGTAACATGATAAGATCAGTGAGCTCCATGAACATGGGACCATTGCCCATTTATTTGCTGTGAAATTAGTTATTTGATTGCAAGAAACACTGAGTGGAATATCATGATATCATGATGGTAGATATGGCACTCTGTAAGTTCACAAGTGATAGTTTTGAATGACATACTCTTTGCCTAGAAGAAGAGTCTATAACTAGACTGTCTCTGCCCATAAGAAATCTTGCTATTTCTGATGTTTAATTTCATGATATTTAATTTCATAAGGTGATCAGACATTTGGGAAATGAAAAACAAAATATTCTGTCTATGAGGGAGTTTCTTGGTGACATTAACGTTTGAATCTATACAGTGAGTGAACCAGGTTGCTGTCCATGGTGTTTCCAGTGTGAAGGGTTTTATGTTTGTTTGTTTTTTAAGATTTATTTATTTATTCATAGAAGAACTGGGGTATGGGACAGAAGGTCCTGCTAGGGGTGAGAAGATTCACCAGAGACAAAGTGGGGAGCAAAATACTGAAATACACAACTGAGGGGAGCAGCAGGGGAGAAAAGAAAGGTCTGCTGCACAATACAATGGTTAGCTCCCTGGCTGGAGATTGGACTCAGGTTGTTGTAATGGGTCATTGTGGTGATAGCACTGAGATTTAACTCCTAGGCCACCAGGGAGCCCCAACCCTCAGTTTGAAGTTTTGAATAGAACAAAAAATTGGGTATGAGGAAACTCCTCCAGTCACGTTTTCTAGCCTTTAGACTTGAACTGAAATATTGTCTCTTCTTGTATCACAAACCTGACAACTTTTAGACTAAAATTTACAATAATTCATAGTCTCTCTCTCCCTCTCTCTGTTTGTCTCTATGTATCTAGGAAAGAGTTTGTATATGCATGTACTGATTTGTATCAGAATCTCTAATGGAGAACCTGAATTATTAACACACTATTTTTATACATTTTCATATTCCAAAATATTTATTATATTTATGTATGCATATAAGGCCTAGAGTATAGGCCAGTGATGTGGAGGTGAGAAAATTCACCAGAGAAAATGGGAGCAGAACAGGTGGATCTACTGAAATACACTGCTGAGGGGAGCAGCAGGTGAAAAAGAAAGGTCCGCTGTGCTATGTGGGTTAGGTCCCTGGCTGGTTATCAAACTTGTGCTGTAGTGGCTGTCAATAGCTTGATAGTGCTGAGACTTAACCCCTTGTGCCATCAGGAGGCCCTCCATTTCCATATTTATATTTCATTAATTTATTCATTTGTAGAAACGTCTTTATTAGAATACTTATCTCTAAAACAAAGGACATGATTGATATGTTTAAGAATATCACAATTAACATTCCATATTATAAAAATATAATAATCAAGGATAAAGGCAATGATTACCTGTATGAGAAAAATCATTTACAGTACATAAGTTCTGAATGCACAATTCACAAATTGTTTTTTGTAAAGCAGTAAGAAATAAAACATGAGAGCACTAGTGAACAAAAATAATATGGTTAAATACAAAAATATAAAATTTGAATAATCAAGAAAAAGTCATTATAAGATTTCCACATGTAATAATTCCAAGATATTTTAATAGAAATTGTAACTAAAATGAAATAAGTTTGAAGGAAAAAGAAATACCAGGGGGTCTCCGTGGTGGCGCAACAGATTGAATTTGGCTCTGTGGCACTTCCTTTGCCACTGCAGTGCGAGTTCGATTCCTGGCCAGGGAGGGGACCCACATGGCTCAGCAGACTCTCCTGCCTCACCTGCTGTTCCCCTCAGCACTGTATTTCAGTCGATCTACCTGTTCTGTTCCCTGTTCTGTCTCTGATGAATCCTCTCACCCTCTGCCTCGGGCCTGTACCCCAGCCCTTATATGCAAAAATAACTTTTAACAAGTCTTAAAAAACAAAACAAAACTGAAATACCAGATGGTTTTGTTTCTCTTATATCTGAAATATAAAGCAACAAAACAAATGAACTACAGTGGAAGACTATGGGGGCCATGCTGTTGGAAGTGTAACATTCATTTGCAGAGGTGCAATCTTATATCTCTGAATTATACACAGTGTTGTAAACCGATATTACCACAATTAAAAAAAGAAGAAACAAATGTGGTATATATTGGTGCACATTTTTTTTAGGAGAGACAAATTTGTCAATATGTATAGACATATATACACATACACTCTCTTTCCTGCCCATTTATTTCACCTTTGTAACTTTAATATATAAGTTCACTGCTATAAATTTGCTACAGATTGTATATAAACAAGACAAAATGATCTTATTAGAAGTTTTAATAAGAAAAAAGGAATAAAAATTTAAAATTAATTTAATGCCTACCATTTTGTAATGCACACTAACTTTGGTTGAATATATTATAAATAATATTCAATATTCAATACATATTTTAGTGTTCATTTAAGCATATATATACTTATACTTTAAATGTTCTCTATGACACATTCTAAATTAATAAAGCATATTTCCTGTTTTTGAGAGGGTCAAAGACTAGTGAGGTTTAAATAGAGATGATAGATAGAAAATTAATAACACTAAAAACCCCAGTGAATAGGAATAAGTTATTATACAGCTTTACAGTTTTGGCTGTCAACAACTCTAATAAGCCTGATCATAGATATATAAGGAGTCTTCTGAGATGCAGTTGGAATGGGACACGTGGCTTAGAGCAAAAAGTATCCTCTTTGGCATAGTACTTGGCCTTATCCTTCAAGTATAGAACCTATACCACAGTATAGAACCACAGTATAGAACCTAGGAAGTAAGTTAATTAGGTTTTATTTTAGGGAAAAAGAAAGACTCCGGAAGTTAGGCACATACAACTAAGAAGTGTCGATACTATTATAGATTCAAATGCAAAGTCAACTATTTTAACAGTGTTTTAAATTAAAGCAATAACAATGACCAAGAAAGGATACAAACATACATGTCAAAGAAGAAATGGTGAACTCTCACATATTACTAAAAGCACAAATGAAATCATGATGGAAAAGTTTCCTTTTATTTCCACATTAGATATGTATTTATGATGTTGATAAGAATAATTTTGTTAGTGGACTGGAATCATCCATTTGATTAACAGTGATTAGGACATTATGGAAGGTGAAAATATCTAATCCATAATGGATTATTTTTTCAAGAGGTCTATGTGAAAAGAGGAGAACATATTGTAATCCAAAAAGAGGCGAAAGTGATAAATTTTTTATGTTGTGCTTGAAGATGCTTAGGAAGTTTATTTACAGAGAAAAAGGCACAAGGGGTCAATGAGTTTGGGATATCCCTATCATAGATTTAAGACAAAATGAGAGGGATTTAAAAATCTACATTGAAGGTTAGTAGTCATTGCCAATTTTGTGCTCAGTGCTTCAGTTTTCTAAATCACATACCAGTTTTATTTGTTACAAGAGAGAGTTAAAATTAGACATCCAAGTACATTAGTCGATGTCTCCCTACTTAAAGCACCAGGTCTGTGCTGAAGGTGACACTGACATACTTCTCTAGATCACTCATACTTAGCAGATAAGTACAGCAAAGCACTGAGAGAGACAGCTGATAAATCATTCCAATCATTTAGAAGTTTAAAAAAATGCAAAAATGTTCTCTATTTATATGTAACTGCACATCTATATGTCTGGCTTAAAAAAATGTCTATAGCAATTGATGGAAAGTTACTTAAGGATTAACCAAGATCACCAAATATCTTATATGATGGTTCAATACACATGTGCTACCCAGAGAAAAATATGTCACAGCAAGATGTACTGTCAAGCATTAAGCTCATATATTCCTATTTAAAAATCAATAAAAATTCATATTGTAGGAAATGTGATAAATATATTTATTAAAGAATAAAAACTTTTCATATTAAAATAGCATAAGCCATCCAAATCTATAGCACTATTGATAAATAGATAAATCCATTATATATATGAAAGATTTACACTAAAGGCAGTGGTTATAATTAGCTTGCTAAGGCTATTTTAACTTTTCTTATTTTGTTCATGTTTTCCTTTATGTTACATTACACAAGACTATCTTGTCCCCTGTTGCAATTCATACAGAAAAAAAAATAATATTTTTGTTTTGCCTGAAGCAAAGAGAGTACCAATGCAGTGGAAAAGTAAAAGAAAAAAAGAATAACCACGGTCCACATTGGCTATTACCAAAGTGGAATGAGAATAAAGTGTCTTTCCCACAGATATATCTAAATTCCTTTTCTGCATGAAATTTTCCTAAAACTCTCAACTGTATGGCTATGCATGTTTGTTTAATTTTGTGAGCTATCGCAATATATATCTTGGTATTATACCTTGCCACAACTATACATTTTGTGTATTTCATTTTCTTATACTAAAAGAAAGGTCAGAATTTATTTTTAGTTCTTGTAATATTCCGACTATATTAATTATACTTATTGCATATTTTATTAAGAGCTTCCTGATTGAACAATATTTCTGTTTATATATTTTTCAGGTGAAGATATAACTAGTTTAGATTCATTATTGCTATTCTCTACTGTATTACTAAGGGTTTTCCAGAGAACAAAATCTATAGTATATATAATGAGATACAACAAGAGTATGTGTTGTATGATGTGTATGTATATATGTGTATATATAATGTATATATGTATATAAAATAAATATATATACTACAAGTTACATATAAGATTAGATTTATTATAAAAATTGTTCATACAATTATGGAATATGAGAAGTCCTACAAACTGCTGCCTGTAAACTAGAAGCTTAGGAAAGTCAGTGATATAATCTGATCTGAGTCCAAAGCCTGGATACTAGGAAACAGGTATGGAACAGATGTTGGATTTCACCTTAAGCAAAGAGAGCAAATTCTCCCTTCTATCCTTTTATTCTATTTAGTAACTAAACTCATTGGAAGATGTTTATTCTTATTGATCTTCGGGTCTGCCAATGCAAATGCTAATCTCTTCCAGATAAACCCAGCAATAAATTTTTTGCCAATTATTTGGCTTTCCCTTACCCATGTCAAATTGACATGTAAAATTATTAACCACATTTGTCAACAGGAATGAGGTCCACTGCTAGCTATTTTTTTTCCCTTGTTCATGCTGACAAACCTGCTCATTTGCACTACCCAAGACCAATGAGAATTGGTTCTGCACAGTTTACTTAATTGTACACAACATGCACAACACATACACACACACACATACACACACAGGGCAAGGAAGTTTTTCTGGAAACTTTTCTAAGTCCCTCAAAAATTATAACAAATATATAAGGTTGGTAATCTTGTCATGCCAATCTTCAGAAGAAAAACTTTAGAGTTGAAGATACAAATATTAAGTAACTTGTAACTTGTCCATATGTATATGCTATGAAGTAGCTGAATTCAGGTAATTTAAAGGAAGAGAAGTCAGGTAAATTAAAACATGGACTTGGAAATCTCCAAGACAGTTTTTCATCCCTTATATTATTTCACTATCATGAATTATGTTTGGGACTGAAGCAAGAACATAGTGGGAAAAATATATATTGCTGAGATACTTTCATATTGCTAATTTGCTTCAAAGTGGGAATTTTGCAGAGTAATTTTATAATCATGTAGGCTTTTTTTTTTCTTTTCATGTTGTTTTGCATCATCAATTTTTTGGTAAAGTCATTACAAGCATCTACAAAAAAATAAGGGATCGTATTGAAAGATTATGACTTTACTACAATATTACATTCCAAATTAGAGCTCTCTGCAACACAGTGTAACTACTTAAGAGATGTGGCTTTAAATTAATGCTACTTTTCAGATTTGAAACTATTCTGAATGCAACTGAATCCGTGACTAAATTATAACCCCCTTTGATCTTTATCCTAAAACCTGTGTGTGGTCAGGTAAATATTATCATTGCATACTTAATTCCTTTTAAATAAATTCAAATATATGATTGTAGAACGACATGCATTTTCTTCTTGTAAGCAATTCTATACTAGACCTTTTTTGGACACCATTTTCACTAGTTAAAAGAAAAGTAATTCCCCAAAATGTTAGAACATCTGAAACTATGACATTCAAGCAAATATAAATCTGCAGGCTACATTTTTTTAAAAGTCAGCTGTAAATTCTAACTTGTCAGATCTAGGAAATCAGCCATCAATGCAATCAATATTTAAAGGAAGGAGTTCACATTCAGTTTCATACTCTCAAACTTATGTTTCTTTCTCCACACAAAATTTACTCGTAGAATTATTAATGATATAAAACATAGAGACACTTAGTCAGTTTTGCTTCTATTGTGATTTCCGGTAAAATAAGGAAAATGCTGATTTTGAATGATAAAGGAAATTTAGTTGTCTTGCTGTTGAGTGTAAAGACTTTTTCTGTTGTTTTTTCAGGTAGCAGGGCTTAGCATGCCCACAAATACACACGTAATTGCCTAAGCACTTTTGAATTTAAAGATCTATGACAGTGGTGTAGCTAAATCTGGTATTCTTTATTATCAGTCTTACTAACAGCTTTCCTTAAGTACCTGTAGTGTTATTATTAATATCACACATCTATAAAATACTCTCATCTCCTGCAGATTTAGATAACATGTCAAATGGAATTTTAGCTATCTGAGGAATATATAATACCCAACATTTACTCTCACTGATTTAAAATTTTTCCTAATCCTTGCCTTTCTCATATTGTGACTTCTTTCTTTTTCTACTCTGACTATGCTGCCCTTTTCTTCGTTTGATTAAAATACTCTCCCATAAGTGTATCATCATTTGGCCTGACATTTTATTGCTTCTTGCCTTATCAAATGTCCAATATACTATTAAATTCTAACTCCAATTCTAAGAAAACTCCCCTTGAATCTAATGGAATTTTAACCTATCATCTTTCTAGTCATTTTACCCTATCATCATTTCAGTCTCCCTCACATAATGACTCATTCAAAATTGGTAAAGTAGAAATATTAGATATATTTATTAAGAGTACACTTATTCTTCATACCTTTCTGAGCTATGTGCATATATAATAGAAGCGAAAATATGTTATCTTTGATGCTGATCAACACTAGAGTAAATAGTACTGAAAATCCAAAGTAGTGTCCACAAGCTCATTCACATAATTACCGCTAGCTCCGCACACAGCACATTATTAAGTAATTTAAAGTGATGATATAAATAAATTACATTTACATTATAAACAAAAGTAAGCAGTTTTCAAGTCAACAATCTGAAAAATGCATAAAACCAGAAAGTAATTACTAAGAAGTAGACTATTCCAATAACTTACTCTGTGCCTGAGACTTTAAAAATACAATCCCATTTAATTCTAGTAATAACCCTAGACAGTTTCCTCTTATGATAATACAGATTTACAGGTGAAAACACACAGTTCTTATATAACAACATAACAGACTCTGAAAGTTCTTCACCTATTGCCCAACATCTATAACAAATATATTTTCTATCTTAAGGTACAGGGAGCAAAATATACCAATCTCCAATTTAATGAACTGTTTCTATAACATGATACACTATACAACAAGAAGAGCGTTTTTAGCTGGATTTTAGATAGCACATAAGATAACTATGAATTTTTTCCCATCACAGTTGCATTGCATTCCAATTTTATACTTACATAGCCTTTACTTCACCATTCTCGAAAGTGAAAATCGCATTTCCTTGCATTGTTGATCATTTCATTGTTGGTCAGCCATACCTGTTAATATGCTCATTGATTTAACATTCATTTTTGAAAAAGTTTCATGTCCAGGGCACCATGCCGAGTATGAAGAGGGCCATAATGATGTTGTGTGAAATAGATCTATGTTCAAGGAGTTAATAATCTATTATTTTTTCATACTTTGAGTCAAAATTTCTTCTCAATTATTTTTACATGCCAGCCCTTATAATTCTTCTGAGAAAAATGGATAATGATATACTAGAGATTTCTATATGGCAATCCTTCAAACATACAAAGAGTCATTTCTTCTTACTCTCAAACAAACTAATTTTTTTTTATTCTTTCAAATATATTAATGCCCTACCATCCATACTGCTCTCACTTTTATACAATGTGGTTTCTAAAGATATGGAATTTCAAAATATACAGTGTTCTAGAGGTAGGGTTATGGTTACTAGATAAAATGGAAAATATATTTCACATAATGTTAACATACTTACATTAATGCAACTTAATCATAAACATCATTTGTAACATTTGAATCACAGTCATTTCTGTTATTAATCTCACAACCAGATATAAGCACTTGTCTTCTTCCACTGGATTATTATCATCAAGGTAAGTGGCCACCTTATACTTATGCAAAATGTGGAATTTCTATTATTATTAAGTGATTATTTTAAAATTTTTTCTAAGGATTTATTTATATATACACAAACTGGGGTACAGGCCAAAGATGTGGGGTAGTGAGAGGATTCACCAGACAGAGTGGGGAGCACAACTGGCAGGTCTACTGAAATATACTGCAGAGGGGAGTAGCCAGTGAGACAAGAAAGGTCTGCTGCACCATGTGGATCCCCTCCTTGGCCAGGGATCAAACTCATGCTGTAGTGGCTGGAGAGAACTTCATAGTTGTGTAACTTAAACCCTTGTGCCATCAGGGAGGCCCACAGGTGGTAATTTTTTTATATAAGTTGATAATTAGTATATTAGATAATTTTGAATACCCATTGTAATTATTTAATATGCTTCAATGACTCAGATTTGCTACAAACCTCTTCAATAACCTCTCTTATATATATATATATGTTTATTAGGAAATGCAAAATACTATAGAATTATCCTTCTTCCCATCTATTTTATAATCATGGTTTGAGAAATGTGAAGTAAAAATTAATTAGAAAGGACTGAGATTTTGGTTCTTTATTGATCTTGTTTTTTTGAAGAAAAAACTTTTGAAGTGTGTGTTCATTGTTTTATGGAAGTAATGAACTTGATTGGGTGAATACATTTTGATAAAATTGGTACAAATTTTAGACAAACAAATCAAACTGAGGTCGGTCTATATACATTTTAATTGAATGAGTCTCAAAATATTACTTAACTACCAACTCTATCTCATAGTGAAAATAATATAAGACAAAAAAACATTCTTTTCATTTCTATTAGCCTCCCCTACATTCTGCAATCAAATTTCAGGCATGTATATATTCCAAACATAGGAATATAAAGATCCACTTCCTCTGCCCCAGTAGTTTCAATGCTATCATTTTTCTCAGTAATAACTCAACTGTTCAGTATTTTCAAATCTAACTCAATGCTCCGATCTCAAAGCTTCTGAGTTCTTTTTTTTTTTAATATTTATTTATTTATGCATACAAGAACTGAGGTACAGACAAGAGGTGTGGGGTGTGAAAGGATTCACCAGAGACAGAGCAGGGAACAAAACAGGCAGATTGACTGAAGTACAGTGCTGAGGGGAGCAGCAGGCAAGGCAGGAGAGGTCTGCTGGGCATGTGGGTCTCCTCCCTGGTTGGGGATCAATTTCTTGCTGCAGTGGCTGTGGCTGCTTAATAGTGCAGTACTTAAGCCCTGGCACCACCAGTTCTTTTGAGGAAACATCTGTGTAGATAAAAACAAGAAAATTTAAAAACTTATGGAAATAGCATTAATGTTTTTTGTCTTCCAGTATAGATGATTTCTACATCTTTTCTTTCACCTTTTCCCAAAATAGTGTTCATTAAATATTTTCATATAATTAACAAAATTAATTATTTTTTCTCTGCAGTTTTTATTTATTTTGGAGTTTTGGAGGTGGATGCTGAAGTTGAACGACCAAATCTGTATGTGCAACAAGCTCTTCTTTAGCTAGAATAGAGAGATTTTAATAAGAAAAATAATTTTGTCACCTACATAGTTCATACTTTCTGGAGGCAAATTATTATTTTTTAATTCATTTTTGCATACAAGAGCTGGGTATAGGTCAGAGAGGCAGGTGGCTGGAGGTGTGTGAGAGAATTCACCAGAGACAGGCTGGGGAGCACAACAGAATTGACTGAAATAGACTGCTGAGGGGAGCAGTGGGTGAGACAAGAGTGGTCTGCTGCGCCATGTGGGTCGCTTCCCTGCTTGGGGATCAAACTTGTGCTGCAGCAGCTGCCAATAGCTTGATACTGCTGAGACTTAACCCCTCGTGCCAGAGACCCTTAAAACATATATTGTTAACAGAGTTAACGTTCATAAGAAGGTCCCATTTAACTATTACATTATTTCTTTTAAGTTATGGATCAGTCTTTTGAAGCTCAGTCAGCTGATGAATTGGAACACTTGAGAATTGTTCTATTTCGTGCTTCACTCTCTCATAGTCCTTAGTCTAAAATGTGCCCTTGACCAAGAAGTGTTACATTCTTACCAGTAAAACATAATCTTCTAAAAAAACTGATGATTTAATTTCCTGTGGCATCTCTGTAAACAGATCACCTCAGTTTAGAAATTTAACAAAGTAGTGAAAGCAAATTACATAAATTTATGATTATACATTTTTGATATGTGTTCTAAAGGGAAAAAAAGTACTGAGCAATAATTAGGAAGAAAGGAATCTTCACTGAATAAGTTTTAAGCAGATACATGAAGGATAAATAAGAATTAACAAGGACAAAAGGAGAGTAAAAGAACACTCTGAGCACAATAATACAAATATAAAAGTCATAACAAGAAAGAATTTTGAATCATTAGAAAATTGAATTATTGCTATGATTTAACATTAAAGTTAAATGTGCACATTTTAATTTTAAAGCTATTTAGAAAGTAAAAATAAGTTACAGCCATATTTAGATAACTATTTCCTTTGTATGTTAATCTCTTTGCAAGTGTGTATATCTGATTATTTAGAGATTACTTCACTGATATAATTAATTTGATTGAACAGGCCAAATGGGAGAATTTTTCTGAATTTAACAATTATTTTTATAAATTAATCATATGTAAGTCACTGTTCTTCCATCTTTACATGGATCTCAGACAATATCAGGATACAAGTGAATATATTTTTTTTATATTCCAAACAAACTTTCCAGTTTCTTGCCAGACCAGAATTTATGAAAACTTAAAACTGTATATTAAGCAGTTGATTGCCTAAATGTCTTCTTTCTGTCATGACACCTTTCATCTGCTCCTTTATTCACTTCCAGTTAATATGTCAGTTGTTCTCTGTGGCCCTCCTGACGTCATTCACTAGTTCTTTCTGTTATCCAAGACAGTTCGCAGCTGCTGTCAATGGCTTGGCTCCTTAGTGTCCCAGAATTCAGACGCTCTTACCAAAGTTCTTCAGCCACTCCTTCTGGGAGTGACATGGGTCTCTTTAACAGTTTCTAACAGCAACTAATCTGTAGCATAGTTCTTTAAAAATGTGCACCTGAAAGAGCTTCTTCAAATTGTGTTACACTCGCATTAGGGAAACAAATCTCTGGGTCACTAGCTGGTTCTCTTCCTGTAAGGGCCTTTGGAAAATTTTCCATTCTGACAATTATTGATATGTGAAATAGAATACATTATATCTATAAACTGCTTACTGATAGTCCATTCAGTGAATTTGTGAACATTTTTATGGAAAGAGTATCTAGCTAGAAAATCAGCCAATTTTTCAACTGAATTTAGAAAACAGAAAAAAATGTGTCTGTAGAGCAAATGAGAAAATGATACCAAAATCCCTGACTTCTGAAATGTCATTGAAAGATTCAGTCTGTTATAACTGCCTAAAATCAAGATTCACCAAGTGTAGATGAAACAGGCTGTGTGGAGACTATAGAGTTGCCTGTGGAAAACTCTAAGTTAAAATCTCTCCTTCCTTTAGAAATAAAACACTAATACTGCAGTTAATTTTGGCAGAAAAAAAGGAAGAACTGACTTTGAGGTTTTCCCTTTGTGAATGTCAGTTCCAACCAGGCAAAACAGAATAAAATATAAAGTGATGATAGGCCAACTCTAGTATACACCAAGGAGCTCTACAATTTCACTCATAATGATTTCCATTTCTAGGGTCTAAGGGTTTTTCAGATATAGTGATGATAAACCAGACTTTCTCAGTGTCTAACTACCCAAAACATTCCTTCTAATCAAGTTTGAAAGCTGCATTAACTCTTTCAGTGGAGTAATTTCCCTAATGGTGTCCTTGCAGGCTGAAAGGCCAGGGATTTTCCCAGATATCACTTTCTACAATTTGAAGGAACATGTGCAACCATGCTCTCAACTGCCAGACAATTTGCCTATGCAAAATTTCCCCAAGACAATCCAGTCTTTTACAAGTTTGTAAAAGGTTTAAGATCTATCTATATATGATAACTAGTATAATAAATAAAGGATGTCTTCATTTAGATTACTATGCTAGCATTCATTGTTGATTTTACTTCAGTTTATTCTTAAGGTATATCCACATTTGAAAATAAAAATATGGCCATCATTATTATTGTGCCATAAAATACTTTTTGAGTTGATGGTGCCTTATGCTTCAGACTTACCCATCATAGTCACTGTCTTGAAGGAATCCAGTTAAACTGAACTTCTTGTTATTGTCTAAGTGTGAGATAGTCTCTCAATTTTATGTTTTTGCATATGAATAGATTACCATACTCAATGCTTCCTCTCAGTGAAGGGTTCTTCCCAATCTTCCTTTTGCATGAGTCTCTTTATGTATTGAAGTAACATGAGTCTCTAATGTATTGAAATAACATTGGTTTAAAACCCTTATAGTTCCCACCTCCCCCCACAGTGGTGCAAGGGATTAAGCACCGCACTATGGGGCATCCACAGCCACTGCAACATCTGCAGCCTTTGCAGCATTAATTCATTCCCCAGCCAGGGAAATGACCCACGTGGCACAGCAGATCTCTCCTGTCTCACCCACTGCTCCCCTCAGCAGTGTATTTCAGTCAATCTGCCTGTTCTGTTCCCCACTCTGTCTCTCGTGAATTATCTCATCTTCCACACCTCTGGCCTGTACCTGAGTTCTTGTATTCATAAATAAATCTTTAAAAAATAAAAAAAAAACTCTATAGGTTTTAAATGTACATCATCCATGCTATGCCTCTTTGGCACTTCCTATGTATTCTGCCAGATAATAGTGATATTTCTGATAGACTCCCTTATGCCTTATGCAAGTTCCATAGCTTTTCTTACATATTGCTTGTGTGTGTGTGCATCTGTGTGTTTGTGTGTGTGCATTTACTTGACTATCTCCTGGACATAGCAAACATTTTAAGGACAGGGATATTTTGCATCATTGTTGCCTTAGGCCCTCATGTTTGGCATATAATAAAAGATGATCAAACTTTATATATAAACTTAAAGAAGAATGGCTAATTCCTTATTTTCAATTTCAAAACTACATTGATATTTTTTAGTTAGAGTAAAAATAATCTGATTACTGTCTAATTTTACCTTATTTCCTGAAAATAAATGCATTTCGAAAGACTATGATAAATTGTGGTTTCTATGACATACCAACTCAATAGCTAAGCAAAATAGTTTATTATGCACTATGTTCTTTAAGACATGGACTGTTGACTCTACACAAAGGGTTTTTTTTTTTTTTTTTTTCAAAACAAACTCTCACTGAAATTTAAAATATTATTAAGTTTTTAAAAATATTAATATACCACCTNACTATGTTCTTTAAGACATGGACTGTTGACTCTACACAAAGGGTTTTTTTTTTTTTTTTTCAAAACAAACTCTCACTGAAATTTAAAATATTATTAAGTTTTTAAAAATATTAATATACCACCTATTAGCAAAAGCACCATTCTTCTTAAAATGAGACATGTATCTTCAGAGAAAAGACTATATTCAAGAAAACATCCATACAGTCACAACTCTGGCCATTCATTTGTGTACAAATCAAAAATGGGTTTTAGAGGATGTCAATATAGCTAGCATGCAGCAGTTCTAAGAGTCATTCGAATTATTCCTTTTCAACAAGCTGATCAACATAGTCCGTCTTTCCCTAGGAAATGATGGGTGGCCTGCCAGCAGTATTAGTCATTGTAGTCAAACTTATCTACTACCCTAAATGTAATCTCATTCTTTAAGAATTCAAGGTTTTGAATATTACAAAAATTAAAAATGAGTTATGGCAACCTATGTTGTGATATGCTACAGGATGTTAAATAATGTGGATTCTCCATAATATTCATATTATATGTCCATATATGTGCATCTATCTGTCTACCTCCAGAGTATAGTTTCATGTATATGGGTATACGCATTCAAATCTATTAACACTTATTTTATGCCTCACTTTCAATTTCAGTCAGAAAAAAAATCTGATTTGTATCTAATGCTACCTAATTTCCTGAAATAAATCTTTTTCATCAGATTATAATAAATTGTGGTTTCTATGACATTATAAAGCTCACACACACACACACTGATCTCCATAACTTATTTACTAATTATTTTGAAATCATGGCAAGCTTGCTTACAAATTTTATGAACTAAAAAATCAAAGCTAATTTAGAATACATTATTTTTCCAAAGGCAGAATTTTCAAAAATTGAATATGGATTCAAACTTTGTCCATCTACATTAATGATTCCATTTTATTTCCTCTATTTAATGGTATAGTCTCTTATTCTTCATATACAAATCACAAACTTTTAATGAAGGAAAAACAAATATTAAAATAATTCTTAGCCTAAGGACAATCTGTGACCATATAGATACCATAATACCTTTGAAATCACATATTTCATATTTCAGGCATTATTCAGATACATGAGTTATTTTGCAACTCTCCTAGTATCACTTCTCATTTAGTCCTTCTAGGTAGGACAGCTTTGGTTTCCTTGTTACCAAAGATATCTCTTCAGATGACTTAATTTGGTTTCCATCAGACTTGTCCACATTCCTCCTATCATACGTCAACCTTCAGCACTAACCTACTGTCCTAGATGGATATTCTCTTCACAGTAATTGTGCTCTGATATCTTGTATTTAGGTGACTGGGTATAAATGTTCTCAGCTCACCTGGATTTTGACCTGTGAATATCCTCGTTATATTTCTCACTCTCCAGCACCTGAAATCCCTCTTATACCACTTGCTTTTTGATAACATTCTGGTCTACTTCCAGTATTCTAAGCTGACTTGCTTACTTGCATGAGTTCTTATTACCTAAACCGGTGTTCTTTTAAATCTTTCAGGGTCTCTGATACTCCACACTAGACTGTTCCCTATGTGAAATCCCAATCATTCTGTTTGGATTCTGATAACACAAGCCATGCTATCTCCCTCTCCAAGATAGCCCACCTTACTTGATTAGGAATCCATGGTTCTCTAAGATGCTCTATGAGTCCCATTCTTACCTAACAAGTGGATACACTTCTCACCTCACTTGGGTTCTGATGCCTGCTCTGGGCCACTTCAATATGCCATCTCATCTCTAATATGTCAAACCAGTTTCCCCTCTCATGTGATATATCTGAATTAACACAGATAATCTCACAAACCCTCTATCGTCCACTTCTTACATTGTCACCTCAGATTCCTATATCCTGTGCCAGCCCTCCCCTACCTAGTAGACCTTTTTCTCATCCCAGTTGGAATCCAATCACTCTCTCTGAGAAGTTATTTAATGTGCATTTCTTTTTGTGATGCACAGACTCTGATACTACCTATTGAGCTGCTTGCTGTGTGAAAACTTTGCATATTCAACTTAGTTTCTGATACCCCATACCAGCCTGTGCTTCTCTCCACACCCACACCCATTGTGTAAACATTTTATTTGCAGTCTTCTGGACTTTAAAACCAGTTCTGTACCACCAGTGTGCCCTATATCCTCATGCACTAATGCTTACTTTACTTGACCCCTTCCAATAGTTTGGGATTGGATTGTTAAGGACAGAAAGGGGGGGGGTAGGGAGAAAGAAGAAGGGAGTGGAGGGAAGGGAAGGAAAGTGAATAGGAGGGAGAGGAAGAGAAAGAGATAAGGGATGCATTTTTACTTCTAATTTTCATATTTATAATTGCATTTTTTAAACTTATAAAACAACTTACACCTTATTTAAATTTTTTTTCTTTTTTTAAGATTTGTTTTTATTTATGCATACAGGAACTGGGGTACATGCCAGAGGCACAGGGTTGAGAGGCTTCACCAGTGACAGAGTGGGGAACAGAATAGACCCTATTGATATACACTGCTGAAGGGAGTAGCGGGTGAGGCAGGAGGGGTCTGCTGCACCATGTGGGTCACCTCCCTGGCTGGGGAACAAACTCAGGCTACAGTGGTTGGTGGCAGCTTGATACAGTGCTGAGTTTCTAACACCGGCACCACCAGGGAAGCCCCTATTTTAAAATTTCTTATAAAGAAAATACTCAACTTAGTTTTAAGTGAGCTACATATAGATTTGAATGTACTACCATGATATCCAACAATTTCAGGAAAGTGTATTTATCAGAATGATATTTAACAGATTTGTGGTTCCAAAGATGAATAAGATTTAAGTAAGATTCTCTTAGATAAAGGGCAGTTTTCCTTTAAGCTTTCTGCTAAAGGACGAAGAATTGCAGTGCAGTGAACTGATGCCATCTCCGCCACACCCACTGACATACAGCTACCTGGGACCACTAGTCCTAGTCCTGTATGGGATGAACTTGGCTCCCTTAGGGGGAAGTTACTGGGAACTAGGGTCAGAACTGAGCAGACTGTATAACACAGAGTGAAGCGGGCACCTGGATCTTGCTTCTCTGCTTTTGCCTTGTTCCCAGGGACTTGAAGAGGCTTGAGAGAGACATGTGGAACAGAGACATGTAGTGACTTGGAAAAGACACATGGATGAGAAACACTTGGGGAGACTATCTTTGGCAGAGAAAATCCATCTGTTATCTTGATTTGTATTTTTATTATTCACCCCTACTTTGTTCCAAAACTTCCTGGCGCTCTTTCTGTGGTTCTTTGCCAGCGGTTGCTTTGGTATTGTAGTAAGCTTTAAAGCCTAAGAAGCCCTGCCTTATTGAGCTTATTAGGAGGACATTTACCCACAAAGGGATGGGTAATTTGGGGAATTTTACTGGGAAGCTATTATTAGGAAAATTCTCTTTTTTTCTCTAGTCATGCTAATTCTATTAAAAGTCTTTCTTACTAGGACTTTGCTTCATTTGTCTTTATTTAATACATGGCAGAATCCTTTTTAGAGTGTGCACCCATTCATAATTTGGGTCCCTGCATGTCCTTTGTCATACATTAGCATCTCTTCAAACCCTTACCTCAAATTTCTTATGAAAATCACAAGTTCAATTTCTTTCTTTAGTATTTACTCATGTGGTACTGACAAGAGCTACCATGATTTAAGAGTGAAAAACAGTGATAATAAGATTGAAATAATTAGTGATAAACAGAATATAATAATGATCCTGAGTATTTTAAATATCATGTCTTTCAAGAGCTTCGGATCAAATGCTAATTTTTTTTGTAAATTAAGTTTGTATTTTTCTACTTGCAGAAAGAATGTTGGCCCATTAAGTGTCATTCTATAATGGAAATGAAAAGGTCAAAACTAAATTGAAGAAAGGCTTTTATCCATTAATGTGCAAATAGCAGCAGCACCTGCTCCATCACTGCTATGAATCAGCATGAGAAATTCCCATTAGACTGAAATGACAGCAGATTTCCTTTCAGTATGTTGAGACCTACCAACAGGTTTATACATTTTTATACTGAGGACCATCATTAAATGTTCAGCAAAATAATTGATGTAATCTTTATGAATTCTACATGTGAGATCACAACTGTCCCATTTGAACTCTCCATTGTTTGCTTTGATCCTATACCCTCCACTTTCTTGTATTTTCCTTCTATTATAATCTCTCCATTTCTCCCTCTCTCTCTCTCTCTCTGCTTTCCCTTATTCTATAAGCACAAAGTATCATACCTTTTTGTTTATACTTTGCTGCCAAACAACTCCAAACTTAATGACTGTATAACAATCATGAGTCTCAATCCTTACTGTTTTTTGAAAATGTTCTCTAACAATGTGTGTGAAGTGATTCTTAAAAAAAAAAAAAAAAATATTAAGAACTAGGGTTAAAGCCAGAGGTGCAGGGGATGAAAGGAGTCACCAGAGACAATGGGGAGTAGAGCAGGCAGATTTACTGAAATACTCTGCCGAGGGTAGCAGCAGGCTAGACTGCACCATGTGAATCACCTCCCTGACTAGGGATCGAACTTGTGCTGTAGTGACTGCTGGTAGCTTCATAGTGCTGAGATATAACGACCCCTTGCACCACCAGAGACCAGAAAGGCCCCTGCGAATTGATTCTTAATGTAATTTTGAATTTTGCCTCTGTAAATGTAGGCCCTTTTTCAAATTTGAGCTCATATCATAGTGAGATTATCACTTTCCTATCTTCATTCTTTTTTTTATTGTGATAACATTGATCAGAAACTCCATCATTCTCATTTTCACAAATTATCAGTTACCAAGTCCTCAAGAACTTAAAATGCTTCTAAAATTGTCCAGTTCCTTTATATCTTATCCTTGTGACTTATCTTAGAGCTGCCGTTTTTCTTTGGAAAACCTTCTATCCTTCCTATAGAAATCCACTGTCCATTGTAATTAACCTTAAAACATAAATGTCATTATTTTTATTACTAAATGTTTTCAAAGACAGCTTATGAAAGTAAGGCTAAAATAATTGGCATCATATCAATACTTTGCTGTCGATGCTATTCAATCTTCCATTCCCAGTGGCTCTTCTGTACATGCCTTAATCAAGGTACCTTAAGGTACAATTGAGAATATTCTTCCTTCCTCTCCTCCAGGTGTATACATCAATGGCAGCTCAAAGGGACTTTTTTTATTACTAAAAATAGCCACAAGGCTTCTTTAGTAATTCTCTAATAAGCTTATAACATTTTTCACTTTGTTTTTTAAATTTATTCATTAATATGATTTTCTTCCCTTTAGGATTATTATTATCTTGTTAACTTACCTCTCAAGCATGGGGAATTGCTCATCTCAGAAGTGTTATATAAGTATTAAGTTAAACATGACTATGAGTATGATAAAGGTGGCCATGCAATTAAACATGGAATGTATTTACACAGATGTTCATGTCAAAAAATTGAATATTCACTTAATGTCATGAAATATACACAAAATAATTTAAAATAGATTATAAATCTCAGAATAAAAGTAAAATAGGTAGACTTGAAAAAGGCAGAATAGGATAAAATACGTGTATTCATATTATAAACAAAAATATTTTACAAGATAGAATAATCACTACCAACAAAGATTATAAAACTATGTAAATTGAATTGTGAGGAGGAAATCTTAAGAAAGTAAATAAAAAGTCACATGGAGATAACATTTGCAGTCCATGCATCTGATAAAGTATTCCGTTTTGATATAAAAAAATTAACTGCTACAAATTCAACTTACCGTAAAATAGGTAATTTGTATGATAGACATAATATGCAAATATTTCACAGAATGAGATATGCAAATGGTTGGGGGAATGGGGACTAAATATTATTACTTGTAAAATAAATCACATAAAAGAGTGTGACTCAAAATACTAACTTGAGATGACATGGAGCAAGCAGAACCTATAAATATACTAACGGGAATATAAAATGGTCAACCATTTTGGAGCAGGTAGGGTAGAATGCTAATATTTTTTTTGAAATTTAACTATATACAAATCTTACACAGAATTCTACTCCTAGGTATATACTTTAATAAAAACATCACCAAAAGATAGAAACAATATTGTTTATAACTCACAATTGATGATAGCCCAAACTTTGAGATTTCCCAAATATCCATTGGTGATAAGGTAAATAAATTTTGGTGTGATCATAGTTGAATAATACCATACACATATGAGAATTAAAAAAAACACAGCTACATAAAACAATATAGATGTATCAAAATGACAATGAAATAAATCAAACAGAAATTTGTGTGCTTTAAATTGTATAAAATTTAGAAAAAAAGAAAACTATTTTTTATGGTATGCCCAAACTGTGGTTACCTTTGATGGAAGATTGTGACTAGCAAAATATAGTGTGACTTGAAAATTCTTCTGGGATACTAACAATATTTTGCTTTGTTTTTCTTTAATTACTTATTTTAATCTGCATACTAGTTATATTGATGTGTTCAACTTGGATTAGCTCATCAGTGTATACATTTGTGATTCATGTGCTCTTTAATATTTTCCCTATACCCAAATCAAAGTTCAATGTTCTCTATTAAAAACATTTTCCTACATGGATATAAACATCTAAATATATAAATAGATATTGATTTACAAAACTGTTCTGTTACAAATTATAGTAATATGCTTGCATGAAATACCAAGTAAGTGAATATAGTGAGGAATCCCAGGAAAAAGGGCATGCCATTCTTGGGATGCATGACGAGACTATGGAGTCTTTACATTCAAAGCGATGAACTTGTATATCAATGTCCTTTAGTTAATTGTGTTTATAACCTAGCCCTACGACAAAAATTGATTTGAAGATTTAATATCAATGTCAAATAGTAACGCTAATGATATGTAATATGCTCAAGGTCCTTTATTATTATTTTATGTTTAAATTTACTAACACCTTGGATTTTTAAAAAAAATATTTGCTATTATTTTATATGGAATGCTATAGGCTGATTAAATATGCAGAAAATTTCTACATAATTATCTTGAAGAAATAAACAATAAAAATATGTCAGTTAGCCTGCTTCATTTCTATGGTTTACTTTAAAGTTAGCTTGGATTGGAAGCCATACACTTTTTTTACTTAAACAACAGTCAAATTCTCTAACTTGAGAGTAGATTTGCACCAAGGTGATTATACCTAAGTTACTATGAAAAACACAATAAAAAGTCAGAATGACTAAACATAGGCTTTAACCTCTTTGTGACCTATTGGGATACTACAATAAAATATAAGAAAATGGGATTCAGAATCAATATATGGTAACTATAATCAGTAATAATAAAATGTCAGAATTGCATTCGTATATTTATTTAACATAAGAAATTAAGTCCCATTCATGCTTAAAGATTGACAAAACATAACAAAATAAATAGTTCAGAGAAATGCTTGCATTGCAATTCTTAATGTAATTTCTCCAGTTTTTTTTTAAAGATTTATTTATTTATGTATACAAGCACAGGGGTACAGGCCAGAGTAGCAGGAGGTGAGAGGATTCACCAGAGACATACTGGGGAGCAGAACAGGCAAATTGACTGAAGTACACTGCTGAGGGGAGCAGCGGGTGAGGCAGGAGAGGTCTGCTGTGCCATGTGGGTCCCCTCCCTGGTCGGGGGTTGAACTCTTGCTGCTGTGCAGCCTGTGCTTCACAGTGTGGCACTCAACCCACTGAGCCACCAGGGAGGCCCCTAATTTCTCCAAATTTTTGATCCACAATTTTTTTTTTTTAATTTCTGCTATATGAGCCTCTTTTTTTCTAATAGTTTCAAAGCTACTAATAAAGCATCTTTAATGTCCCTTACAAAGGAAGATTCCAAAGAAATTAAAGTTTCTTTTCTGCCTAGACATCAAGTGAATAATAAATACATTTATTTTGCTATGTAATTTTGATCTGAGAATCATGAAAAACAAAGGATTTTTTTTTGGCAGAAGAGGGATTTGAATTTGGTCCAATTTAACTGTTCCAGAAACTTGTAATGACCTGAATCTTGGATGCCACAGCGTTTTGTTTATGCTCATAAATGTGTGTGTGTTGGTGTGTATAGATATGTGTGATGTTGTTACATACTAGTCAGCAAGCAGTTATCCAAATATCTATATAATTCTCAGCATATATATTTCAGAAATAGGAAGAATCTTCCCTTTATTATTTGCCATTTGATATACATTCTGGGAAATATTCCTTAATGAATATTGAAAATGAATATTTAAGAGGTAGACTACATGTAAAATAATTCAATATATTTTATTAAACTTTTCAATTTCATTCCCAAATTAACTGATATTATATTAAAGTGTAGTTATCTTAGAACTCTAACTGCTTATAATTTTCCCCATTTTCTTACCAAACAAAATTCATTCACTATATTTAATTTTACTTTAGACTATACATTTAAACGTAGTGAAAGCCATTCCAGTTGAAATACACATTAATTGTTTGATAGGGGGAAAGTAACTTAATTTTTATGAATGAGTGATACATACTCAACCCTATGCTAAGCATTTAAAACTAGTAAACCTCATTTTATTAATCTGTAAAATATATAAGTAAAAATAGTATAAAAATAGATGAAATAGAAATCAAAACAAGATGACTATTTTCATTATCAATTATGGTTTTTAAATGTTATTCCTTACTCTTCTTAAGCATGTGCATTATCTAAGAAAATAACTAAGAGATATTATATAAGAAGATTTATATAACAAATGACTCATTTAAGAAATTATAGGTGTGTCAATCACATTTACTTTCTTCACCTATTTCCCCTCATACTTATTGAATACTTACTATCTTATGAACATTGTGCCTGATACTGGTAATATAAAGTTAAAAATAAAAATTTTAGGTTGAGTAAGTTATGTAGACAAGTAAATGAAATGTCATGATACAGAATGACAATTTTTATTATAGAAATGCAGAGAAAGGGGCCTCTCTGGTGGCACAGGGGTTAAGTCTCAGCACTGTGAAGCTATTGACAGCCATTGCAGCAAGAGTTCAATCCCCAGCCACGGAGGTGACCTACATGGCGCAGCAGACCTCTCCTCTTTGGCCTGCTGCTCTCCTCAGCAGTGTATTTCAGTAGATCTACCTGTTTTGTTCCCCAGTCTGTCTCTGGTGAATCCTAATCACTCCCACATCCTGAACCCCTGGCCTACACCCCAGTTCTTGTATGCATAAATAAACAAATCTTAAAAAACAAAACAAAATAAAACAATGAGCAGACTGAAAGGGATAAGAGAAAACCTTGTCTAAGTGGCATTTGATTTAGTCTGGTTCTATGTAAGTTGGGTGACAAATGCCACTGGGGAGGTAAACAGTTTTCAACTCATTTAGGACACCTTTAATTGTTCTATTATTATTGGGAACCACTAGAGAACTCTAGACAGTTGGATGACGTGGTCAAATATACAGATATAGTAAAAAAAAATCATCAATTTAACAAATGGTATTTAATGGAATTGCTAAATTAAGTTGACTTTTTTTTTTAAGAAATTAAAGGTAACAACTGAGCAGAAAAAATATTTAAAATTATTTAAAGAGATTGTTTAAGTTATCTATCAGTTTCCCATTGCTCGAAGTTATAAATGAGGATAGAAACAAAATATATGTAAATAAAATATTAAATGTAATTGTTTTTTATCCTAATGAATACCTAGTATACAATTGGAGTAACTCAGTAAACTATGGATAACATTGTGGAATCAACAATAAAATTGTCTGGAATGATTTGTCATGTTAAAAATGTATAGGCATATATTACACATTATACAAATATTCATAGGACAGAAATCCCCTACTAAGAATTCAGATAAAATAAGAAGTATTGCACTTATGTCTGTAGAACACAATGTTTCTCACTTGATGAACAAAAAGTAACTGCCTCAATATTTAAATTAATGAACTATTTAAACTCACTGTAAAATTATAACTTCTGGTCAAAACTGTATTAGTCAATCAAAACTGACACTTTTCTCTGATTCTTAGGAATAAAATGAAAAAAAATGAATGGATAGATAGATGATTGATACAGATGGGTAGCTAGATGGAATGTATATAATATATATTATAAATATATAATATATATGGAATATGCTCATATATATAAATGTAGCTAAGAATTACAAGAAGTATATTGAGAGGTTTTCTTTATTTGCGTGTTCAAATAGGAAAATCTAAATAATCACTCACACCTAGATTTAATTCAATATTTAAAAAAAACATTAAAAATGGTGACTGATAAAAATATCTACTATGCACTGGAAGAAAAATCACTGAATAAGGTCATCTAGTATGCTGAGCAATGACATGGAACTTAATGTATTTCTCTCCTGTTGCTGTAAAATGAGATAACTAAAGGTTGAGACATCATGGAAAATATTAAAGTACAAGTCAAAATATCTAGGTCATGAAAAGTAAAAGCCAAATTAAATGATGCCACTGAAAAGACCAATTCTTTTAACATACTATTCATTCATCTGGTTCCATATAAATATCTGAATTAGAAGTCCAGATCATTAAAATAATAAAACTTTTACCTTTTAAATTAAGATGTTTTGGTGCATATTATAACCCACTACTTTAATTACACTTCTTTATTAAATGTGAATTTGAATATGTATCATTTTAAGATTTTTGACTTGAGCTTGTGTAAATTGTGTATTCATAATCTTACCAATTTTTTGTTTTTGCCTCACTCTTGAAATCATGTCAGTTTTTATATTGTAGATTCTTTCCAATCATTTGCATTACACAATTCTTTTTAGAATGATCTCTTAACTATTTACTTAACTATTCCTGTAACCATAAAAAGCAATTTCTTAAAATTTTAATGTTATAATTCATTTTAATCAAGATACTTTCTGAATTCTTAGATTGCTCTGGATTCTTAGTAACTTCTCCATATGCAATTTCCAAAACTGATCTGATGAAACTTAATTTACTTTTTATATTCATAAAATCAAGAATTATTTAATTCTCTTAGAAGTGGGTATACTTTTTCATTCTTTGAACTGGGTAAACTATATGCGCAATTTGAAAATTATTTCTAATCCCTCCTTTGCATACTGAATTAAAATTCACATATTAGTTTGCTGTTCACGGGTTGTTGCTTTTGTTGAGATATACTTTGGTTTGTAAACACATGGAAGAAACCAATAGAAATCTTCACTCTATTGCCACCTCGTTGAACTCTACAGATACTAAATTTAACACCATTACCTAAGACACAGTCCCTTTGGAACTCCTCCTTTTAGAATCCTGTCACAAATAATAATATCAATGCATAATAGTGCCATGGACTATTTGAAACTAATTTTAGCTACTTTAGATAGGGTACCTTTCAAGGAGCAATAGAACCACAGCTTTTGGCACAGTGAGTTGACAAACTAGAAAATGGAATATTTTCATTCCTCTCAGGAATAAGAAAAATGAGCATTTCATAGTCAAATGTGATATAGAATTGAGTGAAGTTGCAGACTTAATCTAGGGAAATGCAAACTATCTAAAAGGACCTAGGCAATGATAGAAAATTTACTGAGCATTGCAATGATTCATAAATTAGACCAGAGTAAAATAGTCATCGTGTGTACTGGACTTGCTAAGACACATATTTGAGAAGTAGGAAATACATATTTTTTAATTCAGAGATACATCACATTAGAGATATGTTTGATGGTTTGCTGTTGGGTGCATGCTTGACATCCTCTCCAAGTAATAGAACAAATGAACACATCTCTTAACTACTACTTCTAAGGAGGAATTTTGCAGTTAAAGGATCATAGTAAGTCCCAGAGAAGGACAGGGATGTTTAGCAAGTTTGAAAGCAGGTTGACTTGTAGGTACTACCACTTTTCATACCTTAGGATATTAAACCTAACTGTGGACGTAAAAGAAGTTCCACTAAGAGAATCTCTATTTTATGGGTATGTGTGAATGTATGAAGTAAAATGCACTGCTTTGTGATACTGACTTTTGTAGTAGTAAAGTTCATCTAGTAAGGCTTATAGTAGTCATAAAATGATATATTTCTAAGTAGCTATATTTAATTTCTGAATAATTTTAATTATTTAGCGTTTGTGTTATTTGGTACAAATAAATTTATTATGCATCTTTCATAATAAATTATTTCTTTAGTTTGTGTGCGTGTGAAAGAGAGAGAAAGAGAGGGGTGGAATTTCACATTAAATTACAAAGAGAATAAAGGACATAATATATTACAGTTATTTTTGGAAAGGCAGCTACATATTCATTGTATTCCCTCAATCACTATTCTGAAGTTATTAATTATTCTAACAAAATGTAAATATTGCAGAATTTTTGAGAAAAGAGCTGTTTTTCTCCTAAGTTAATTAATATTTTATTTTATTTTTAAGATTTATTTATTTATGCACTGGGGTACAGGCCAGAGTCGTGGGAGGTGAGAGGATTCACCAGAGACATACTGGGGAGCAGAACAGGCAAACTGACTGAAGTACACTGCTGAGGGGAGCAGCGGGTGAGGCAGGAGAGGTCTGCTGTGCCATGTGGGTCCCCTCCCTGGCCGGGGGCAGGGATCAAACTGGTGCTGAGGTTGCGGTTTGCTTTATAGTGCTTTGATTAACCTACCGCGCCACCAGGGAGGGCACTAATTAATATTTTAAATCTTTCAAATTTATTTTATTCATCTTTTCAACCTATGACTCTTTTATAATTTATCATATAACCAGAAAATACGCAAAATGATATGTAATTATAAATTTATGTGCCCAAGTCATTTTAGAAAACTGGGACAAAAATTTCCCAGAAGGAATTTTCAGACAATTATAACATTAAAGAATCATAATTTAATATTAGCCAAAAGAGAAGAGGCCTAAACATATGCATAATATTCAGAGATATGCTGATTCATTTTCTTTATGTTTGTTATGATTTTCTACTTCTAATTCCATTTTCCTTTTATTTCTATATTCAGTATAGCTTTACAATTATTTGTTTATTCAAGATAAAATATAAAGTTATTGTGGATTTTAAGTACTGAAATTAGCAAAGTTAATTTTATTTTTTCTACAAGGACAATTGAAAAGAACCTACTCCTTACAATTAACAAAAAATCCTTTATAATTGAAATTAAATTGGTTATGAAGTAGGTTAACATTGTTCTTCATTTAGTGAATAGACTATTCCCTCTTAATCCATAATATTGAATTTTTCTGATTATAAATGTGCTAATATGTGCTAATTGAGAAAGTAGAAGGTATAGAGTATGCACCCAAAATATGAGTACAAGAATTAATCAGATCTTATGGATTATCTTAATAAATATTTCTGTATATTTCTTCCCAGTGTCTTTTCTTTGTATTTCTATATATATGCCTCTGCGTATAAATGGTATTATGTATCCTATTAAAAGTAAAATCACTAGGTCATGAGTACTATTTTATATTTTCAAATAATATTTGAAAATTTTATTTTTTATTTTAAAAATTTATTTCAAATATTATTGGAAAATTTAATTATTTTGATCAGTGAATATACTCTGCATGACACTATAAAGATGGATAGATGTCATTATACACTTTAACACCAAGAATGAAACCTCACGTAAACTGTAAATTATTGTGATATGTCAGTGTGGTTTAAATGATGTGACAAGTATAATTTATCACTCTGGTAGGAATGTTGATAATGGGAGAGGCTATTCATGTATGGGGAAAGGGTTCTTGGGTATATGGAAAATCTTTGTAATTCCCCTTCAATTTTGTTGTGTACTGTAGTCTGCTCTAAAAAAAAAAAAAAAATCATAAGATTTTAATAATAGCAATAATAAAACCGCAACCAGTCAAGTAATATTAATGTATACTTTGAATACACTTAAAATGCTAATATGACAAATGGATTCCCCCAGGATGTGTAATCTATGAGAGAGAAAGAAAAAAGACACCAAGATAGAAATCCAAATGAATTGTATATATCAAATTTCAGCAGTGAAACAACCAAACATCTGTTATATTCTATTAGTCACATAGACAAACTAGACAATTTGATAGAGAATGTGCAAGATTATAAATACACAAATAAATATTGGTAATCAGTGAGAGCAATAATTGAGAGTGACACTAAAATTTATTCTCTGCTTCCCAGGTTCTACACTAGGTTCATTCCCATTACATGATCAACTCCATGTCCAAAATTTTGTCATCTAAATCAGGTCAAGCTACGAATGAGACTTCTTCGATATAGAATTTCAAGTATAGCTTGTCAATACTGTTCCTCTTAAGCAGTGGACCTATGAACTAAAGAGACAATGTTAAACACACACCACAAATACCAACACCACCAAGGACAGCAATGACAGCATGGCAAAATAAACTTAGAATACTCACCAGAAAGGGCCCTATAGAATAAAAAGAAGAAGAAAAAGAAAAAGGGCGTCGCTGATGGCATAGTGTTTAAAGACACAACATTATCAAGTTATTGCCAGCTACTGCAAGATGAATTCCATTCCAGGAACTAATCCACATGGCAGAGCAGACCTCTCCTGTCTTGCCCAATGATCTCCTCAGCAGTGCATTTAATACATCTCCTTATCTTGCTCCCAACTCTATCCTTGGTGAATCCTCTCACCTCCCTGCTACTCTGGCCTACACCCCAGTTCCTGTATGAATACATAAATATTTTTTTATTTAAAAAAAGGAGAATAGGGATAAACTCAGGAATCACTTATCTATAATGTAGTATTTGAAATCCAAGTAGGCAAACTTAGACCTTAATTAAGATTCAATTCTTTTCTCCCTAGGATTTATTCTTCATGGCTCTTAGCGAGGGAGGAACTTTTGTTCCTTCCTTTACATATAAAAAGTGAGCAACTGAGAATTTTCTTGCAAATTAGTAGAATTTTGAGCACACACCAGTCTCTTTTTCATTCTGTCATTCATTCTAAATTGGCAGATAGCCTGATGTAATTCTTTTATTCTATAAATAGTATTAGTTTTTACTCCATTTGGCAAACTTATATCCACAAAGAAAACTTAACTAATTGAGAGATCCATAAACTATTTCTTTGAATACCTCTAAAGCACATTTGTCCATCTCAATGCTCTGAGAAACTATCTTTGATCATTCTGATATTTCAGCAAAGGATTTTATAGTCATATCCTCATCCTGGTTTTAGATCATGCTTTTCAAAGAACTCTGGATTCAGTATTTTCTTGAAACAATTGTTATTTCCAACATCATTTGCTATCTAAAGAGTTTGAGAAATTTTCTAAACCCATTAAGATCTATTTTCTTTTTTGTTAGCCCAACCTTCCATTTATCTCACTCATATAACATTTTTCTAGAAGCATCAAAAAATAATTCAGGTGTCACATTCAACATTTTGCTTGGAAAACTTTAGATAGATCACTTTGTGCATTAGGCACAATTTTTTCTTTACCTAATCCTTCAGGCAAGAGTGCTGCGAAACTTTCTGCCACTACTTAACAATGATCCCTTTTTCCAACTTCTAAATGTTCCTACTTTTCTGAAAACGTACACTCACTGCCTTATCAAAGACTATATGACTTCCAGTAAGAAGTCTCACACACCCACACACACGTGTGTGCGTGCACACACATACACCCCTACTAATCTATCTGTGGTCCAGTCTTTAGTCTTTATCTTAAACATGATTCTGCAGCATTCTAATCTGTGTAAACATTACAAAAAAGACCAATAAAATGTTGCCTTGAGTCTACTAAGACTGTTATAGGGCAGAACTAGTCTAGTACCTCCAAATCCCCAAACATGCCCACTCTAAGTGGGTTTGGTAATCTACCACATCAAGACAAGATGTGCTCAAGTTCAAGAGTCCTTCAATAGAAAAGAACTTCAATTAATTAATGGTCAATTGAGATGATTAGTGTGAAACCGAGAGAAGAGAAATTAAAAGAATATAATTTCATAGTCAAGCACCCAAATCATTTATCCCTTCATAGGCAAATGCCCAAACCAAATAGATTTAGACCAAACAGGCTGTCTGAGGCCCCAAAACTTGCCTCAAACCCAAGGAACTTTCTGGTGGGGACTCACAGGATAGGGCCAGACAAATTTGAAAGGAAAAGAACAAAATCAAAATCAAGATAAAAAGGCTGCCATTGTCAGTTTTCACATGGATCTCTTACTCATGTCTTTTCAAACTATCCCATTCCATCCCCACCAAGTCCTAGTAGAAGTTCAAGGCTGAGGAGTAAGCACAGGTTCTTCACATGTCTTTCTGTCCCATATGCCTCCTCCAACCTCTTCCTTTCTCCTACATCTCCTTCCACTTCTTTTGCTGTTACTTCTTTCCTTGTTCCTTTTTTCCCAATACTTCTTCACGTCACACTGTTTCAATTCCTAATTTTACCTTCTTTCTCAGCTCCATCCTTCCTTGGTGGGACAAGGAATTTACACTCTTGGGATATGACTGATATATTTTTCACAAATGAATTTATTAAAGGATACAATTTGACTACTTAGAATCTACTATGACCTTGGAGACCTTGTTTATTTTTTGTTTGTAATATTTATCTTCCACTCTGATTGTATACACATTTCCTCAAATTATCAAAAACAATTATTTATTTGCCTTTTGATTGCTAGTCTTAGAAATATGGAAATATTGTACATATTTCTTTTACCCATTGTTCTTTGAATGCCAGTATTTGTGCAAACTGTGGGCAAACAAGACTACAGTGTAATTAATATTTGAAATTAGCATTCAAATAAGCTAGTGATTCAAATATTTGCATACTCTAAAATTTATCAAAACCCTAAATTAAATGCAATGGAATTTCAATAATGCAGTGAAGGAAAGAACCAGAATTCCCAGTTAGACATTAAATACAGAATTAAATATGATATGTACTGATGACACTATTAAACACACCAGAGCAAACTTTTAATGTTGCATTAAAAATACATAGATGTTAAAATAGTTTCTCCAAAATGTTCTGAGAATTTAAGTATAGCAACAAGATAGATATTGTTGCAGGGCAAACCTAGTGTGAAATGGCTTGGCTTGACTGTGGGTCCTCACCTCCGCACTTAATGAGGACTTACAATGAGACTCAACTGCAGTCACGCAAATAAGTTAATGAAGAGTTTATTTAAAAAAAAAAAAAAGGTAAATGAAGAAATGAATAACTCAGGGAGAAAGAGAGAGAGATGAATTGGTGAATGTGTCCTATCAATTCTGCTGAGGTGGAACCCAGTAGCATGCTGGAGCCAGTGAAAAACCAACCACCCGCCCAAAATGACATATCTGTTTATATACCAAACCTGCCTGTTTAATTGCACCCTCAGTTCCCAGCAATGCTCGCGTCGGTGGTGATAACAATGGATTTGTAATCTTTGATGTCTTAGATCTCTGGTCTGGGGTGGGGTCCATAGAACCCATTTTTTGAGGAGCTAGTAATTCAGGACATCCTTTCCCCCCAAAATATGTTTTCCTTCACAAATAAATTTGTATTGGAAGACTTTCTCAAAGTCTTAGTTATATTGCTAGGAGATATAGGTGTGTATATATATATATATATGTATATATATATGCACAGAATCTCCTCATTTTGAAAACTATTATTATTAGTTCTGTACAAATAATAAAATATAAGAATGTCATTGTCCACAGTGAAACTGATAAACATTTATAAAAATATATGTCCTGTGTGAAAAAAATGAAAATTGATAATAATAGGAACATTCCACTGGTTTCTATTTTTTCTTCCCATGGAGGCACCAAACATCAGTTTGTCAGATCGCTTCTCAAAGCATTGTTGCAATATGAATTTGCTGTGTCTGCTGGGAATAAAGGATTCCAGATTCTTCATATGCCATGCTTTTGTGGCATGCTCAGCATGGCAAGCTTTTTTTCCCTATGTTCAACCTTTTGAATATCATCAACACCTGCAAATATTGATTAAAAATATTTTTCAGGTGCTAATTACACATGTACTGTGTAACCATGCACTTATTTAGTGACTAGTTATTTGTGAGTCTTTGGTGAATCAGAATTTATTAAAGATAATCATTTCCTGAGTTGTTTTCAAAAGGTATGCTTTTTTTCTCATAACTATCTAAGAATATTTGAAATAATAACTTATAACACCTATGATTTTTGAAAAGAAGACTAAAATGTATCATGATACAATGTGATAAGCTAGAGGCTTTATTAAAGATTTTTTATAGTCTCTAACACAATGAATTGACCCATGCTTGTCAAGACCTGACAATTATTAAGGAGATTAAATATGATAATATGAGACAAATGAAAATGGCAAAAATGAAACTATTGAGATGAAGCAAGCAGTATCAGATTTAAGTTATCAGCATATCATATATCTTTTTGAAGAATACTATAAACCAATAGTTTGCAATATTACATTAATTAAAGTCAGAGATTTTGGCAGGAAGACACTCTTTCCATGTTTTATAGGCCCTGTCAGAATTTTAAGAAAATACACAGAGGAAGCAAGACAAGGGATGCTTCAAATATTTATAAGACAGCAAAACTATGAAAAATGTAAACAGACATGGAATGTAGCAAACAAATTTTAATGATTTCAAGCTCTTAATTTTACCTTTACTTGTGTATTCACTTTTAACTTTGCAAATGTCTCTTTTCTACAGAAAAATATGAACTGTTGCAAGTGCAGAGAATTTAGAATATATTTAAAAATAAAAATAATACTATTCTTCCATATCACTTCCAAAGGTCATTTACTTCCCATATGTAGTTGGTCATATAAAAATTCTACAACTTAGTCTGTGTATTTCTAATTATTATCTGTATATATATATATATATATTATTTAACCACATATATATTTTAAAACTAGCTTTTAAATATATGTTAATTATTTTTATCTGAATGAATTTTTAAAAACTAGCTCATTTTGTACTTTATTGTGACATTGTAGACTAAAGAGTCCACAATTTCTTGAAGATACAATCATGTAGATTGTCTACCATTATACTTACATTTTATAGGAGTAAACCACATATTAGAGCAAGAGAAAGTGATATAAATTAAATACAAGAATTTCATCCTTTTATAAAAATTAACATATTTGACCCAGGGACAATTATAATTTTCATCAATTGTTAAGTAATAATAAAACAACCAATTAACTATTTATATAACATTCTCTAGTTTAGAAATTGATGATACTATAGTAATATGTTCATAATATTATTAAAGAACCACTTTCAAAGGAAATGGTAGAAGGTGACTGAGGGGAGGCCATTGTTTTAATTAGAATGATGGATGAAGAAATCTTTGAAGTAGGACAATAAGTTTAAATGAACTGGTCCCAGAGTTGCACAACCTCTGCATACATTTTGTGCTACACATGAATATACTAATTGTAGTTGTGAGAAAAAAATATTTCTTAAAATATTAAGAGATCATTTCTTAATGGAACTTGATACATGCTATATATTAACTGAATTTTCTCTATGAATTTCTTTTATATTCATCAGAAATGCTTGCTTTAAACATACACTTGACATTTCAAGATTGCATTTATAGTTGGTTGTCAATTTTGTGGATTATTGGAGAGGGCGTGTTTTGTTTTTTTTTCCAACTGCAGTGGGCATCACATCAAATTGCCACTAACTACATGTATAATAAACATGGGGAGAACATAGATCTGTAAGTATTCAATGCTCATTAAAATCATTAAGAAGTGAAATATTGCAATATTGCATTTCCTCTGGTATTTAAGGAATTTCATACTGGCAAAAAATGTGTGAGCACATATTAAAATTATAAAAGTTATTGTTTGAATATCTTAAAATTTTATACTGATAGAAAATTGCAACTTGAGATTATTAGCACAAATTATTTTGCTTAACTAAAAACAATCAGAGTTTTCTCACACAAGGAGAAATCTGTTAGAAGATTTATAGAAGATTTAGTAGAATATTTATACAAGTCAAGAATAGGAAACTTTTTAATTAAAAAATTTAAAACTGACCAATGTTAAGACTAATAAACCATAAAATGCATTTAGACTATATATATGATATTATTTCCAGATGATAAATGCATGAACAGTTTGAAACTAAGAAATGGTTACCTTTTGTTGAAACCATGAGATGACCTTTTATTTATCTGCAATTCTCAAAAATATGAAGAAATCAGCTTTTCAAAACAGAATATGGGTATCACATTCTATATGTGATTTATCCAACATATACTACCCCCCTACTCCATTTCTAAGGTTGCAGAACAAAATCAGTGTTCCCAGGTGTCAGGTGCAGATGGGTTGAAGGAAGATGAGATTTCACCCAACCCTAGGGAAGAAATCACAATTAATCTGAGTTAATCATTAAAACACCCATCCTTTGAAGTAAGTTGCAACTTATTCAACTCTAGCTATTTGATGTAATGGCTAGATCACCAGAGGAATAGAGCTTTTTGAAATTCATTTGACCAAAATAACCACATAAAGAAATACTGAATGAGCTCCATCATTTAGGCGTATTATCTCTACCATCTCTCATGTTCAGACTCCTATTTCTTCCATTTCAATTGCATTCTAGCTAGTTTCACAGTACCTTTCTTATTCCACTTAAATTCATCTTCTTTACAGTTGGCAGAATAAGATATTAAAAATGCAAATCATGATAATCCTCTGCTTAAATTCACTCAGTCACTCCCTAATAATTTACAAAAACCAATCTTCATTTTTCAAAAGGAAATACTCCTATATCCCATCTTTTTCTCCAAGATGTTTATCATGCCCATTTCTATTGTACTTTTCATATTTCACTATAAATATTAGTGTATGTAACTTCTCAGGAGAATGTCAACATCTCACGTACAATAGTAATTTATTTATGTCTCATGCTCAGTAAACAAATGACAGAACATACAGCATAAAAGAAACATAAAAACTTGTTGCATAATGGAATTAATAGTGCAGTTAGCTATAATTATTTAAAAGGCATTATTAACTTCAATTGTTAAGGTTTAAATATATCACCAATCAGCAAGAAAAATACATTTGGGTACACATCATTTGTCACAGCATGCAACATAATCCATGTCTTTGGTAGGGTACTTTAAAACCACCTTCAATTCTGGATGCAATTTTATTATTATTCTACTTGTTGTGAAACTCTGAGAAGAGATTTTTGGCTCATCTCAGGGACACAAGGTCCAGAAAGCAAATGGCTATATATCAACAGTCTTCTAAACTCTGCTTGTGTAAATGTCTCATAAATATTAGGTTCTCAAAATACTTTCAGTCGATATTTTTAAAATTTGTGAACTCTTTGTTCTGTGCTTCATTCTCTCTTGTACTCTTTAATCTGACATATAGCTGAAATTACAAAGAAATCATATTTGTACATTTATCTCATCAAAATACATTTTTTCAGTTCTAACAGCTATAGATTGAACAGACATCATTGAAAAAGAACTGATAAATGCTGAAATGTAACAGAAAGTCACTGTTTTCATAGATATAACTAAAGGAAAAAAGTAATCATTCATCTTCAAAAAAGTTTATATTAAAATGTATTGCTATATTTATCTTTTCACTCAGGTCATTCATTTTTTTTTATGAGCTTCCATTATCTTTTTTTTTTTTTCAAAATGTCTTTTCTAATTAAATTTAGTGTTTTTTTCTTCTTTCTGTCTAATCATATATGTAAATTTCAGTGAACATATCAGTGAAATCACCACTCTGATAAAATAATTGAAAATTGACGTTGCTTAAGAATTCCCTTTTGTTTTTCTTCTGAATTGCTACTCCACATGAAAGTAAATACTTTCCTGACTTCCAACACTGGATTAGTTTGCATATTTTTGAACTAACAGTGAATGAAATCTTACAGTATATGTCTGATTTCAATTGTTTCACATTACCTTTTAAGATTTTTATAGATCACTGAAAGTAGCATTGGTTTTGTTTTCTCAATTCTGTACAATATATATTTTTGACAATGACATTATTTATTATTCATTTTACTTTAGTGAGCTTTACAGTTGTGTCCACATTAAAGCTAATATAGATAATTCTGTCATAGAGATAGATGTGTTTGCAAACACTATGCATTTTGTTGTATGTGCATAAGAATAGATTTATGGGTTCTAGGGAATGCATGTGTATTCCTTATCTAGTATAATAGTTTAATATTTAAGAAGAATAATTTTAATGTATAGTTTAATATTTAAGAAGAAAGTTTTTCAGAATTATTTCTATATATTTAACTTGTAACTGAAGTATGTACTAAAATACATATTGTATTAAGTATGTACTGTCATACCTGAAGTATGTACTATTTATTCTATATTGTGGCCATGTAATAGAATCTTCCTTTTTAATTTGTAGCCATTCCTTTTAATGTTGTTACACAATTTAGTGTGAATTTGCACTTCCTTGAAAACAAATGTTTTTGAACAAAATCTTATATGTTTATTGACTATTTGAATATCATCTTTTGAAATATGAGCCTGTTCAATCCCTTTTTGGATTCTGTTTCTTTTACATAGTCACATGTGGAAACATCTTATATTTTAATACTTAAATTATTTATCAGATTTGTTTTGGAAGTTATTTCTGTGACTCTCTGTCTTGCATTTTCTTACACTTAATGGTAGAATATTAGATTTGGATCTCATAACTAACTTCCACCAAGTAGAAAGGTTTCACATATGACTCAAGTCAAATGCTCATAGCTACAATGGGACTGTAGTTGGGGAAGTGTACATTACAACAATATAAGATTCAACTGGCAGTAAAAGGTGGGAGGGATAAAAACCTCCGCCAGCCAGGATGAGGAACTTGGCAAAGCAGAGAGAGCAGGACAGTTACAGAGAGTGGCTGGCAGCTTTCTGCCTACAGGCCTACAGGGAATGGAGGGTCACTTGTCAGAGCAAAAGCCACTTATAGCTTTTGCCAGAACCTAGAGAAGGCTTCAGGACTACAGGTGCAGAAACCATAAGCTTTTCAGTTTTGCTCAATTTAGTGCTTATATGTATACTACTTTTCAGAGATATATTTTCAGGATCACCTGTCAGTTTTAACTTAGATAGGGTCTCTTGGCACAGGTAGGATTTCATCCATCTTTGCATTCTGTATATCTGTGTTCTAGTGTCTTTGTAAATAAGTGGTTAGTATTTTAATTTTTATGAAGTCTATCTCAATCGCCCCTATTTTTGATCAGGCAGGATCATTTCAAAGTCAATAAATATAAAATTATAAAAATGGTGTTTTGTGATAAATTTCTATGTTAAATATATTCAATTTATGCAACTTTTTTCTTTATGGTCAATACTATATTTTCCTGTTTAAGAAATCTTTACCTACCCAAGGACATAAGATATACTCATGTTATATTAGCAGCTTCCTGATCTACGTATACTATTTATTTAATATTATCCATTAATAGTGCAAAATAGAATGATGAATGATGGTGTACAATGATGATATAATTTCAGGTTCTCAGGTCTAATCTCCCAGCCAGAAATTGATCGTAGGCTGTGAGGGCAGCACTGAGTCCAGCCACTAGACTATCATGTGTTGGTGTTTCACGAATCTGTAGAAGGAATTTCACTATTGCTCAAGGAACCAAAGGAAAAGAGGCAAATTTGTTTAGAGAAATAGATATAAAGAAAATTTATTAAGGACAAAAGAAACAGAAATAAAGGGGTTCCCAGATGGGTGGAACCAGGCCAGGGAGGGGCAAGGAAGCTGCCCCTAGTGGGGGTGGAGGATTTGCTTAGTCCCCTTTGGAATTTGTTACTATCTCCGGATCTTTCCTTATTCCTGGAGGCTTTTCCTATTCTATCTATTCTGATCCTAGAGGCTATCTGCTTGCCCTGTGACTCCATGATAGCGACAGGCATTATGCCTATTAAAATCAATTAAAGTAAAAATGTAATTACTCTATCACGTTGTTCATCTATCAAGTGCTCACCAACCCTATATGTTTAATGACTACTATGGATATAGAACATTTCCATCATATAGAAATTTTTAGATAGTGCTGGTCTGGATTCACTTTCTTTTTCAAAAATATTTTATTGACTCAACACTGGTTGTTAAAAATACTTCTCTTTCCAGACCCACTTAGGAAAAAATTGGTTATAAATATGTAGGTTTGTTCCTGGGTTCCCTATTCTGCCAAATTATTATTTCTCTTATTGACAAAATTCCATTCTGCTCATTATGCAAGTAATGTAACTTATGTAAGTATTTCTGTTAGTGTAGAGTTCCCAAATATGTTCCTTTTCCCCCATGGTTTTCTTGTTATTCTTACTTAAACCATTATGTAATAGGGTGGTTTTTAGGAAAGGAGAAAGTTTTAAAATCTCAGTTCTGCCCTAAGTGGGTGGAGCTGAGCAGGGATAAGAAGATGTTGAAGAGAGAAGAGAGGAGAACAGAAGGAAGGGAGGAACAAGAAAGCAAGATTGAGAGTAGTAAGGAGGTGTGGAGGAGGCCAGTGGAACAGAAGGATATGTGAAAAAACTGTGCTTGCTTTTTGGTCTTGGACTAGTTGAAACAGATGTGGGTGAGAGACCCATAGGAAAATTAACATGGCAGCTTTCATCTTGATTTTGATTTTGCTCTTTTCCTCCCAGATTTGTCTGACTCTTTCTGACCCTTTTCTATGGGCCTCCACTAAAAGGTCCTTTAGACTTGTGGCAGGCTTTTGGGCCTTGCTTTGGGCCAATCCTATTTAGCTGAATGTTTACCCTCAAGGAGATGCATCACTTTGGATGCTTAACTTAGTAACTATATTCTCTGTCCTTTCTGTATTGTACCCTAATTATATTAAAGTTCCTTTCCATTAAAGGCCTTATATGTTTGTCTTGATGCAGCAGATGACAGAACCCATTTAGAGGGGTTCTGGGATGCCCCTCTCCCTGCCCTGTAATAATTACAGTTCCACAAAAACTAAAGAATAAATTTTCCATTTTCCCTAACCATCCAGAGAGGAACTGCTTAGATTTTGCTAGGGATTGCAGTTACTTAAAAATCAATAGGGGGATAATTAACATTTCGGTGTTTGATTCCTCTAATCCATGAGCTGGTATTCATTCACTTATTTAGATTTTGAAATTCTCATAGTAATATCTGTAGTCTCATAGTAATACCTGTAGATAGGTTTTGTATCTTTAAATAATTCAATTTTTAAATTTTGGTTTTGTGTATCAGAAGCTATCACCCAAATATCAAAAATACCAAAAAAAAAAAAAAAACAATAAAAACCCCAAAATCTATATATTTATCAATGAAATAACATCATTTAAAAAAAACACTAGTATTTTAATTTTAAATATTACTAATAATTTCATAATATTGATTTTGTATTCTACAACCTCATTGATTAATTTAAAAATATTTACTAAGTAATCAAATCATCCGCAAGTAATGATTCTTTATCTTTTTAAAAATATTTTTTATTGTAAGTCTAAAAATCAGGGCACTGTTAGAAAGCAAATAACATTTATTTGGGCTAAAAAAAATTTCAACTTAGGTAGAAATCCAAATTGGGAAGAGGAAAAAAAAGGTAGGGTTTTTTATGGGAAAATAAGAGGAAGGTGAGGAATGTTGATTTTAAAAAAGAATGAATTGCTTCTGACAATTCTGAGATGCTATTGACATACATTATTGGTTATTGATTCAACTGTTAGGTTAGAAATCCATAATCATCAGTTCTTGTCATGGGAATATTCATTTTCTTACTGATGTCTCAAACATTTGTTTGCTTGATGGCTTCTGAAAACAATTGCTATTCATTAAACCACTTCTAGTGGTCTAACCCAGATTGAAGGTTCTCAGAAAAAAATGAGCAAGGCTGTTCCTCTAGAATCACTGTGCAGATTCCACTTTCAAATACTCCGCTGATATCACCTTTGTAACATTTTATCTTTTGCTTTATTTCAATCAATCATACATCCAGTTTCATACTGAATAACACTGTCAATAGGTCAATAGTGAAGACTTTTTCTTACTGTCATCTTGAAAAGTTTCATTACTTTTGTCATTAAGCAAATATGCACATTTTTTGGAAGGTGTAACAACTTTGAAAATATTCTAATTACCTTATTTTCCTCACTTTAGCACTGTGGTTCATAAAAATTCCACCATCCAATCAATACCTGCATCTTTTAAAGGGATGGTGTTTTTATTCTTTACTGTAGAAAGCTGCCAAACCCTGTTATTTGCCAGGCTTAGGGGTGCCAGGAAGTTAACATCAAAGAAGCAGTTTGAACCACAATTTGAATCACAATAATATCTAGATGATCCTTTCCCTTGAGGCATATTTTTTTGAGGGACTTGCCCTTTCCCCTTTGGAATTAAGCTTTTAATTATCCAGCATGGTAGGTAGTTCAAAATCTTTCTCTTTACTATTTTTTCACTGTATCAATTCCCTTAGTTCCTATCGATATTCACTACCACATCCAAATAACCTTTTTATTTTCTCTTAGATCCTTGCCTCTGATTTTGCTTCTGAGACAGTGTATACTAGGAGAAATATGATTTGTTTTTTCCTCTTATAATTATTTGGATTAAAGCCTTTTCTTTTTACCCTTATTTGTTAAAGTGTTTTTGATTCAAAGACGTTCATTTTAGGTAAAAACTTTTCTCCTTTAAACTGCGAATATGGACAAATACAATAATTATGTTAAGATAGTCAAATCAAATCTCCTGGGTTTGGGTGTGTACGCCAGTTGAAGAGTAACAACCCCTACATCAGACATGAAAGCAACAAGTATGGATTTGTTGACACAAGAGGATAGAGCTCCTGACAGCAGAGGGAGTCCGTGGGAGGATGACTGTTCACTTCAACCCTGTCTATGACTATCAGATCCCTTTGTCCAATGTGCCAGGACTATTGGTGGTGGGGAATTTCCCGGTGGTGGTTATTATTCTTTCCCTAATTATCCTGTAAACGGATCTTACTCTAAATGAGGGCTGACTCAGCAACATTTCATTAAAACACTTCTGTTTCTCTAGGAGCTGTTTTGTTCTTTCTGATCCTATATTGTTTAAAATCTAGAGACAGCGATGAGGGCAGAAAGAGCACAAGGGTCTGAGTGATGGTGCATGGTTGAAATGGTGGTGGGAGTTCCCTGGGGACTACAAGTAATGTCAAACATAATTAAATAAATCTTAAAATAATAAATAAACAAATGAATGAATGAATGCAAAAAATGGAGTTTTGAAAAATAAATAAAATCGCTGACCTGCATCTCATCTTTCTCCTTTCCACAAGTTTTTCTTGGTCTCATTTCTAATCAGTTATTTTTCAAATAACCACATTCACTTGTATTTCTGTAATAAAGGCAAACTGACCATCTGATCATCTATTAAATTATCACATATTTGTTTTGCTAATTTTTTTTAGTTTATTAAATTGACATTAATCTGTAACTTTACTTTCTTGTAATATATGTACCACTTTGCTATTGTAAAAAAAAATGAAGTACCAACAAGGAAGACTGACTGACACTATTATGGCAGATTAAGAAATTGGAGTCAACTAAGTGAAAGAAAAAACAGAGTTTTTAAGCACTGGGTGAACTAGTAGAAAAGTACTGGAGGGTGATGGAGGCTCAAAGTAAAAATAAATAAATAAATTGGGAGGAAGGCATCAGAAATCCAGAAACTGGAGGTGGGGAGAGAAATGAACTCCGTTGTTAAATCTGCTATAGAAATGATAGAAATGAAAAATCCTTAGGGCTAACTCCTTTGCATGTACCCAGAGGCCATATGGAGATTGAGGGCCACCTTTCAAATCTACATACTCACACCCTAGAAGTTATCCAATTATAATTAACAATTTCAGAAAGGAATGCACTCCTATCAAAGAGAAGAACAATGTAACAGTGTAGTTTATGAGCTGGCAAATGACAGCTCTACTGCCCACTGGTGTCTACACAACTATTTTTCTTCAGCAAACTTTTCCCTTTGCAAAATGTGTGCTGCAGCTCTTCTCCCAAAACTGCCTGCTGTGGCTAAGTAGGTGGTTCTTCTCACAAACCTGTTCCTTTTGGGGGCAGTGCTTTCTGCCTGCTGGTATTTGGGCACGCCTTCCCTTTCCATTTTTTACAATAAACCTGCTCTTATGGGTGCAATGAAACATCTCTGCTTTGTGGCAATTAGCCACATACAACTGAAAGGGGAACGCTGGTGAAATTTTCTGCAAAGGTAACCCAAGGATTCCGTTCTCTAAACCCAACATCTCTCCAGTATCATCTGCTACCCATATGAGGCCTTCATAGCACTGGTAAGAATTCACCCTCTTCCTTCTGTTATAGAGCAAGGAGAGGGGCACTTTAGAACCCTTAAACTTGCCTTTTTTAAATGGGTTCTGCTATTTGCTGCATTAAGATAAACATATAAGATCTTTAATGAAAAGGAACTTTAATATAATTAGGGTACAATACAGAAAGGACAGAGAATATAGTTACTAAGTTAAGCATCCAAAGTGATGCATCTCCTTGAGGGTAAACATTCAGCTAAATAGGATTGGCCCAAAGCAAGGCCCAAAAGCCTGCCACAAGTCTAAAGGACCTTTTAGTGGAGGCCCATAGAAAAGGGTCAGAAAGAGTCAGACAAATCTGGGAGGAAAAGAGCAAAATCAAAATCAAGATGAAAGCTGCCATGTTAATTTTCCTATGGGTCTCTCACCCACATCTGTTTCAACTAGTCCAAGACCAAAAAGCAAGCACAGTTTTTTCACATGTCACTCTGCTCCACGTGCCTTCTCCAAGCATCCTTGCTGCTCTCCATTTTGCTTTCTTCTTCCTCCTTTTCTTCTGTCCTCCTATCTCTCCTCTCTCCAACATCTTTTTTATCCCTGCTCAGCTCCACCCAGTGAGGGTGAAACCAGGATTCTGGAACTTCCCTCTTTCCTGGGGACTACCCTGTTACAGGTAGGTTTTTTGCCCCTAAATCCTTTCTGGTTTTGTGATGCCTCCATCCCCAATTTTTTTTTTGTTTGTTTTGTTTTTGTTTTTTGTTTTTTAATGGAGATGTCTGTTACAAAGCCTATTTGCTAAGATTTCAAATTGCATTCTGTTAAAAAATTGTCTACAAAATCATAACTAGATATCTAAAAATCAAACAAACAAACAAACTGGACTGAAAACAACCAACAATAAAATTTTATACTGAGTGACTGTTTTGTAGGTTATTGCTGCTTCTACCCATGAGTGGAACTATTGTTTGTATTGAATAATTAAAAAAAAAGATCTGTTACTTATTGACTCCGGGTTTATCTGCCTGACATATTGAATTAAATATTCAGTTAGTGAATGCATATGGCATTTCTTCACTGAAACATGGCAAATATGACTTTTAGTTGAACACAGACCTTATTTGCAACCAATTTCACTGCTGTGCTAGATGAGTAAATTCAAGAATAGATTGTTCAAGATTTATAAACTACATATTTCCAAGGGTGTCTTCTGTCACAAAGTACTTCTAGACTCAAGGATAATAAATATGAAGATGAAAACCTTTACAGAATTCTAAATTTGGAAACTATATGTTTGGTAACTCTTTTATTATAATTGTTTATCTTTATAATTTGATATTTGTCCAGTTTATAATATTTTCATGGCTTCTCACTGGCTCATTTCCTTATATCTTTCTTTTTGGCTCTAAGACCTAGCATATGAAAAAAGAAAACCATTGTGACATTGAACAGATTATTAACAATCAGTCACACAAATTCTATTAAATCTATATATTAAATAACATTTTTTATTTAATGGCTAGAGATTTTAGCATGATATTTTATCTTGCAGTATTTGGTTATTTCCCCCTATTTAAACACAACCATAAAAAGAAAATAAACACAAAGGAAGGAAAAATCAATAAAATCATATCAGATGTCATTTCACATATATGTATATATCCATATGGGTTTATGGAGGTATTTATGTGTATATTTGTGAATATATATGTGTATACATCTACACATGTGTATATGTGTGTGTATAATGTGACATCTTGTTAATAATTATGTCTGACAATGTTTTACTATTTTTTTAAGTATAACTTCCCTAGGCAATCATCATGGGGAATATGAGAGCCCAAGAATGATTATAAAGATGTAGTACTGATCTACATATTAAGTTATTTTAACATGAGGATTTTCATCTATAAACCTTCATTATATATTTTCATGTGATCCTATATTTCATAATTGTCAGAATCTTAAATATATATCTTATATTTTTGATGTTTCATAAGATTCCTAAAGACTTAGATGTAACTGAGAGAGAATATAGATAAGTAGTCTTGCAATACTTTGTTGGAAAGGAAATAATTTTTGTGCTTTCTCGACATCTATTCTTCACTTATAGGGACCTCACTTCCAATGTGGTGAACTTGTGTTTTATCAGTTTTGGTGAACCTTTCTCAGATTTCCCTTCCTCATAGTGTTCTCAGTAAAATGAGTCAAAAGAAAAACTTGAGATTTGAACAAAGTATGGAAGCAATTCTAGTTGGGGAAATAGCAGGAATCCTTTCCTTAGAAACCAGGGAAATGAAATGTGGGCCCCTGCTTCTCCACTACTCATCTAGTTATTCTTCATAAAAATTAGTGTCAGCTACTTGGGAACGCAAACTGCCTATTTCTACTCTCTAGAAGTTATAAAACTACTCATGGGACCAGAATTCTTCCTACTAATATTGGAGCCATATTGGGTAATTACAACCAGGTGTTGTCAAAATACAATCAGCACTGGGACAGATTTGAATTATTAGCTGTTCTTCCTCTACACAGGTACCAACCAGCTACCTGCAAACATTCACTCAATTTGATTAATCACTACCTATAGATTTGAACTATGTATTTTGCATTATGACAGTATTTCTTTGTATTTGATTGATTTCCCTTCTTGTAAATAAGAGCTATAATCCTGCATAGTCAAAGGGTTTGTTTATATAATATTTTTAGGAACAAAAGAAATAACAAAATAGCTTTCTCATCCTATCTCATTCTGTTCCCTTGGAAAAAGATGATATTTTTATACACAAGTAAACATGGCCTTGCCAAGCCCACTTGGCCATCATTTGTTAGTGAATAGTAACGATAATTTTATTACTGTACCTACTTCCTGTTTTACTATGGAAGAAACTTAATTGGGAGGTAAGAAGGTTGAACATTAAATCCTGCTAAACATTTAAAATCCTTCTATGAACTACACATTTTAAATTACTATGTTGATATAATGTTTACCACTTGTTTCGAGCTGTAAAACTTTTTTTATGGTTCGATTCAATCTCTACCAGATAACTGTGGCCTCTTACTCAGATTTCAGTAACTTAGAGGGGAAAAACAAGTTCCACTGATGAAGAGATTTAAACTGAGAGAAACAAGTCAGAAGGAGAAAGATAACTATGTTGTGTGTTGTCACGTGTTTGTGGAAGATAGAGAAACTAAAAAAAGAGTCAGATAAAGCCAAACTAAGAACTGCTCTAGAAAGTCGTCTATAACAAAGGCTGCCAGAGAAGGAATGAAAGGTATGAGAATAAAGTAGAAAAGGAGCACATTTTAATATTGTGGTTGGTCACTGGTGTTTTGGTATATACAGACATATATGTATGTAATCTGTTTATCATTTAACTATTTACATATACACAAGACCATTTATATACTTTGTTAAATAGTGATAATAATTGGGGTGAATTAATTTGAGAAATTTAATATATTCTTTGAAACGTTTTAAACATTAGCTACAATAGTATGCTATTTAAAAGCACAGATTTTGAAAAGAAAATTCTGAATTTTAATTCTAACTCTGCATTTGAATGATTTCACTTATGTTATTCAGCTTCTCCATCCTTCAGCTTATTCATCTGCATATTGGAGATAATGCAAGTGATTCTTCCATAAGTAATTGTGAAACTACAGTATTGAATAAATTTAAGATCTGAGAACAGTATCTAGCATATATTAAATGCTGAATGTGTAACCTCAAATCTGAATTTTATTTTGTACTTTATGAAAAAAATAATATCAGTTTATATATATATATTTAATTAGGAATTTGGTTCACAAATGAATAAGGCAATGCAACTGCTTTACAGTGTTTTAATACTCATTGTATTTCTATTCTTCAGATTTGCAAGATATACTTCCTAAATCTGTGTGGTAACCTGTACAATACCCCATTTCCCACAAATTGTCTATGATTATAATTAAATCAACCAACTGGTCTGTGAGCTGACATGATGTCAAATTCATATGTCATTTTGTGTAGGAATTTGATTTCCCCCCCCCACTGATACATCTAGATGAGGAAGTTATTTTGACAATGCATAAATTACTAAGTGAGACAATTATATAACTCAAAAGATGAGTGTTAAGAAAAATGCATCTGGATGAGAAGATAACAGCAACTTGCAAAATGTTTCATCTCTTAACACATCTAACAATGAAAGACTATTGGAAAGGAAAGATAAAAGTTTCCAGTTTCACTTTAAATACATATTTACCAAGGGTATGAAATAAAGGAATAAGATTAAGTACAAAAATTTTGAAGGAACTTTTTTTTTTGGTTTTGGTATCTTTGAAATTAGGTTACTATTCTACCTATTTTAATATTGGTTGCCATTAGAAAGAAATATGCTACAAGAGCAAAAATTTGAATTATTTTATATTGAGAGACAAGTATAGTCATATTTACTTATCTCATTAATGAGATATAATATAGAATAGCATATTTCTCTGTATTGTTTTCAGAATAAAAATTAGAAAATCAGATTTATGTGTGTGTGTGTGTATTTCACCTACAGTCCGATCCACTACAGCTAAGAGCATTTTCTTAAAGTTCTGCATCCATAAAGTAAGAACCATATACATCTCACTATCTCAGAATAAAGGCAATGTTTCTTTGAATTTTTGTTTATTCATTGGAAAGAGATAATGTATATTGTGCAATATATCCATCAGCTTGGTGGGTTTCATTTTATGTGAACCAAATCCTTTTGTTTTTTGTTTGTCAGGAAAAGTTATAGTGTCGAATTTTCTTCTCTTTTTATTATTCTTATCAATAAGTATTTTATTTCAATATATTTCACTCATTTTTTCTGAGGGAAATACATTTTAAAGGTAATTAAAATTGCAGTTTAAAATATTGCAAAAAACACTAAAACAGTACAACCCACAGCTTCATTATGTAATACAAGAAGAACAGAAGTCTATTAAATTAAATGACAGTTTTGCCTTAATATTAAATGAGTTCCTGACATTAATCTTTATTGCTATGGTTGATGGTAAATTATCAATTCCAAGGACTCTTTTTATTGTACATAATTATTCAGATTTATCAGGTGTCTCTAAAGTAGATGTTATCAAATAACTTGTTCAATTTCAGTGTTGTAAATAATTGGGACAGGATGGGTTTACCGCCAGGGTAATATGAAAAATAAATAGAGCACACAGCAATGTTTGACAAGGTAATCTGTCCATAAAATCTATCAGCTTTGTTGAGGTATTGAAAAATTTCTACAGTCAGCATGATCCTCTATATTTATATATGTGGAAGCATTACTTTAAGAATGTACTCATTCAAGTTTGCTTCCCTAGTAGTAGAATTTGAGCTCATAGAATGGAAATGTTTTAAATAAGCAGTGTTCACCCATTTTAATACTACTTAAATATATATATTTATCAGGAAGTTTATAGTGCTTTTTTGCACTAATTTTATATATATATATATATATTTCCTCCTCCTCCTAATTCATAGAAATGAATTTCAACTTAGAAATTTCAACTTTCACTAAGTTTATAGTTGAAAAATATTCTTTTGACAACATTCTTGTTTGTCTTTCCCACAGCATAAGAATGCACTGCATAATAAGCATCATATACATGCAGAGCGAAAATTTTAAATGAAGACAAATCAAAGAAAGAAAGTTAAAAACAATTTAAATAATCAAACCAAAATAAACTTTTTTTCTAATGCAGTTAATTTTAACCATTGGAAATTATGAAGTAGATTTTGACAGTTTTATTCACTATGAAATCAGCCCCAATAATGTGCTAATTTGTATAAACTATAGCATCACATACCTACTTAAGTTTTATCTTAGGACCCCACTGAGATGTGTTTCTCCTGAAAATACTACCAAATCTGCAGCATCTGATGTATTTCTTGTCCTCTTAAATTCCCAAACCACTTTTTATCTCTCCCATTTACATGGAAATTAATCATGGATGACATTTATTTTAATAATACCTTACTAATTTAATTCTCATGTGTGTTTTGTTTCCACTACTAGATGGTAAACTTCCAGATGGTGATTGTTTCTTTTTCTATGCTTTCTCATAATACCTCTCTACCTTGTCTTCGTTCATGCATACAAGCTCTTTTTTTTTTTTTTCTGTTTTTCTTCAGAGGTCAGCAGGAAGTATAATTTCAAACTACTGCCTTTCTAACCCCCTTAAGTACACAATTATATAAATCCCAATTTCTTGAGAAAAAATAAACTCTATGAAATTCATGACATGTATGAAAAGTAGTGTTTATGAATTGAATAATTTTTGTTTATTATTTAAAGATTTATTTGTTTGCTTGGTTTTTAAAGATTTATTTATGCATACAAGAACAGGGATGCAGGCTAGAGGTGTGGGGGTGAGAGAATTAGCAGAGACAGAATGGAGAGCAGAATAGGTGGATCTAATAAGACACGCTGATGAGGGGAGCAGCAGGCCTGAGAGGAAGGTAGACTGCACCATATGTGGGTTAGCGCCCACATAGGCACAGTGGTGATTGTGTGATAGCACTGAGATTTAACCCCTATGTCACCAGGGAGGTCCTGAATAATTTATAATGATAATAGTTTCATGGCATTTGTTTTATTACCTTTTCATGTAGCATGCCCATGGAGCAGCTCATTTTAATTCTAAGGAAGCAGCTCACATATCACCTTCTACATAAAAGCTTCACTAGACCCTATTCCCCTTCCCCAGTCAGTGCTAGGTGTCCCTATTTGGATCTACATAGTTGCTATATATCTCACAACATGTGCAGTTCTGTAATGTTCAGTCTGTTTACCTTTGTTCCTACTGTGCTATGTTTACTTATTCTGGCATGACACATACTGGCAATCAGGAACACCTAAAATGTGATTACCTACAATGTGATTAAAGATTCAAATTATTCATCCAATTGCCTAGCCATGTGTCTACCTGAACCCAAAACAGTCCCTGACTATTAAAATTTGATCAGAGGTAGTAGAACTGGTCTGTTGTCATAATTTTTATATTTTTCATGATGTTTAGCATGAAAGCTAACACATAGTCAGGTTCCACAACACATTTGAATTGATGGCTATTTGAGGAGATCCAATGAATAGTATGAAAAGTAATAAAGGATTAAAGCTAGGTCAAAATATCAACAATACTCCTGAGAAAGATACTATTATGTGAGTAGATAACTGCTCTGTAACAGATGCTACAATCGTAGATTCATCTAAAGAATCACAGAGACTACTAGACTCTATTAAGTCTTTCATGTGTATGAAAGTGGCTTGGGCAGTAAGGTCTATTCTGGAAGGAACATAGAAGTTGTATTAAGTATTTGAAAAATATTTTTTGGACATACTAAATGAATATATAAAGTAAAATGTTTTTATCACATCCTGCATCAAAAGAAAGGGTAGAGATTTGTGGAATTTATCCCTTTCTTTTCCTTTTTGAAGAATGGCAACTTACAACAGAAACAAGTGAAATGTTCAAATCCCACTCTATCAAATATCCAGTGAGAAAACAATGTGAGCAGGATTCATGTTCCAAATCTCACAGAAAGTGACAATAATGCAGCCCTTGTTTTTGACATGTCTCCTACCAGTATGTATGGCTTAATTTTGAAAGCATTGAATACTTTGCAGATGCAATTGATAGTTTATAAACCATTGGTTGATTCTTGTTCAGTCTGTTCATTCCTGTATATGCTGATATTCTGCCTCTGCGCTGATGATTTGCTGCTTCCATAATTACATCATTCTGTCTTTTCATCTAGTCTCAGGTCAGTTATATTTTGACCTTCAAAATTCTTTTCAGAAATAAAAAGCACTGTCTTTGAAGCTCTGTTTTATCCAAAGGCCGATGTCCATTTTGGACTAAATTTACTTGATGGTATTTTCTTCTTGCAGCTCAATATCCTTATACTACTCTATTTTACAAGAAGCAGAAAATTTTATGAGTTCAATTTAGTTTGTATTCTAAAACAGTAACTGAAATCATGAATTTGCTCCATTTGCTTACAAAGAAGCAATTTATGGCTTGAATGAACTCTTTTAGTGGTTAGTCTTCAGCAGGGAGACATGTATTCAATATTTTAAAAACATACAATACTTTAGTAAATTTGGGGAGCCATATTATAAATAATATAGGAGTACTCATGTTGCAAAAAAGAATAAATTTACACCTCACAAGACAATTTCTGTGTTAATATACCAGTTAGGGTGATATTATACTAATGGCATGTCCTGTCTTACACAGGTATCTCTCTGAAATAGTAAATGCACAAATGTACATTTGTATGTACATGTGAAGTATGTGATGATGTATGTGATGATGCTATGAGAAAATTCCTCTTTCAGTTGTGAGAAAAGCATTATTACCTCAATTTAATAATCAGCTTAAGAAGAGCACTTTATATGCTATAAACCAAACTTGTTTGTTCAAGTTATTTGGCTTTATTCATTTATTTGTTTGTTTGTGGCTAATGTCTAGTTTTTTGTTTTGGTTATTTAACCTTTAACCATTCTGATCAGAGAAAATGCTTAATATGATTCAGTCTTCATGACTTTATTAACAATTACCCTGTGCCCCAACATCTGGTCTATGTTGGAGAATTTTCTCTATGTACTATTTTTGGGTTATATAGAGGTATGGTACCCTATAAAGATCTACTCCACCCATGTGTTTGAATTACTCACTTAAAGCTATTGTTTTCTTGTCTCTTACCACTATTGTGTTGTGGACAATGTTTTGGGGTTTGTTAATAGTTGATGCTCCTTCATTTGGTGCATATATATTGTTAATTGTTATGTTTTCATAGAAATTGAATCCTTAATCAACATATAACACCCATCTCTTTTTCTTGTTACCTTTTTTACCTGTAATTTAATTTTATCTGACATAAGTATGGCTCTCCCTTTTTGGGGGTCCATTTTCTCACAGAGTTGTCCAACCATTTACATACAATCAATGCTCATCTTTGAAGCTTAGGTGGGTCCTTAAGGGGAAAACAGGAAGTTGCAGTCTTTTTTTTTAATCCTCGTAGACACTCTGTGCCTTTTGATTGACAATTTAGACCATTTATAATTATAGTGATTATTGATTTTGTAACATTTGATAACACAGTTTGTTTTAAGTTTTCTATTTCTATTAGCTTATTTCCTTACTCAATTTCTTATCATGGATGTCTTCTCCAATTTAAGCAGGACATTTCCTTTAACATATGATGTAGGGAAGAGGTGTCTTTTCAACTCTTTCAGCTACTGTTTAATAAGGAAGAACTTATCATTTCTGAAATATAATTTAGAGGACATTGAATTATTGACTGGTAATTTTTTCTGTATTTTGAATATGTTGTTCTATTTTTTCCTTGTCTCTAGAATTTTGGCTATGCCTCAATATAAATTTGATAAAGTAGTTAAATTGCTTCAGAATATATATTTAAAAATGTAGTAACTTAAGTTTGATTAACTATTTTGAAGGTCTCTTTTGTCAGTTATCAAAAAAAACTATACCAACCACAAATAGATTCTATATCTATAATGCATATCCACAGACTGTGCTGTGATAAATAAAATGTAATATATTACACATTTTTATTGACCAAACTAATTTTGACCAATAATAATGGAACTCATAAAATTATGCAACACATATATTTAGTCACTTATTACATGGGGTCATGTCATCAATTTTTTAATAATATATGATAGGAATATACAGTAATTCAATTTTCACTGATCTTTATATATACTTTAAATTATGTATATCTAAAGCCATAAAGATAGGTCAAAGTGAGGTTTGGGGAAATTTTCCCTCCATGTTATTATTGTGAAGCAATGATTCTTGAATTTGATAAATACCTCAGAATATTTAATCTGGTTCCACCCCCCCTTATATACCTGTATCATATTGTATCTATCTACTCTGGCAATACTTATGATGGTTGGTAATAAAATCATTACTATTTTGAAAATCATGGCGATTTGAAATCTGGAAATTTCTTAGAATTAAACACAATCTGGAAAATGTTAATGTGCAATGTTTTATTGTCCTTGGAAAACAAAAGACGTTCAGAGAAGATAGATAACCGGGACTCTATGACTTGCATCAAATTTGTATTTTCATTTATTTTTTGCCCAATACTTAATATATAAGACTTACCTTCTGCCAGTATATTAAAAGATTTTCTCAAATTCATGCCTTTCTTGATATAACATTTTATGTTTAGCGGGTAGACGAGTGAGAGGAATCTTATCAGGAGAGTGAGACTGATAACTATTTTCCAGATGTTTTCCTTGTGTCTTTAGTCCTAGGAGAGATTCCCTCATTTTATCCTTGTCAACTTTCTTGGCATATACAGTCTTTAGCATTAGATCATAAATAAGCATTCAAGACTAGTGTGTTGGTTCCAGAACAAAAAAATAAAACAAAATTTTAAGTCAATAGGAGGACCATTTAGCATGAAGTGAGGGGTTGTTCAAGAAAAATCAAACTAGAGAACTTAAAACAGAATGACCAGGAGCCAAACATGTGTTTTTCTACTCCAATTGCTTCCATGGGTCCCATAATATTACTTCATTTTTTTTGTGATAATCTCCATGTAATTTATAATTAACCATAAAAAGAAAAAAATATTTTTTTAGATATTGTGTTATAAGTAACACTAATATTTACTAACAATGATATAAGCCCATAAAGAATTACCTATAATCATTTAAACAAAATGAGAATATATAAAGAAAATATATTGATATATTTGTAATGTTCAAAATCAACAGTCCAGTAGTACTTCTTAATCTGACTTTTTAAGTTTCCACCTACATGATCTTAGTAATCCTTAACAGGTTAATATTTGAAGTATTAGAGCATTATGAAATGATTCCTACCAAAGTCATCTTTGAGTATTTGTGAAGATACATGAATCAATAAAAATAAAGTCCTTATTTACCTAATGTTAAAAATGGTAAATTGTGTGTATCTATATGTAAATATGTATTTTTTTTAAAGATTCATTTATTTATGCATATAAGAACTAGGCATTCTTATATTTTGTGGTGGGGTGAGAGGATTCAACAGAGACAGAGTGGAGAACAGAATAGGTATATTGATGGAAATACACTGCTAAGGGGAGCAGCAGGCTAAACAGAAGAGGTCTGCTGCACCCTGTGGGTCAGCTCCATGGCCAGGGTTTGAACTAGTGCTGCAGGTGCTTCATAGTGCAGTGCTTAATCCCTTGCTCTCAGGGAGGTCCCGTAAATACGCATCTTAATAAGTTGTTGGAGAGCTTATTGAGATGACTTAGAATAGGTTGTGGATTTTAATAAAGGGAATTTATGATGTAAAGGATGTAGCATATATTTATATATGTCAATGACCATTGAAAATTATTTAATTTAATCACTGACTATAATGTAGAACCTTAGAAAGGGTATAAGGTACACTTGCTTCTTCTGTGTTGGTATATACAACTCATGAATGCCTAAGGATCATCTAATGTTCAATTTGTCCTCTTTCCTCATAATCTAGATTCTTTGCTGCTATCTCCATAACCAGCTATTCAACCTCAATATAATGCATCACTCCGTATTACTTAACTCACCCCTAAGACATTTGTCTGCCATTCCACATACCTATGAATTATTTTGCCTCATTGTCGTGTAGGATTTTGTCAACATTGCTAGATGTGTTGTAATGATGTAATAGTGATTTACATTTTCAGATTCATCTCTTTTTCTTTGTTAACAAATATTTTTATAATTTTAGAATATTAGCATTTCACCTAATGTACCAGTGTTTTTCTCAAACACTGGTTTATTCATGTCAATATTTTAGTTAAGTTCTTTAAAAATACCAAGAAATATTTTCTCTAATTTCTTTTTGTTTTTTCATATGATTCTTATTTAACATTTTCAACCTGATCTCCCTCTATATTACATCTAATTTTATCATATCAAATGATAATTATGCTTTCCTCTGTAAGTACAGGAAACATTTTGTACCTGCCTTTGTGGTTTTTATCATTTCATTTTTCTAACTGGAAAATACATTTTCTCCTTTTACCTTCCTGATCAGCTGCCCCTGGAGCAGGGGAACCATTAATTTCTAATATGAGTCATTTGAAGTTAAAATGTTTCAGCACTGTTTCAGTTGCATATAATTTTGATGTATTTTTTTTTCACAAAATATCTGAATTTCCATTGTTCTTGAGTAATTCTTGCCAAACAGAGGGCCGTGTCAGCACTGAAACATACATCTTAATTGTCCTTATTTAGGAATTGTCTCTCCAAAATCTGAGAAAGGCCTCATATTCATTTTGTTCATCATTATAGCTATTCACCACAGCATGACTAGTTTTCTACTAGTTACTCTGTCATAGGAGAGAATAGTGATCCTCTGATGAATGGCTTTTCATCATGCAGAGTAAAATTTATTCATAGAACAATTTGTAAAGATGGAATAGGTACTCTTGACAAGTTAAAAGAGTAAACACGTAGTGAGACTTTTATGAAATGGTTTTCAGATAGTGTATAAAGTTTTTCTATTGATTTTAAAAACAGCAAACATGGTATCTTGTCATATATGGCCTTTATTTTGTTGAGGTATGTTCTCTGTAAACACTGAGAGTTTCTTGCAATTTTGTGTCTTATTTTTAAATGCAGTCAAGAAAAACAGTTTTGAGGCATTTGAGAAAATTTGAATATAGATTTGATAATAAAAATTTTTACAGAATTACTGAGCTTTTTAAAAAATATATTTATTTATGTGTACAAGAGCTGGGTACAGGCCAGAGATGCAGGGGGTAAGAGGATTCACGAGAGAGTGGGGAGCAGAACAGGCAGACTGACTGAAATACACTGCTGAGGGGAGCCACAGGCGAGGCAGGAGAGGTCTGCTGTACCATGTGGGCCCCCTTCCTGGCCGGGGATCAAATTTACACTGCTGTGCTGTGGATGCTTCACAGAGCAGTGCTCAACCCTCTGCCACCAGCGAGGCCCAACTGTGAGCTTTCTTAGGAGATGTTATGTTGCTGTATTTTTGGGTGATCCATACTGAGAAATCTGAGTGTTTAGTTAGACCACCTATTAGCTACTTACAGTGAGACTCAAACATATGGGTATATTGGTATGTATGTGTGTATATACATCAACTATGAGACAATGCCAGCAATTTTATATTCATGGTAGCTGTTAGACAAGCCTTGATATAATTTTTTAAATTATAAAATTGCCCCAACTAAATATTGTGAAAAGGCATTATGAAAACTGTATCTAAGATTTCAACATCATTTCTAATAATTACTAATATATCTGTTGCCTAAAACATTGCCTGCAAAACAGAATGTGCAGAAAATATTTGATTAACAAAATAATTACTAAATTGGTCAGAGTTATAATCCATTCATACGGCTTGAAGAGTTGGCATTTAATTAGGAATACAAATTAAAATGTGCTTCACCATCTGAAAGTTACAGCAATTATAGGTTAAGGTTTAAAAATACAAGCACATTTCACTACACAGTAATGTGTATTTTATTTATTACAAATTTTATTATTGATTATAATTACAAAACAGTTATCTTTTTCATCCTATCATTTATTTGTGCTCTAGAAAAATTTTCACGTATTTTAAAATTTACTCCTCAATTTGAAGAAAGCAAGGTACAAAAAAGATAAAAAATAATAATTTTAATGCCACATTGATATTAAGTGGTAAATATAATTTGAACCAGTTTTTACACTATACCCTTGTCCTTTTTATCACATCATGTTTTTCTACCTAAAGTGAACGTGTGTGTGTGCACTTTAGGATATCAGGCAAATTCAGTTTGCAACAGTTGACTAGAAACTTGCAGAATAATCAGATATATACTCTTGACAGAGGAAATAGACTTGAATATTTAAGATGCAAAGCATATTTAGCTGTGACTCCTATACTGTAATAGTCAGTGTCAATAGAGTCTACAATTACTTCACCCATTTGCCTCATTTGAGTGACAGTAATTGAGTTTGCTAAAGCTTAGAAATATTGTATCACTGTAATGGGACCCTCTCAGTTCACTTTGCCTGTTTTCTCCTCCTGCTGGTTTAGATGATGGATGGTAAAGGGATTTTTTTGTTGTTCTTTTACATGCAATTTTTATTTTCAACCCATTGGGTTTCAATTTATGGAAATTAATAGCATATTCCAGGACACTATTGTAAGTGGACAATCAATAATGTAATGTGTGATCTTAAGTCAAGCCTGAAAATATTTGTCCTAAAATTTTTATATATACATATTACATAATACATATTTGAGAACTGTAACTACAGGAGTAAACAATATATGGTATCTTAAAAATGAAAATACCTCCTCTCACCATGTGACCATGATTTCTTGATTTATACTTATGGGAACATCCATGTATTATAGTACATTAATCTTTCATTGTGGACATTTAGCTGATTACATTTTATTGAACAAAAAATAAATTTACTGTCTAAGGGTGCATTTATAATTATATGACAACTTCATTAGAACATATTTTCATGAGTTACTTTCTGTCATCAGCTTTTGACTGTCATTACCCAAATATTTTTATACCTAGATTGTGTCTACTCTTAAAAGCTAAACGGAGCTTGTATATACTAGTCTCACAACTAACAAATCACTTAAGGAAGTTCTGTCAAATTAAGTATCTAAGATAGATAGACACTATAGATTTAAATAGGTGTTTATATTTCTCCTGTCTTTCACATTTTCACAAAGTGTTTTGTTCTAAGTGGCATAAAATTATATGTTGGGTGAGGAATGTCATTCTGAGGAACTAGTGGTTACATAAATAAAACAATGAAATTTTTATTAATGTCATTCCTAATACCGTCCATTTTATGCTATAGAAAATCTTTATGCATTTTCATATAATACAATAGTTGTGTAATATGAAAATCAAGTGTTTCAAACAGTTAAATCATTATTTATTCTACTATTTCCCAAAACAAAGGATCTGTTCTTAGTTCCCCATACAATTTTGTATATCTTTATATAACTTGTTAATAATTGAAATTCATTGACCATTTGCTATTTCTTCACATGTATGTATATACATCTAGGCCATTGCTCCCTGAGGGTAGAGACTGTATAGAAATGCCATCAATAACAAAAAAAGAAAAAAATAATTTTAGGGAAATCACCAAGACTATGAATCATTTTGTTTACATGGAAATCCCATTTATAATAGATAAAGTGTTCATTTCTCCTTATTTTTGTTAAAATGTTCAAAAGTAAGATCTTTTAGCAACTGGATATTTTCTGTGTCAAGGACTGGTAAATTCTACTCTACTGTCTATGTTTGTATATAAACATCTTGGAAAACAACTATGCCCATTTATTTACTTTTTATCTCCAGCTGCTTTTCAGCAACAATAGCAATGATTGAGTAATAAATAGCTGCAACAGAGCAGTCTGGCCTTCAAAGCCTGAAGTATTTACTATCTTGTCTTTAGTTATAAAAAAAAAAAAAAAAAAAGCAGAACATTACTGTTTGTATTTACCTTCATATGGAATTATATTTCAAAGCAAGTAATTCTAAATTTGTCACATTCACCCAAGTTCTGAGAATTGTGAATTAGTAATATTGCTATTTAGATTTTTTTGAAATAAATATTCCAAAATAACTTTCTAAGTGGCTGCTTTGCATGTTAATTAATAAGGTTAACCATATAATTAATTTTTATAATTTTTATAATTTTTAATACATATTTAGTAAGATTTGACATTGTCACCTCTTTCTGTGTATAAGCCTTATCTCATCCATCACCAAAATTTACCATTTTATCATCACATTGATACACTTGACCCTTTTCTCCTAGCTCCCATTCTCTGCCTCTGGTAACTGTTATATTTTTCATAGAATCCAAAGGTTATTTTTATTGTATTTGTTACTTCATTTCCTTTGATAAATTTATAGTACATATATGAGAGAAACCATTTTATAATTGTCTTTTACTTTCTGATTTATTTTACTTAGCATTATTACATCCTGCTTTATCCATGTTGATGCAAAAGTAAGATTTCTTTTTTAATAGTTGAGTGACATTTCATTGCCACAATTTTTTATTCACTCACCCTTTGATGGGCATTTAGGTTAGTTCCATGACTTAGGTTTTGTGAATAATGCTATTATGAGAATAGGGAGCATAAATACTTTCAAGTTGATGTTTTCATATGCTTTAGATAATAACTAGGAGAAGTATAGCTGAGTTATATGGCATTTCCTGTTTTTTGATTTTCAAAGACTCCATGCTGTTTTCCATAGGGCCTCCCATAATTTACATTCTCACCAACAGTGAACGACTGTTTCTTTTTCACTTTACCTCTACCAAATATACTGTTTCCAATCATCAAAAAATGGAAGCACATTTTTTAGTTTGCTATTTTAATAGAATACTATGGTTGTTATTGGCTTTAGACAAAATGTTATGAAGATGAACCAGTCTACTCATTAGATGCAAAAATATACCATATGATAGTTATTTTAATTTGCATGTGTGCCTTTAAATTGTCATGATTTGGGGAAATTTTAACTTCTTTACCATCTGTACTTTATTTTCATAGAGAAATAAATATTTTCCCATGTTAAAAGTTGTGAATTTATCTTCTGCTTCTGCTTTGTTTCATTTATGATGTTAGGTTTTTATTTTTGTGTTCTGTTCAGTTCTTTGAAGGATGTCTTGCAATTAGACAGTCTGGATGCCAGCATTTCATGACCCTTGTTCATTCTTTTTAATTCATCTACTAATTAAAAAAAATAGTAAAGCTCAAAAGTTTCCTTTTTTTCTCCCCTTTCTTTCTGTGCTTCATTTGCATCTTTTTAATTACAGAGACTTGTAAAAGATATTGTTGAGTGGCTCATTTGTCTTATCAAGAAATTTATCCTCCTGAGTTTGTACATGTATTCTTTTTTTCTGATCTGCATTTGTCTGGTTGCCAAGCAAACTTACATAGATTGCTAATTTACTTTGCCAACTCAATGCTTCTGGTAGTTGGGATGCTCAAAAAGCTGGCTGTTTGGAAATGCTAAAATGAATATCATGTATTTTTGACAGACTTGAAAGGATGTAAGAAATATAGTAATCATTAGTCTAACTATCAGCAACTAATGTGATACATTTTATACTGCTGGAACACCATGTTCATTAAATTCAAATATTGCCTAGTAAGATTGTGTTAATACTGAAATTTAGGAATGATTAATTCCTAATTATAGTGACTTATATAGCCTTCATCTTTGTGTGATGAGTAGGACTGAAAAATGTCTAGTTCAGTTTACTAAAATTAAAAACAAACCACAAAACATAACATTTTATTATTAGTGAATAATTTGGGGAAAATAAATAATATCAGAAAATATAAGAATAAACTCAAGTTTTTGAATCCTAAGATTAAGTCCAATGAAATAAATGAGTGAATCAATACATTATGTGTTAAATATACTATTTTTATTCATCAAATTATTTTTTTTGAAAACATGACAAAACATGCACCTTCCCTGAACTTCACTATTTATATCTTAGAGAAATTTTGCCTACTTTTTGTTAGCATGTTGATATGTTTTTAGTATTTATTCAAAAAAAGTTTATTCAAATTCAATAGAGTCAGGTATTTGTAACACTTTGTTAGAGAGTGGATTTTGAGGAAAAAAGCAGTCTCTTCAGAAATTAATAACTTTTATTCTTATTTAAAAGCTAAAATATAAAATACATGTGACTGAAGCTATATAAAAAAGGCACAATGTGTTTTAAATTTTAAATATAAATATAATAGAGGCTTCATTTTTCAGATTCAGATTACTGTATACAGCTATTTTCAAATATTCTCATGTTAAAATTCAAAAAGAGTACCTCTGAATGGAAGCTTAATATGTGCTGAGAAGTTTCCATCATTGAGAACATAATTACCATATACAGTGCCTTACCCAGTTAATAATGCAAGAAAACTAAATGAGAGGGCTGCAGTGAGAGGTGGTCACAGTTTTAATGACTGCATGCAAGAGATTTCATAAATCTCCACTAAAATAAAAGGCTACCTCCTGGAAGAGAGTGGCATTAAAGTTCGGAAGTGCTGGCAGAATTGATTATAGACATGTTGGACTAGAATATTCATGCATATTACCTTTTAGTGTATTTTTCCCTCTTTACACTTAGAAAGAAATTTATCACATTATTTGGACCATAACTCAGAAAAAGGACATTGAATGCAGATTCAATTGTCATTTCACATTTAATGAATCTCTTCATCTTTATCAATAGAAAGATAGAGATATAAATATGTATATATACGCATAACATGTGTGCGTATATCCTTATATATATCAATTGTGCTTTTTTCTTTTATATATGAACATAATATTTGAACGATACCATGTGTTGAACAATTATCGTTTTTTATTTAATATGGTCTTTAGAATAATGGCAGGGATGCGCATAATCCTTGACCTTAAAAATGAATATAAACATTCAAATCTAGGAAAAAATATTTTTATATATATATAGATGCAGATGTCTGGTGATTAAGTGCTGTAATTGCCTTATAATTAACTTTTCATTTAATAATAGAGAAAATATCATTTGTTTGTTGCAAGTAACACAGCAGCTTTTCATAAGATTTCCTGAATGAGCTTCTACCAGAGTGTAATGTTGGAAACAGAAACTACTGTAGGCATTTTTAAACACACAGAAATCTCATACAGGAAATTACGTGCTTACCAAAGCATTGCCAGAACTGAAGGAACAGTTTCCAAGCCAAGTCTCCTGATATTACTTCTGGCCCTGTACAAATTGACCAACTCTGGGAACACTGACTTTGACTCCAGGTTGGAATTAGGCCAGCCACAAGAGTCTGATTTTGCCAACATAGCCTGACATATACAGGCTGGAGAATGGGCTCTAATACAGCAGTCCACAGAGGAGACCGATCAAAAGTACTCATCCTTTGGTTGATCATGCCTAGGAAGCTGGGGTTTGGAATCCTCCCCTTTATTGAGCATCCTTTGCCAGTCACAACAGCCAGAAATCACTGGAAGATGGTGAATGTTTAACCTTTGCCATTCTAATCTCTCTATACCTACATGGATCAGAATGGTGAGATCAAATTTGAATTCAGGCCCTTAGCTGAAAAGAGTCTGGAAAATGTAAGTTTTAGATTTCAGCATTCTAAAAAATGGTTTACATACAATAATGGATTTGATACCAACATGAATTACCTATAGTCAGCGTTATCTCAACATAGGAATAAAATACTTTAAATTTAACAGTGTACTAATATTTACTCCATTAAATAATATATACTCAGATCTGACAATGTGTTTTATTCTGATGAAAACAATTATCCTGATGGAGAAAACACTATTGAATAAAATAAATAAATTGAATAAATTTGCTGCAAAAAAGTTAAAATGCAGCTATGTAAGAATATCCTAAAAGATTAAGTTTGATAGAGATAAGTTAAATATATATATTGTTATCAGGAACAACTGGTGGTCATAGGAAAATGAAAAGTCAGACTGAGACTCCTTATCATTAAGATCATTTTCCAATTGTTCACCACATTAAATTTACAAGGTAGTGACATTCACAGAGGTACAGAAAGGTATATTTTAACTAAACATTCACGATATGATAGTAACATATAATATGCCTTTTTAAAAATGAATGCTTCCATGAAAATTATTTTATATGCTGTACTTTCTATTGCTGCTGTAAAAACTGAATGGTTTAACACAATACAAATTTATTATAACTTTGTAGGCTAGAAATCCACCATGCAACTCACTGGATTAAAATGAAGGTGATGTATAACTGCATTCCCCTCTGAAGGCACTAGGAGAGAATCTATTTCTTTCAGATTTTCTAGTTTCTAAAGTATTCCAGAATTCTTTGATACCCTTTCCCTATTTTCAAAGTCAACAATTTGCATTTATATATGCCCATTTTTTTTCTGTAGGTCACATTTTTCATTGTCTATTCTACCTCTTCCATATTTAGACACACACACGTGCTAACATTGGTTCCATCTAGAAATCTATCTAGGTATCATTCACATCACTATGTAAATCTATCTAGGTATCATTCACATCACTATGTTTGTATCCATAATCACATCTGTGAAGTCCCATTAGGTATGTGGAGAAACAATCACATTTTCTGAATATTAGAACTGGGCACTTTTGGGTCCCATTGTTCTCTCTGCCTTATTTTTTAAAAGCAAGAATAACAATGATTGTAATTTCTTATGCAGAGAACAATCCTTGGATATGATATCTAACTTACTTTCATAAAATATGAGCTATTATTGTATGTTCAATGAAAGAGACACATTTTACATATTTTTATTATAATCAAAGTCATATCCTGTGTGCTTTTTTTTTCATCAAATATTTGCAACTTAAATCAATCTTGTAGTACTCAAAAAGTGATTTTACATCATAGTAATAGTTACATGTAAACATTTTAATTTTATTTATTTTTAAAACATTTAGTTGTATTCATGCATACAAGAGCTGGGGTGTAGGCCAGAGGTGTTGTGGGATAAGAGGATTCACTTGAGACAGAGTGGGGAGCAGAACAGTCTCAGCAGTGACTGAAATACACTGCTGAGGGGAACAGTGAGCAAGACAGGCGAGGTCTACTGCAACAGATGCATTATCTCCCTGACTAGATAATGAACTCATGCTATAGTGGCTGCCAGCAGGTTGATAGCGATGAGACTTACCCCATTGTGCCACCATGGAAGCACTGACCATTGAAATAATTTTAACAAAGGTGAACTTGTGGTATAAAGGCTGTTTCATAACACGTTTAAATGTTTTTATTAACAAAGATAAACTCATTCATATATTATGAAAGTTGTTTCAAGAAATTAATGAACTCCTAAATTATTTCTAATACTAAATTGTAGACTAATTTAGCATTAGGGCTTATACACTCAGTAGCTCTGATACTAGGATGTCCCTCCTAGAAAATACTTTAAAATGTGCCTATTACCTGTGCCAGTACTGTTGCATCTCCTTGTAGACATTAATTTAGATAAAACTAACCTGAAGGTGGTTTCCATTTGAAAGAGAATACCAGTGTTATAGCATGCAGCTGAAAGGTTATAATTTTGGGGTAAAGAAAGTCTTTACTGTTGACAGCACTATAACATAGGAATGTGAATGCAGAGATTAAACAGGAACATGTAATAAGCCTTGCTTAGTATGTGTAAAGTGATAAAATACAGATGTATGACCAAAATATCAAATTAGGTATAGATACAAAGAATCTACACACAAAGTGTAATTCTCAGAGGAGGTGGAAGCTTACATGTGTAATTCACATATCTGTCAAAACAGATTAAGAATAGTACTACTGCTGTGAGTCGAGCTTCCACAGGCCTCACCAGCCTGAGGGGCACCATTAACAGGGATAACCTATGTTTCTTTGACCCTTTTCCCCACTGGCTAATGTAGAACATCAGTCTACCCTTCTGGTGCCTGTTCTTTTCACCTCAGTATTTTGGATTTCCCAGACTGACTCATGTATGGAACAAGTCCAGAGAACAGTATCCTCTGACAGCAGCTGCTACTTCTGTTGGTACAGTTACTCCCAATTCACAAGAGAAAATTCCTCCGAGGGCAAATGTGGCTGATAAAGACACTGCTTCTCCTCTGCACACCATTCTCTTTACCCCAGACCACATCATGGATGCACTTGAATACTATTACAGTCTTTGCTAGAACAAAATGAAAGTGTCTACCTACTTCTTCAGTGTTGAATCTGTTTAAAAGGGAGGAAAACCGGTGGCTCAGGTCCTGAAGTGCAGCACTCTATTGAACCATTTTACTCTCTTTACTGAAAGTTTTGCTTTTCCTTGGGTTTGGAGGGGAAAGGTCCAAATGACTGAGCTCTTTAAATTCATGTTATCTTCTCTATCTGAATAATCAAGGCATGATTCTTCAAGAAACTTTCCTTTTTGCTGGGACTTTCTTTATTTTCAGTGTTTTTGCACAGGATAGGTTCAAACCTCCATACTAGTGGACTTCTGCTTTGACTCCCCCACTAATTCATGAGATAGACACTGACACTTCAGAACAATAAAAAACAGCTTAGACCTAAGCTGGAATTTATATTCATTCATAACACATATCACCTTTAATATCAGAGCTGTTGCAGGATCCTGTTCAACAGACACCGAAATAACTTTAAATAGTTGAGTAAATATTATTGATTGAAATGGTGAAAATAAAGCCACTATATGTCAGATGCTATAGCCAGTGTGGGGGAAACTTCATTCATTCATATAATGACCACAAGCATCAGAGTCTCAAGTCTGTTTGGGGTACATATCTGCAAGGAGATTCTAGGATATACATGTCTGAATAATTAAAGAGCTTTCTAAACTTAATTCTTATTTCAGCCATTCTTGTTCTGTTTTGAGATCATTCTGTAGAGTCTGGACACATTCCCAGAATAGCTCTATAGGGAGGGGATTCTGTGGAATAGTCTTTATCTCTGTAGAGTATTTCTGCAATGATGTTTCCCACCTGATATTTCTAGCTTTTTCCCTAAAGAGTATGTCCTGTTCATTCAAATGTAATGCAAGCATCCTTTATGCATGAAGTTAAAAAGAAAAATAAAGATTTGTCTCTGACAAACTACTTATAGAAAGATAGTAAGTTTTTAAACTAATTGAAAGGTTGTTAAACTTCAATCTTAATATAGGATATATTATGTTTATCTGTAACCTGTGATTTAAAAGTTAAATCAGATATTGGGACAAAATAATGGTTATTCTAAATACTTCAAAAGCTAATACCATATATTATATAGTAGTGTGATTTAAAGTAAGTTTCTGTTATTGTTGCATTGCTTTCTTTTATAAATGTACTTCTAGTTTTGTTGACATGTTACACGTCCAACCAGAAACCACTACTCAACCTAAATTGAATTTAGGTTAAATAGCTAAATCATTAACATTTTATTGATAACTACTTTGATATTTATATTATTTTATATTGTGTTTTAATATTTATGCTACATTACATATCATTGATAAATTTTAATTTAATTATAACTTAAAGTTTTGAAAAAGGCAAGTTTGAGTACATAGTAGAAGTAGGTAAAGATTACAGAGCTTACAAATAAGTTCTGCCACAGTTTTAGATGAAGGTTATTTTTTCAGGATGCCTAATTTCAATATGAAATAATTTTATTATTTTATGTTGGTAGGTTTATCAAGGAAGAGGAATATCTTTAATTAAACTATGATTCCATCAACATTTTCATCTAGGAAAGCAGAGAAAAGCAATGAAAGAATGTACAAACAAGCAATTAAATATGAGTGGAAAGTAAAATACTTAAATGTTTTCTATATGAAATCTATAAGGCTATTTTTTGTCATAGTATGATCCACGGTCCAGATACTTCATGCTCTGAATATTGCAAAAAAAAAAGGAAATATTATTTATATGACTATTTTCATAAGCAATATTTGCTTTTATTTATATATTACTTGGTAAACATATCCATAGTCTTTGTTTAGTCACTTATGTTTTAGTTATTTTGCATTGTGACATTATAATTCCAGTCTTGAGAATTGTTAAAATATGTATTAAAACAAAGTAGAGATTTGGAGTGTGGAAACAAGACCTCTGTAGGCTCAAGTCATTGAAAACCTCACCTTTCTAGTATATTGTTATTACAGTTAGCTAATAAGAAAGTTCAGTTAAAGCAAGAAATATAATACTATATGTATTTATATATATGTAAACCTTACACATAATATAAATATGTGTTATATACATAGGCAAATATTTATTATATTTAATGCCATGCAGAATACCATATATAGCAAATTATCATTATATATGTGCATATATGTGTATAAAATATGAAATGGGAAAAACAATAATAAAAATTCTGCCAAAGAACTAAGATTAGCATGGGTGGTTCAGTGGTAGAATTCTCGCCTGCCAAAGAACTAAGATTTTTTAGTGAAACAACTGTAAAAATACTCATTTCTGAATGACGGAATATAATTTGAAGTATTACCCATAAGCCTCCCTTTTCTTTTTAATAATGCGCCCTAGAGGGCCCCTCAGGTGGTATAAGGTGTTAAGTCACAGCACTAAGAAGCTATCTGTAGCCCAGGCCAAGGAGTTGATTGGCATGGTACAGTAGACCTCTCCTGTCTCCTCACTGCTCCCCTCAGCAGTGTATTTCAGTCAATGCACCTTTATGCTCCCCACACTGTCCCTGGTGAATCCTCTCGCTACCCCCACCCGCCTCTGCCCTACACCTCATTTCTTGTATTCATAACTAATTAAATCCAAAAAAGAAATATATTGTCTTCTGGCAGTCATTGTTTCTGATGAGAAGTACGCCATTGATAATCAACTTGAGAAATCATGAATGAATCTTTTCACCATTGATGATTTCAGAATTTTTCTTTTTCTTTTTACTTTTGAAGGTTTTATTTCAGTATATATGACTGAATCAAGTTTATCTGATTGAACATTTTTAGAAGTGTAGATGAATATTTTTGTCCAATTTTGGGGGTTTTGGTCATTATTTCCTCTAGTATACTATCTGTTCCCTTGTCTCTATTCTGCTTTTGTGACTTTCATGACAAACATTCCAGTTTGACATCACCACATAGATTTCTGAGCCTCTGTTTATCTTTTCAGCAGTCTTTTTTCCTTTTCTTTTCAAATGTAATAAATGTTAATGATCTGATTTCACAGTTATCGGATTTTTCTTTTGCTTCAAATTTACTGAATCTTCCTAGTGATTTCTTTTTCATTAAAGTTATTGCTTTAATTACTTTTATTCATAAACTTATATTACGTTTCTATTCTCTTATTACTTTGTTTTGCTTTTTAACTTTCAGTCTCTAGTGATTTTGTCTATTTGAAGAGGCATTTTGAGGTAAATTCCTCTAATTCTTTAAAGGCAGCTTCATTTAGCTCTTTGAATATATATATATATCAGCTATTTTGAAGTTTTTGTTTATTACATCTAATAATTGTCCTCTGAGACATTCTGAATAATTGTTTTGTTCTTCTCATGGATAGACACACTGTCCTATCTCCTTGTTGCTTTTTTTATTTTACCACTAGACATTTTTATAGTCCACTGTAGTATTACTGAATGATGTCCCCTTACAAAAATTGTTATGTATTATTTGTTTCCTTAGTGATTTTTAAGGACCAATTCTAAGGAAATTGCCTACTTTGCAGTACACAGTCATTGTTTCCCCTAACTTTCCTGACTGGCCAATGGTTCACCATACCCTAATGGCTAGCTGCTGCTAAGTCCCAGGTTGGAAACACCTCAGAGCAATGATGGTTGAGGACTGCAGCATGCACTTATAATTCAGGTAGCTTACAGTTCTGACTCAGCTTCCACTTTTGTATTCAGTAAGGTTTCATATTCCCTAGGCCTGAATATATAACTGGGGTCTTCTCCACAATCCTAACACCACACAGTCCAGTGTACACATGAATACTTTCTTATCCCCAATAATATGTGACAACTTATCAAATCCTACTGTGACAATCATTTCCCTAGATTTTCCTGTTAGACTTTGGTGTTTTTCTTGCCCCAAATTGTATTGATCCGGCCGTGATGTTGGCCTTCCCTATTTGCCACTGGATTGCTATGGTTTTCAATAATGACTCTAGGCAGGGGGCTTTTCCTTGGATCTCTCTCTACCTCAGAGAAGTCAGCCTTTTCTGGAGCAGTGAGGCCGCTAATCCTTTTGACTCCTGCCTCAGTGTTGGTGGAGAGCTATGGGGGAATGGAAGAAACCCCATATTGAAATGTCACAAATCCACTGCTCTAATCAGGTGTTTTGTTTGTTTTTGTCCTGAATAAATACACTACAATTTGTTGTATAACTGAATAATTTCCAGAGTTTTGAAACAATATTTTTTACAGTTTTGTCAGTTTGTCAGTTTTGTCATTTCATTTTCATGATAATTGTTTTATGGTGAGATGATTTACTGACTCCTCATACAACCATTTAAGCACTCCCTATCACATCTATTCATATTTAAATAATAGAAAACATCAATACATATTCTATTTTTATTCTTTCTTTGAATATTTTTAAAAAGTTGTTTTATATTAGTCTGTGTATGCATTTGAAATTGTATTGTGCAAACTTTATTCATAAGACACTTGTGATTAACATTGCAAGAACACTCAATATTTTGATGCTTGTTTTCTTATTTCTTATAAATATAAGCATATAGACTTTAAATTGAGTATAGTCAAATGTGTTGACTTTTTTATGGATATCTAATTTTATGAAATTCTTCCCTACTTTGATACCAAATCCATAATCTTCCTGGGCTTTTTCATATTTTTGCAGTAAAAAAATCTATTTTATATATAAATACTCAGGAAACTATGGTATCACCATATTTATTGAATATTTGTACTTTAACGATAGTGACTTCTTGATATAGAAAATACATTCAGAAATGGATCATTTTTCTTTTGCATTAAATTGTTTTAATCATTTTACTCTTATAAGGCACATTAGATAATTTTATTAATATTATATAAGATTTCTTAAATAATTTATAAAAAGCATATATAAAATATAAATGAATTTATTTCAGTCACAATTCATTAGTCTCACAGATATATTGCAACTTGCTCTCTTTTATGAGTACTCTTCATATTTATAAAAATATAATGATATGATTTTAATAGCTTCATTACATAGTACTTTGTATTATATCACAGTGTATAAGATTTGCATTGAATAAGTTAAAATTATTCAATTATTTCTTCTTTTGTAAATCTAGGATATTTTTCCTAATTTAATTTAGATGAATAATGCTATAGTTATTAATTTTGGGGGACACATCTAGTAATTCCATCAAATTATCCTTTTAATCTTAAAATAGTGAAGATGACTTTTAGAAAAATTAGTTTGAGTCAGTTGTACAAACACCAGTATTGGTCTATCTTTTCAAATAAATTCTATGTCACATTTTATTTCACTACTATCAAATTGATTAAGATGTACAAAACAGTGGAGTGTGAAATAGTTTTACCTGTCATACTTGTTTCATTACTTAATTTAATGATTATAATCAAATGTTGCTTGATTAATCATAAAGACATTTACTTTTGTTATAATTTTATAATATTAAGAAAATATACTTCTAGCTGAGGTGATGGTGCACGGGTGAAATGGTGGTGGGTACCCCCTGGGGACTACAAATGATGTCAAATATAACTAATAATAATAATTAAAAAAAATGCATACACCCATAAAAAGAAAAAAAAAGAAAATATACTTCTAGTCTTAAAGAACATTATCGAAAATTTTATGATCTATACAGATCTATATAAATAGTGACATTCATTCCCCTTCCTCTCTTTCCCTTTAAAACAGTCTAAAATATGTCAGTGTTGAAATTAAAATTGAATCTACTTGCAGTCAAGCTTTGTAGGTGACTTTATATTTAACTTTCAAATTATAAGTTTTGTCTATGTGTCTGTATTCATGTACAGATACATATACATAAAATACTGTGTATGTTTGATATATTTGAAGTTTGTTACTGCTAATATGTTGCCTATATAAAATGAATACAACACAAGAAGTTTATTATATTCTTTAACAGTGCTCTACTACTATAATACTGATTTACCTTTTTGAAGGTTTGTTTTCTGTCTTTATTTACAATTGCTTCCACTAGAGGTTATCTACCATTTTGTGAGTTAACTCTAATTAAAATGCTTCTTAGAGCCTCCCTGGTGGCACAATGGATTAAGTATCAACACTATGAAGCTATCTGCAACCACTGCAGATGGGTTCGCTACCAAGCCATGGTGCAGCAGACCTCTCCAGTCTTGCGAGCTGCTCCCCTGAGCGGTATATTTCAGTAGATCTGCCTATTCTGCTCCCCACTTTGTCTCTGGTGGATCCTGTCACCACTCCTGCCTCTTGCCTACATGCCAGCTTTCGTATGCATAAATAAAAATAAATCTTTAAAAAAATGCTTATGAAACATGTGTTCTGAAATCACTAATTCCAAAATTAAATTTCATATATAGTGAAATTCATATATATACTATTTTATAAAAATTGCATCATTTTTTATTGCAGTAATCTTGATTTACAACACTAATATTTTAGGTCTGGGCTGACAACTCTTTAGACATATATCAACACACCATAACCACCTACCACCAAAGCAGCCGTAGACCTTTATATAGAATATTGGGCCCTCTCCTCACTTAATCCCCAACCTCCACCTTCTTCTAGTAACTTCAGTTCTGCAGTCAGAATTCTAAGTTGTTTTATGTATTTGTTTAGTTTTGTTTGTTCTTTTGTTTCTTTATATTTCATATATGAGTAAAGTTATGATGTATTTATTGTTCTAACTTATTTTGCTTAACATACTCCACACCAACTTCATCCATGTTGCAAAATAACAAGGTTTCATCTCTAAAACTATTTTAATGAGGATTTAGATTCATGCTATTTTTGCATTTGCTTAAGTCTTTTAAATTAATTTATATTATATTGATATTGTAAAACTAAACACCCTAATTTATTTGTGATGCTGTTAACTTTGTTTTTGAGGCTATTTTTCATATTATAAAATAGTTCCCTTTCTATTCATCCATTTTGTTCTTGATAATTATGAAAATTGCAATAATGGTGCTTTCCTATTCTTACTTGATTTCCCACTATCACTTATCTAGCCCACAGAAATAACAATAAATTTATTTTTTATAAAATAAATCATTGGGAAAATAGGCAAGAATAGACCTAGAAAATATATACTAAAAATAATGTTTAAAGCTAAACTGGAATTGGGTGCAAGAGGTCAGTGAAAGACATTAAATTAAAATGCTGCAACATCTATTGTTGACTATTATTATACATGAATATTTATAGTGTAAAAATATCAGAATATGCTAGAGAAAACCTGCTTTGATATCCAGAAGTCAACAATCAATAGTTTTAATCTCTGAAATTTGAAAGACCCCACTTATTATTTAATCCAATTCCATTATCCCTTACTATAAATTTTAGTTGATAATAATTGGATTTTAGTTTCAGAGTAAGTTATATAGTGACTAAGTCTCAGATGATTAGTTTTAAATTCTGTGTATTCTTTCTCAGTAATCTTTTTAGTGTGTATTTGTTCAGTAAAAGCCATTTTAACAGTTAGATTTTATTGAGATCCTTTATTATCCTACTTCTTCCTACAGTTTAATTATTGATTTTAATTATACCTTGTTTATTAGGATTTCTTCTTAAATTCCTTTTGTTTTTAAAGTTTTTTTTTTTTAATCTCAGAATTATTTTATGTCTTAAAATGTTTATCTTGCTCTTACTAAGTGTATTGATAACCATTCCCAGGGATGAAATTCCAGGGACACAAAATTCCCTTTTGAAATTATGTACATATTTTAGCAATGACTTTCAGAGATTTGTAGTGAAGATGAATCTGATGTCAGTATGATATTATTCTAATAGTTCCATTTATTAGGCGTGTGGTCGGGAAGAATACAATATGTAGATGAATGCTTACATGTCAGTGTTGTGAGAAGAATATTCGGTTTGAAGTAGAAAAGGCAAGTTCTACCTTAATTTTACTAAGTCTCTATATAAAGTAAATAAAAAAATTGACTCAGTTAATTCAAAAAACCTGATGCCCAATTTCTTTAATTTGCATGGTAGTCAAAATTTTATGATGGCTTTCTGTAATTTCCAGCAACTTGTCTTCATGTTTCTGTTTACTCTTAGTTCTCAATCTTGTTTGCTGCTTTTGGTATTAAGTAGAATTTCATCTATTATGTCTCAGCTTATTAGAAATGGGATCTTTTTCTGTCTCTGCAACTTAACTGTCTAGTAGTCTGAATATATGTTTACTATGAAAGTTACTACCTCTAAACTTGGACACAAGAGTTCTTCAACATTTTTCCATCCTTGCCTATTATGTATTTTGTGACTATTTCTTTTGGGGTTAAGTGAATATGTTTAATCTATATTTTATTTGCACACTGCCATTTTATGGGAGTTGATAATTCTGAGTGAGTAAATAAGAAATAACAAATGCATACTGACAGTGACAGGTTATAAATTCTCAAATAATTAATATGGCAAATTTAATATAAATTTTTACATAACATACAACATCCATTCTAACACATGGACCATCTGTGGGGTAAAATTCAAGCCCTCTTCATTTTATGTTAGGTGATAGTGCTAATTTTCTTTGTATTTATGAATTATTATTAACTATATTTTTATATTAGATCACGTACTCATGGATATTTGAAGTTGTACTCCCAAAATGATATATGTATATGTAAACTAGTGGCAAATCAATAAAATTGGGGGAAAAGAAGTCAGAAAAAAGAAAAAAAAATGAAGATTAACTTATAAAATTCCAGGTACTGAAAGTACATATTAAATCAGTTTTAATGTATTAATTCAAAGAAAGTATCTTCCCTAATATATGCAAATAATTTGATAGTTTAGATAAGATCAATATACTCATTAAAGACCTTCTAGCCTAAATTGTTTGTATAGGCTCTAATCAACATCTACATCAGAAGCCTCCTCTGCAATCTAGGGGCTAGTGGGCCTGCCAAGGAACTGACCCTGCGCAACAAGGTGGTCCTGCCCTGTCCATTACTATGGCCCTGTCAAAAAAACAGTAGAAGCAAGAATGATGGTTGTGGCACCCCATGAAGAAATGTGCTTTGGCTTTTAGACTAAATCTTTTGTGTAATATGTTCAATCAAAAGTTATAATTTAAAAAATATATATAAAATATATATATATATATATATAGACTGATACATGTAGAAATAGAAGCTCAGTGATAATACCCACTTAGAGGGAACTCTGTACGAAGCCTAGTTCTGTGAGGAAGGAGGATGTTATAATATTGCACCAATTAAAGGACACATGAGGGACCGTATGTAAAACTCAAATAAATTTAAATGTGCTCTGTGTACATTGTAAATAATTGCGTATGTGTAAAGGTAAGAGTTTAGTGTCTTAAAGAAGTCAAACATAATACTTTTACTTCCTTCCTCCCATAAATTCCTTAACCATCCATTAGCCAAATCCCACAAAGTTTCCAACCTATGCCCAAGCAGTGAGAAAAATTAAGTTACTCTGGCTGACAATTAACTGAAAGGACTACAACATATTGGATATGTTAGTATTTACACATGTGTTAGCAAGCTCATGTGTACGTGTTTGCATTTGCATCTGCCTGCATACATGTATTTTGTGTGTATTTGTGCACACATGTGTCTGTGTCTGTATAGATATAGTTTATACATAAATACATATGCACTTATACATATGCACTTATGTGTTGATGCACACATAACTTATATGCATGTCAGTTTTAATGGACTTGTACCAATGCTCTTGGATACCAAATGCAAATGAACTTAGTTATTCTTCAGAAAAAGTTAAAAATGCACATTATCAGGACACATCCACTCTAAACCTACTGAATCAAAAACTATAAGGAATGGTCCAGTTTTCTGTCATTAATAATCTTTTCACTCTATCATATGCAAATTAATTTGAAAATGCATTGATCAGAAAAGGCACTTATAGTGTATTTCTGTATAAAAGAAATATTGAGAAAATATTTTAAATGATTTTCAAGTGAAGATATTTGTTAAATCATTATGGAGGAAAATCAAGTACTCTAATTATGTTATATCCTCTGTTATTCCTTATGAGGGACACTGCTATATGACAATACATCTGCCTTAAAAAAAAATCAAAACCTAAAGTTATCCTGATTAGTGGTTTAGTATATTTGTTTATTTCTGAACAATTAAAATTAAAGCTAACAATAAATATGGTCAAAATTAAAAATCAGACAACTAGCAGATAATAGTAAAGTATGCAACCAAACCTTATTTTTTTTTTTAAGATTTTATATATTTATTTTTTAGTAAAACTGGGGTGTAGGCCCAAGATGTGGGGGAATGAGAGGATGCACCAGAGACAGCGTGGGGAACAAAACAGGTATATCTACTGAAGTACACTGCTAAGGAGAGCAGTTGGTGAGACATTAGAGGTCTGCTGCACCATGTGGTTAGTTCCCTAGCCAGGGATCAAATTCAGGCCTCGGTGGTGGTAGTGCTCAATCTTAACAACTAGGTCACCAGGTAGGCCCAAAGTTGTTTTCTTTTTTTTTTAAGTTAAATATCTTATTTCCTAAACTTATGTAAGAAAAAATATTTATAGAGAGAGACAATGTGAAAAATTAAATGTTAGCAGTAATACAGAAATCTGAGATTCTGATTCTTATCATTATTATTTGCATCATTATAAAAGTTTTTGAAGTCTTGCATAGCATACAAGGTTAGTCCCATTAACTGGAAATATTTTTCAATTTTCGGTTTGTTATATTGACTGAATAATTCAGAAGTTGTTTCTTTATACAGACATGGTTGTTAAATATGATAAAATTTGGGCATTTATATTTAATAGCAATACTAAGAAAATTACAGAAGAAATAACTATACTATTAATGGATTAAATGTTGTCATCAGTAAAGTCAATAATAAATTTTGGGGAGTAAATGATTTACTTATCACATAAGGAACATAATTAAATCATAAGATCTATCGAGAAACAGTATTAACTAGGTATAGCAGGTGATTTATACAAATGAAATGCTATTAATATCAACTGTCTTTTCAAATATATTGCTATCTGAACTTTGAGAAAAAAATTTACTTAAATTTCATATTCCATTATTTGTTTATGAGGATGATTTAAATTTTCCTTTAAAATTTAGTCAGATATGATTCTATTGCATTTATAGTTAGCCAATTAATATTTTTATTCATGCTATAATTAAATTTATATATTGTGTCCATTAATTTTTATAAAAAAATAAAAACAATTTTATTAAAATCCAGGTCTCATTTTGCATAAAGAATCAAACTTACTGCTGACAAGGGTACACTTGAGACTTTATATGCCCAGTAATATAAACCTCTTGTTCTAGTAACAGCATACATGGTGATATTTTTTCTAATTTGAATAACTGATGGATCTTAAAGTAACAATTACATTCAAATTTAAGCTTTTGTAATTCAGTTCTTCATAGCTGTCAGCAGAATATGATCTGGTACTAAGAGTGTGACCATTATGACAGAATTTTTATTTTTGTATTTTAGTCTTAGATATCCATATAAATACTGTACTTTAAATTTGTATTACATGACTACCAGTTACTTAAAAAATAAAACTTGCTTGGGGCCTCCCTGGTGGCATAGTGGGTTGAGCACAGCTCTGTGAAGCATCCCCTGCACAGCCTCACTAATTTGATCTCTAGCCAGGGAGGGGGACACACGTGGTGCAGCAGACCTCTCCTACCTTGTCCGCTGCTCCCTTCAGCAGCATATTTCAGAAGATCTGCCTCTTCTACTCCCCACTCTGTCTCTGGTCAATCCTCTCAACTCCCGTGACTCTAGCCTGTACCCCAGCTCTTGTATGCATAAGTAAATAAATCTTTAAATAAAAGTAAAACTTGCTTTCTACTGATTTTTCATTTTTTATGAATGCATTGTACATTGTTTTACCTGTTTTTGAAATGTATTATTTTTTCTGAAAGAAAAGTATTCTCTATTATTTAATTGCCTTTCAGATAATCTTGGGATATATACCAGCTGTAAAACAGAGTGATTAAATTATGAAAAGATTGCAATTAGAAAACAAACTGGCTTATGATCTGTTATCTCATTTAAGAGTAAAACCACCCTACCATCAAATGACATCAGGAGATCCTATTATAATGTTTCAATAAGCAGGTTCACAAAATCTTCAAAAAATCTTCCCACAATCACACTGAGTCTAACATTGAATTAGATGTATTTCGGTTTGGGGTGAATTAGTAACTTCGCTCAAGTAATTTCTTATGCATTTGTATCAGTTTCCCTTTCAGAATGATTATTTCTTAGACACAGAAGCCATCCAGATGCTCAAACACAGATGTGATGAGGCATAGAGCATGCAAAGTTGTATTGGTAATACTGTCAGGTACACCTATGAAGACTAGGAAAAATAAAAATCTTTCCCCATTTTTAGCACCATAATTGTTCTGTCACAAACTCATTTCTTTTTAAAGTTTATACATACATAAATTTAAAACAGTTCAGCTAATCTCATAGTCCTGAAAACAGCAACAACAAAAGACACTTGGTATTTTAATCTTACTGAAAAACTGAACATAAAAAAGAATCTACCAGTCCATATTCTGACTAAAAGGTTTATTATTGTTATTTGTCAGGATTCCTCAGAGAAAGAAATTGAACCAAATAATTTATCATCTAGCTATCCATCAACACATCTCTGTCTGTCTGTGTATCATCATCTTCTATCTGTCTGCTAATCATCTATCTAGAGAGAAATGGAGAAATTTAACCAAAGGAATTGGCTCATGCACAGCTAGGTCTGTCAAGTACAAAATCTTCAGGATAGGTTAGCAACTTGGAAATTCCAGAAGTAATCAATCCAGTGTTAAATCCCAATCAATACAGAGACAGAACCCCTTTTCCTTTGTGGAGAATTATTCAGTCTCAGCTCTTAACAACTTTTCACTGATTGGACGAGGCTCACTTATGTTAAGAGAATAATTTGTTTCACTCAAAGTCCAGTGATGTTATGTTAAACACATCTAAAAAAAAAATGCCTTCATGGCAACATGCAAGAGAGCTGTTTGACCAAATAACTTGAAAACATAATCTAGTCAAGTTCAAACATAACTTGAACTATCATAGTGATTTATAAACTGGTGCAAAAAAAAAGAAATGCTTCCGGGAATATGTACAAGATCAATCATTATAGCATTGTTAGTCAGAACATTCAAATGACATTATCCCAGATGGCCTTTAACCAAGATATTTGTTGAATAAATTAATTATTTTTGAATAAATTATAATGCAATAATCAAAGGAATACCATACAGAATTAAAAAGAATAAGGGAGCTAACTACTTATGAATATGAAAAAAGGTCTTTAACATACATTGTTAAGAATAAAAGACAGGCCAATATATATAAAAGCTGCCTTTGTATAAAAGGGAAGATTGAAAGTATATATATATAAAAATATAAGAAAGGGTGCAATCAAGCAAAAATGTTTTACTACAGTGGTGATGGGGTAAATGTTGGGGCCTACTGGTGGCCAAGAGGTTAAAGAACAGCAGGAGTTCAATCCCTGGCCAGGAGAGTGACCCACATGAGGCAAGAGAACATCGCTGCCTGGTTCACTACTCCCCTCAGGAATATATTTGAGTACATGTGCCTATTCTGCTCCCCACTCTCTCTCTGGTGAATCCTCTCACCATCCCACACCTCTACCCTTTACCCCAGTTCTTGTATGCATAAATAAATAAATATTTTAAAAAATGAGCAGGATATCTTCCAATATACCCCTAAAAAGTTTATTCCAACATTTTAAATTTCATAACTATATAAAATAATAAAATTGTACAAAATAATATTGTGCACACAATAAATATATGCAATATAAATATATTTTAATTATTTAAACTTTCAGAGTTTTCAAAACTTACAGCATTGCAGCATAACAACAAGTGACATTGATATGTGGGTAAGAGAAATAGAGAAATAAAATACATAAATTAAGATATTTTAATGTTAAATAATTTTAGAGGATACTCATCTAACTTCATCTAGACTCTTTTATTCAAACACTTAATTTATGTTATTTACACACAAGTACCTGCTTATTCTGACACTACAAATTTTGAAAATAATGTCCTTGTTGGTCAATGCAGATTCAATTTTTAAATAACATCAATGTAAATATCTTGATATGTATGTGTACAGTTTACTCTGAATTTATTAAAAAGAAAGGAATGTTTTGTGATTGATTGGATCAAACTTAAGTAGTGAAAATTATATACAGCAGGCATAAGTATAATCATAGGCTTTAAAAATAATTAAAGGATAGAGAGTTGTTCTTATACAGGTGTTCAGTATCTCATGGTTAAAGCATTTTTATTTAACAATGGGTGGGGAATAACATGGAGATTATCTAGTTCAGTCAATTTATTTTACAGATAAAATTTTGAGCTAAAAATTCCACAAATTAATCTGAAAATATTGTATAGCTGATTTTTGGCAGAATTATAATCACGCCTAAGTTTTCTGAGTTGAAATTCAATGGTCTGTCCTCTGTATTTTGTTTGATTATTCTATGTAGTAAACAACATAAAAACAACATTAATTTTTAAAGGTATGCTAACAAAACTTATTTTAGATTAAGTTAACTATAGGTTAACTATATGTGATAATAGTAATTATGTTTTTTATTTATATAATGTCATAGACATATAAATTATGGAGATACTTTCCTTTTCAAGTAATATTCATGGTTAATTTTAAGTGAATATTTGAAATATCAACTCAAGTGAAATGAAAATGTATGGTCTCTAGTTTCTGAAAAACAAATAAGTTATTCTATTAACATTGGCCTACTATATAATATTCAGGAGGCATCGTGCAATGCATGGAAAAATCAAGCCAGAAAGACAAGTGAAGTTTATGTCATGAATGGTTTTGTGATATACTCCATATTATAATTTCCCCAGAAACTATGAGGTGTCATTTTAAGCAGAGGCATAACAAAGACCAGCACTGTATTTTATATAGATTACCTAGACAAATTCAGGTTGAGGTATATTGGAATAAATGAAACTAAATGCAAGAAAATAGTGGAATTAGCACAGAGAATTAACATGGAGTTTATGAAGAAGTCATTAGTAAGTGACAAAACATTGACAGGAGAAATAAAGGAGGGGAAAATTCAATGATAGTAAGCAAATATAATACTAGGTTTTAATAATTAAATGAGAAAACAAGAAGGAAGAATAATGAAGATGAACCATTGATGTCTGGTGTTAACTATGTGACTAGTTCTATATTTATGAAAAGTGAAATAAATAAGTGTAGAATAATTGGAAGTAAAAATACATTCCGTTGTAGACATTCAGTTTTATGAGTATGAAAGTCATGCAAATGATCATAAGAAGTAAGTGGAATTTAAGAATTTGAATGTGGAGAAAAAGTGAGAAAGTGAAAGATATTGAATAGTTTCACTCATCTGTTAAATATAAACAAAAAGAATATATATGCAGTCAAAATACAACAGAAATAAATCTTGGATTTAGTGAGAAAATGTAATATATATTGGGGGAAAGGTTGGTAGGAGGGAATAGAAAAGGGTGGCAGGGAGCATACTGGCACAAGTGGTTAGGTGAAGGGTGAGTGGAACGTGTATGCATATGGATGTTTCATTGATTGTATTCACCTCGTGATCCACCCATTTTGTCTCAAAAGCAACTAGTTCATCATTTTTTTCACAGCTAATATCCATCAAAATTTAATACTTACTTTTTTATCATTGAATGACAAGGTGATACTGTATTTGGTGAAATTTTTATTTCTCCTTAGGAAAAAAGAAAAGGCCTACATATGTATGCAAGTATAAAATGTATTATATAGCAGCAATTAAGAAACAATTAAGATTTAACATTATTTTTCTCCTTGAAATAGTTTTCTCATGGCAATATCAGAACTTTTGTTAATATCACTCTTTATAATTTGTGTGCCAGATGAGTGAGTCTGAATTCTAAATTTCCAGGGTTCTATTTTCACTAGCACTATTTATTCTACAGCATAGGAGTAAATTATGCTATGGTGTTATGTAAATTAAGTCTAATTGGGTTTGATCCCTATATCAATTTTCATTGGGGATGCATTGAAGTAATTGTAGAAACCATAGAAAAATTAATACCCTTGGTACCCTTGGTATAATACCGTTTCCTTCTATTGAGTAAAAGGTGGGTGATATAAATGTTAAATCTGTGCTGTTCTGCTGGTAGTGAAACTTAGCGAAAGCTGCCATGCTATTAAACTAAAGTTAAAAGAGTAGAGCTGAAGAAATTTCTCTATTGTAAGAGAAATGTGAGTTTGCAGAAAGTAAATTGGCTAGGAGAAATTCAATGAGGTGCCATCTAAAATGAGTAGATAAAGTAAAGAGAGTGCTTTGTATAACCTGTGAGAAAGCAATTTAGATATTCTTGGTGATAGCTCAGATGTCTGGATGCCTAGAAATAATCTAAATCTGAAACTACTTGAAAGATATTGAACAGAAAGAGTCTATCTTATATCATTTTAGTGTTTAACTTTGCTTGTTGATCTACCATCACTGTTAAACATTCATTATTTATTGTATCATTTCATTAAAAACAGTGGAAGAACAAAAATTAAAAACTCCAAAGTAAGTAGATCCATGCACAGGGAATTCCTCTTGAGATGCTTGGTATTCTTGAACATGGCCAAATTTAATAAAATTACTAGTAAGCTTATGTTCATATATTTTTTATATTATCTCTAACCACCCCAAAATTGCATTTCTTCAATTAAATAAATCTTTGGTAAATTATAGCTATATATATATCATAATACATAAACACATTTCTAGACATAAAAATCCATAACTATTCGGCCTCACTGCTCATTAGTTATTATAGGGAGGCAAGATTTGTAACATATTTATGTTTCTTATCTAATTGAATCCCTACAAAAACCTAGTAAACTAAATGTTTCCAACTTCTAAAAGTAAGAGAGACAAGGATCACTGAACTTGTCACACTAGTAATGGATAAAACTGGTATTTGTACTTAGTTTTTAGGGTAAACGTCAAATGGATTGATGGTTTGATAAAAATAAAATCATAGGCCCTCCCTGGTGGCTCAGGGGTTAAAGTCTCAGTGTTGTCAAGCTATCTTCAACCACTGCGACTTTAGTATGATCCTAGACAGGGAGGGGACCCACATGGCACAGCAGACCTCTCCTGTTGTGCCAGCTATTCCCCTCAGCAGCGTATTTCAGTAGATCTGCCTATTTTACTCCCCATTCTGTCTCCTCTCACCCCCCACAGCTCTTGTTGCACCCTAGTTCTTATATACATAAATTAATAAAATTTTATAATAATAAAATCATAAATATATTAGAAAATAGATTAATACATGTATTTATTCCAATTAAAATTTTTTTACAGCATGAAAGAGATAGAAAATTTAATGACTGATTTAACTACAAAAATAATTTTGAATACTTGGTAAAAAAGTAAAATACAAGGAAAATCAGTATCTTGTGTGATAAATAGCAACAAAAGAAGCCTATACTATCAATTAAAATGTTCAGTAGAAATAGGGACAGAGAGAGTTATAAAATATTTATAAAGTAATAAATACAAATCAATCTATAAAAATAACATCAATCTATAAAGATGTTGAAATACCAAGTATTTATTTATGTAAACTGCTTTAAACTTGAAAAACTTTATTTTTAACCCATGAGATAGGAAAGCATCTTTGAAAAAATGGTACAGTAACCAAAGTATTTATTAAAGAAAGTTTCATCCAAAATATTGGGGAGGGACTCTCTGGTGGTACAGGGGTTAAAGACACAGCTCAGTCAAGCTATCACTAGCCACTACAGCACCAGTTCCAGTTTGATCCCATGCAGACCAGGGAGCTGACCCAAATTGCTCAGCAGACCTCTCCTGTCTCACCCACTGCTCCCCTCAGCAGTGTTTTTCAATAGAATAGCATGTTCTGCTTCCCAGTCTGTCTCTGGTGAATCTTCTCACCCCCACATCCTGCAGCTCTGGGCTACACTCCAGTTTTTGTACACATAAATAAATAGATCTTTAAAAAACAAACAACAAAAGCACAATATTGGGGAAAAGTTCAGACTTTAAAAGCACTGATCATCATGGTAAAAAACAGAACCAATTATGGACCATTTTTCAAAAAGCATTCAGTACTATCAAAAATTCTGAGTTTACATTATATTTATTTATGGTAAAAAGCATCAATTTTCTTACATTGTAAAATCCATAAAGGTAAGGTCTTATCTTTTGATAAGAGCTATACAAAAATTAAGAATAGAATAATTTTTTCAAACTAGTGAGTTATGGAAAATACATGGTATTTTATTGAATTTGGAAACTAGCACTAAATGGAGTGCCCAAAAATTTAGTTTATCTCAGAGTAATGTGTTTTATTTTTGTATTAAGGAGTGTAACATATGTGTTTATTCATAATGGATTCAGGAATTTGTCTATCTTTTTTTCCATAATTGAAATAGGCTTATGTGGTAAAGGTTGTAGGAAAATGGACAGAATTAAAAAATAGTAAAAAAGCAATCAACACATTTTCCCAAATTTAAAGAAATCTTCAATGTAAGAATACCTTGTAGCCTTGAAAATTCCATCCAAAAGCACATAATAAAAAATATAATGGAAGAAATGAGCCATAAGTCATATATTAAGGTGGACATATTGACATTGTCCAGTTTATCTAAATATTGGAAATCTTGGCTGCAAGTTCCTTTTGTTTGACCTTTTGTTTGCTTCCTCTATGTGCCACATATAAGTGAGACCATCCAGCATTTTTCTTTTTCTTTCAAATTTTGGCTAGCATAACCCCTTCCAGTTTCATCCATGTTGCCACAAATGGCATGAGTTTATCTTTTGATAGCTAAGTAATATTCCATTATATACACCACAGCTTTTTGATTCATTTGTCCATTTGGAGGAATTTGGGTTGTTTCCATATATCTGCTATTTCAAATAGTGCTGCAATAAACATAGGATCAGGTTTCCTTTTGAATTACTGTTTTTGAATACTTTGGGTAGATAGTTCCTAGGAGTGGAATTGTTGAATCATATGGTAGTTCCAATTTTAGTATTCTAAAAAATCTCCACACAGTTTTCCACAGTGGCTGTAAGTTACATTCTCACCAGCAGTGTAAGAGTTTCTTTTTCTCTACATCCTCTCCAGCATTTTTTATATCAATATTCTTAAAAGAAGAAAGTGAGGCATGTGCCTCCTGGGAACATTTTAAAAAGACTAGACAAGTTTTTGGTCATCAAAACCAAAGAGTGGGGAAATTTCTAGCATTTAATAATGTGGAAGTCCTGGATGCTGTTAATTATTCTACAACATTACATGACCAAAAAAAATTGTTCAGTCCAAATTATCAACAGTATTGCCTTTTAGAAACTGCTTAAATATTCTTATCTTCATAAATACAACACACCTGCCATTAATTGTTCCCTGTCAATCTACCATCCTAGTCATTTTCTACAGCAGCCAAAACAGTTTTTCTATAACATAAATTTTGAACCCAAGACTTTATTGTCTAAAAAGCATAACATCAGAAAAGTTTTATAAGATTCTTCATGATCTGGTCCCCGATTAACCCTAATTTCTATTTTAATCATTTCCCTTTTTCATACTAAGCTTTAGCCCACTGAAGCAATTTCCATTGTTTGAGCCTTCAACCTCTATCTTCACTGTTAGTCTTCCAGAATTTTAATATTCTTTTCCCTCAGTCTGATATTATGACATTCAAGTGTCACATCTTTTCCTCTTAGTATAGTTACCTGCCTCTAAGACACCAACTTTGTGTATTTTCTACTTTAAATGTTTGATAAATATTCAAATTCATTGTTTTTAATTTTGTAACTGATATAATTCGTATACTATAAGAATCTTGAGGGTATTTTCCTCCCATTTGTTTTGGCATTGGAACCTGAATTCATCCCACCACAGATTGGCTAAGGAAGATGTACTTCCCTCATCCACAGGCTCTGTGGGGTTCAGTGTGGGTGCCAGCCAAGAATTATATATTGGAAGTCATGTACACATTGAATACAATAGTCAGATGGTCATAAAGTAATGGAGAAAAGATGGCAGGTTTTGAGACACCTGGGGATTCCTTCTGTCATATTTTGAGTCAAAAAGAAAAATCAGTAAGAAAAAAATATTTGGTGATATTAACTGGCATAGGAAAGGTATGAAATAATACTCTTTCCCTTTACCTTGTTTGAATTCCAGGTGTTGACATGGGGAACCAATATAATTTTTTCTAGTGGAATTTAAAGTATTTTTATGAAAAATAAAATAGATTACTTTGCCATTCAGAAGGATAGGGAGTAATTAAAAATAGTAACATTTCACTTACAATACAAATAAAACACATATTTTTCTTACATCATACTGTTTAACTTTTGTTAACTTCTTTTTACCTTCTTTAGCTTAATTCTAAGTCCTCGTATACATTCTATTCCAGTAACTCCATAGTATTTTGGACACTTATTTAATGATACTGTGGAAATAAATATCTTGACAATACATATCAGCCATTTCCATTTCATTTTTAAAATAGTTGGTACTTTCGTGTTTAATTTCCATAAAAGAGAACTCAAGTAAATTTTATTCCTTATAAAAGACTTCCCACATGTAAATTTGAATTTCTGTAATTCTGTTGTCTCCTTCAGTTATTCATGGTAAAAATAGCTGCTTTTAAATGGGAGGAAAAAATAAGCTTTTATCTTATTGACATATTGAAAAGACAACATAAAATGAGTTCAAGTTTGATTAAAAATGTCATTTTCAGAAAAAAAGTATAAGTTCAGTTTCTCCAAAAAACTAAAACAAAGCACATCTAAATGATTGCACTTAACTTCTTTTAAAATTATTCCCCAGATAGAAATAGTCACTTGCAAAGTACTCACAAAATCCACAGAAGCATTATTTGTCTTATACATCTCAAATACTTTGTATTTATCCTTTGTTTTATTGTCTATTAGAAAAGGATGAAGATATTAACTTTTAGTAAAAAAAAGAACAATTAGATATCTGCAGCAGAAGTACTTAAAATTGCATCTGCCTGTCTTTTAAAAATTGCCAGTTAAAAAAAAAAAAAAAAACAAGTGAACTACATTCTAATTTTATCCTATTTAAGAGGGAATTTATTCAAGAATATTCATAAATGGTCTATCTAATGTGAAGTTAGATTATTTTGAGGGAAGAAATAGAATATATTACTGGGAAAAAACAGTTATTTTTTGAAGTTATATGCATTTGCAATATGAATTGCAGCAAGATAAAACATTGTCAGAAATACAAGATAAAAGATGAAAATCATAGTTTTGATCTTAGATATGAGATAGTATAAATGAATATTGAGTGCTTTAGATATCTAAATAGTCTTTTATTATTTCCTTTATGTACTAGATGTTGAGGATACAAAGAAATACAAGATATATTCCTTACTATGAGGAGATTATATTATAGAAAAGAAAATATTAATTTGTATAATTTGAGACAAAATATATCAAATTTTATAATAAATTTTTACAAAAGTTGATGGAATGCGGACTAAAGAGCTATTAATTATATTCAGGTGGGAAATGGGTGTTAAAATTGTTTCTGATAGAATTTCAGCTGGAACTTACAAGTAGAGGCATTATGGAGACAGTGATTAATCATTAACAAGGACTGAGAAAAAGAAATCTAAAGGTATGAATTAATGGGGAAAACATGGTATATCAAAGTTGAAAATGTGTTTGCTACTTGAAGTGATTTGGAAGTTTATTTGAGATCATGTTTTATTGGGCTTTGGAGTTATAATCTTAGCTTTTATTATATGAATAATAGAGTGCCCTATTTTCCTGTCCAGGAGAGTTTTGGAGATTAAGTATTTTATAAATTAAATATTGTAAGATGAACTTTTTAGGAATTACATCTTGTATGATGGACTTTTAAGAAAATAAATATTTTAGATGAAATTTTACAAATTAAATATTGTGAGAAACTAAATATTGTGGGACACTCAGCAGAGTCTAAAATAAAGATAGTAGTTAGGATTCAATGACTGTTACTTAGGCCTGAGTTAGAAGAGTGACTGATAGGATACTTGGGCAATATTAATAAAAGTCTCCTATATTTGGAAAAAAAGTCTCCTATATTTGGAAAGAATAAATAAAACATGATGACTTGTTGGTACATTAGACAGATTAGCAAAATAAAAGCAGGAAATGATAGCACTAAATAAGCTAGTTTTTTTTCTTTATTAATATAATGTATTCATTTATATATATTTTGTTCATTTTTGTACAATGTTTGTCTTTTCTTCTCATGTGTAGTCGCCATAGAATTCCCACTACCCATTGACCTGTGTACCATCAACTAGTCCCTTGTGCTCTTCCTGTCCTTGTTTTGATCTTTTTTCCTTCTCCTCTCCTGCAGAATGTTTCTTATTTAAAGTTGCCTGTTAATTTTCTTTTATTTTGTTTGTCATTGTTATTATTATTTTCCTTTGTTTTGTTTTTCATTGTTATTGTTTCCTTTGTTTTGTTTTTCATTGTTATTATTATTTTCCTTCCCTGATCCCTTACTTGGTTCTTCAATATTCCTCCTATAAGTGAAACCCTGCAATATATATCTTTTTCTTTCTAACTTACTTAGCTGAACATAATTCCTTCTAGCAGGTCCATCTGTGTTGCTGCTAATGACATGAGTTCATCTATTTTGATTGAACAAGTCAGTACTCTTGAAGATACAGATATAAAAGGAACCAAAAAATAAAAGAAAGAAAAGAAAAGTGAATTAGGAAGGAAAAATAATGAAGAATCACGTCAAGAACTATCTGATGCCATGAAGGAAAGAAACATGAGTTACTGGAATCCCAGAAGGGGAGAAGAGAGACAAAGCAACTGAGAAACTATTCAAGGAGATAATGGAAGAGACATTCCCAACCATGAAGGAGGAGACAAAAATAGACATACAGGAAATTAGAACACCAAATTGCCACAATGAAAGGAAAACTACAATAAGACACAAAATAGTAAAACTTCCAAGAGTCCAAGAGAAGGAAAAATCAGTGAAACTGATGAGAGAGAAAAAACAGATAACCTTTAAAGGAAAACCTATCAGGCTGATATCAGACTTCTCCAAAGTAACACTATGGACAAGAAGAAAATGGTGTGACATATTTAACAAATTCTTAGTCAACAAATGCCAACCAAGTATACTTTATCCCATAAAGCTTTCCTTCCACAATGAAGGAAAATTAAGAACCTTCTCAGACAAACAGAATCTCCAGAAATTTATTACTGCTAAATCTCTACTTCAATAAATACTACAAGATGTCTAAAGCCAAAGTCAATGGAGGAATATATAATAGAATAAGGCAAGAAATAAAATCACAAAATCACAAATATAGATGCCAACATATCAACATTAACCCTAAATGTAAATGGACTAAATTTATCAATAAAAAGATACAGAGTAGCAGGCTGGACTAAAAAACAAAATCCAACCTCTGATGTCTCCAGGAAATACACTTAACTACAAAAGATAAACATAGACTGAAAGTAAAAGGTTGGAAAACAATCCTATAAGCCAGTATTTTTTTCCCCTCTTGCATCTCTTCTAATCTCAGATGTTATCTCCTATGAAGAAAACTGCATGGCCACTTTCTTTATAAGCAAATTTAATCCCTTCCTTTTTTGGGTATCTATACACTTACATATCTACTCATCCTAATTACATCATTTTCCACTGTTAGTACCTCTCTCAGAGGAATAGAGGAGAAAAGATTAAAATAAGTAAATTACTGAAAGAGTCAAATGAAATTAACCATATTATTATCAAGCAAAAAGTTATTATGAAGCTGTTACATTGAAAGTTAAATTAAAGCTAGATTTACATATGACTTTCATTTCCTAAATCTATAATGCAAGGCATGGAGTCTAGAAAGAATGGTGGAAATTTGTTTTTAATAAGGCACATCATAACTCTGAAAATGTTTTCCTTTCAATGCTGTCAGTTGAATGCAGTGATTAAATTGTCATCAAACTTATTTTCCTTTCTGACACAAACATATTAATATATTTACTATTTAAGCATATAATATTTTCTACTTACGAATGAAACAATTATTAAAAAAACATTATATTTATGATTATAAAATTAAATTAATGCTTTAGTACTGTAGAAAATTGTAAAGGTTAAAAATATATAGATAGAAAAATAAGACTTGACCTAATCCCACCATTAGCTATTGTAGTAATACTTTTACTGGCCTCTCTTTCCTTACATATTGAGCGTGTATATATACATATATGTATATATGTATATAGATATATACACACATATATAGAGATGTAAATATGTATATATACATAGGTATTTATGATTTATTTAGATGAATATGTCAATTGTTTAGTACAGCATCTCAGTAAAATATGTCTCATCTTAAAATTCTACACTGTGTTATAAGAGTATGGTGTGACTTAGGAATTTCTCAGCCTTTTTCATTTTACTTTATTTTATAGATAAAGTGCCACAAATATCAAAGGAGGTGCTTAAAACAATACTCTATCTGATAATCTATCTTTATTTCCTAATACATATATATTACATGCAAATAAGAAATGGAGTCACACTTAAAGATAATTACTTAAGAAAAATATTCCAAAACTTTAGTTTGAAAGTAGCATGCCAATATAACGTTTATTAAAAACAATTAAGGGTTGTAATGTCTAGTTTGAAAAATGAAAGGCCTAAAAATGGATGTGTGCAATTTCCAAACTGTTCTGATAAGTGGGAAAATTGCCATTGAAATTTATAGTCAAGTATCGGTTCCCTGGAGAGAGATCTTATAATTAGAGCTTTTTCTTTTAACATGCTGAGCAAGAAGTAGCATTATTGGAGCATATTTTATTATTATTTTCATTATTTTCCATAAATTTAGAAAATGTAATGATATTTAACATCTTATAGCAATTCTATAAGTTTTCAATATTGATTGACTTATTGGGTAAATGAGCAAAATTATAAATTTTATTTAGATCATGAATAAAACATAGAATATTCAGGTTTTTTTCCCCTATCATATTTTTTCCATAGTTAAATTGAAGTTCTTTGAATTTGTTCAAAAGTGCTGAATATTATTTATATTATGTTTAACCATATAATTGAATTTAATTATATCTAAATTGTTATTTTATTTTTATTATTTTAAATGTGTAATTTTTGCTAGCCTAATTTAAATATCAGCAACATTAGCAAGTCAAATGTGAAAAATGTCTGGTATTTAAAGGTCTTGTTAAAAAAAATGGCTGGGGGAGAAATATTACCTACATTTCTAAATAGAATCTACAGCTTGTGCTTTAATTAAATTGCAAATGTGTTTTTTTGTTTGGGTATTAATTATTAACAGCTGGTGAGTTGTTAGATTAACAGAATTGTTAAAGGGGGTGGAGATATCTCATTAATAATTTTCAATACTTTTTTGGCCATTTACCATAGTGACACATATACATACACACGCTATATACATGTACACTCCTTATTTATCAGAACAAGAAACTACACACATATTTTGAAATTGCTCAGCACTGTCTCTCCTGTAGAAAATGTCCAATAGTTTTTGGGACCTCCCTGAGGCTTTTATTAACACACTGCCAGGTCACTATAACTACATAGGGAGATATTGCTGGTGGTCCAGCTGGCCAATTTATTGAAACCAGGACAAAACTCCAGTTTCTATTTAATTATCTGTGACATTGCTACAACCCTAAGAAATTGGGTTGCCTGGTAATTTTACTGCATTGCTGAATCTGTTACAAGGTGAAAATGGTGAATTCAAAAAATTCATTGAGTTACAGGCCTGGAATGAAACTTTAATGCCTACTTCATTCATCTCCCTGCCTTAATCCTAGATCTGCAGTAAAGTAATCCAAAGAAGATAGACATCTTATTTTTATCCTTAAGGGATGAGAATCTGCAATCTTATTTGGAACCCAAGTCTCACATCTCTTCATCATCTCAGCCAGAAAGTTCTTCCAAGCATCTGTATAAGGTTTAGCCAAATTACTATTTGTTACTTCTCATTGGAAATGGATTTGAACTTTCACTCCTGTAACATCCTGAAGACTTAATGTCTATTATCAGAGTAAAAGTAACTGTGTCTGTTAAATTTTTCTTATGGTCTAGCTATTTTAACTCTTAAATTCATGATTTGGGAAATTTCCAAATCCCATTGATGCTCTCCTGAACAATGCATGTTAACAGAAGTCTCTTTATTATTGATATGAAGAATTACATGAATAACCTCAGTTGAATCACAGACTAATCTTGTTTTAAAACACTACCAGATGATTCAATTATTAAAATACTGTTTTACCTAAATTAAACACCATCATAATTATATCTACCTTTTAAATTCATTACACTGAACTTCAATTGAATTCCCTTATAGCCAATTACCTTACCCAAATTTGGCACAATTCATAACTATAGCAAGTACATTAGTTAAAGTCCATTTAAAAATTCTTTATTTTGCATTTTGTGTTTAGATGTGAAATTTGATTTAAAAAAACACTAATGTTGTCTATTACTCTCTATTTTACAGAAGGGGAATTAAGTTCAGAGTGATTAATTAATGAATGGTTATATTAGGAGTAACAAATCCTCCTCTTACCTGATACTACAATAATGTTTTCTAAAATTTTGAATGTAGTTAAAGGTGTCATTAAAATTAAAGAGGTTTACATTTCATTTTCCAAAAGCACTAGGATCAATTAAAATATACCTCCAGACTGTGGCCTTGTTGGTAGGTGTGTAATGGCAACATACATCTGAAGAAATGTGATCCTATACCTCTAAGTCATATGAATGTTACCTCAGTAAAGAAAATAATTTAAAAAATTGAAAACATTTAAAAAAAAGAATATACCTTTATTTTCCTTGGACTCATATACACAATGATATACATGAGAAATTACAGTTTTGAAAGCAGACTTAATGGCACTGTATACTTCTCCAGCCAGGGAAATTAAGTGTGTGAGACCCACAACAAAGTTCTAGAAATTAGAAAACAAACTAAATGATATCAATCTAGAAATCAAACAGAAAACAAAATCCAGAAAAAAATCACTAATATATGGATACTGGACAAGACTCAACTGAGTGACTAGTGGGTTAATGAAAACATCAAAGAAGAAACTGAAAAAAATGCCTAGAGATAGGTAAAATTAAAGATTAGAATCACCAGAGCTTTGGGGGCAGTGAAAAAGAACAGATATAAGATGGAACTATACAGCAATGAAATCTACATAAAGCACCAAAAGTGACCTCAAAAATATAATCTTACATTCCACTTATGAAACTAGGAAAAGAACAAGTGAAACCAAAAAGGAGTAGAAGGAAAGAAATAATAAAAAAAAATAGAATTGAAATAGAAGTCAAAAAGACATTTCAGAAGCTGAATGGAAACAAAGCTAGTTCTATACAAAATAAACCTCTGGCTAAAGTTGTTCCGAAGAAAGAGGGAGAAACTAATAAATAGAATCAGAAATGAAAGAGAACAATAGACACCTCAGGAATACAGAGGATCATGAGACTATTTTGAATGTCTTCATGCCAACTAACTGGAAAATCTGAAAAAAATGGAAAATTTTAGAAACATACAACCTTCCAAGACTGAATCAGAAAGAACAGAAAACTTGAACGGACCAATTACAAACAAGGAAATTGAAACATTTGTCAAAAATCTCCCAAAAAATAAAACCCAAGACCAGATAGTTTCACAATGAGTTTTACAAAACCTTCAAAGAACAACAATACCTATAGTTCTAAGATCTTTCAAGAAATCAAGGAAGAGGGACAGTTCCTAAACACACTTTATGAGACCATGAGGGCAACTTTGTTCTTATAACAAAAGCAAAGACATCATGTAGTATATATGTGACAGCAACTTATTTACTCGCTCCCACATACACAGTATGCATTTAAAAGCTTAATTGGATGAAGAGAAGGGATTTTGAAACTTGCAACTACTATGAAGGAAATAAAACAAAAAACCTGGGTTTGTGAGATGTTTGATTTAATCACTATTTGCTCCAATATTTAGTTTCAACTAATACTTTTAGTATTCGCTTAAATTTCAGAAATGAGGATGGACAATAAGTACTAAAAAAAATTGAACACTTAGTTCTGCTTTCCTGTCACAGAAAGACAGCTATGTTAATGCTGATTTAAATTAAATAAGTGGTTAGTCCAATATTTGTAAATAGTCTTTTGACTGGAAGTATTTAGGAGAATTATCTATGCAAATCTTTTAATAAAATTGCAAGCACTGGGTAGAAGGTAAGGTATATACTACTCCCTACAAAATTAAATGTTTCAATCAAGGCAAGACCCTGCCTTGCATACATCATCACATAGGAAAGGTGCATATTCTTTGCTAGAAAATCAAAGTTTGGGTGGATCCAATAAAGTTGTGATGATGCAATATGCTGTAGCAATTCTTGCTCTGTGAGATCATCATGTAGATAGGTACTAAATACTTAAATTCCTGGTAAAATCAAGAATGTGTAATTTGTAGTTTATTGTTTTTATCAATTTTTTGGACAATGTTAAACATCCAAATGAATGTATATACAGTTGTGTATGTATACTGTATAGCAAGTCAGTGATCATATAGAATATGTAAAATGAACATTTTTCATTGTATCATTTTTATTGAAGTAACATTGGTTTCATGATATGATTTAGTGGTATAGTTTGATGCCTGATAGTATATTTGTTATTTCACTATACCTAACAATTGAGCACTCATATCCTCCACCATTGCCCCTGGGGGCATCTCTCTATTGCCCTCACAACTCACTATCCCCTTCTGGTAACCTCTGGTAACCTCAATTTTGCAGTCAGATTAAAGATTTGTTTTGGATTCCTTTTGTCAGTTCCTTGCTTTATTTCTGTATACATTTATATGTTCGTGTTGGCTTTCTTCTGACTTATTTCTGTTAGCATAATCCTGTCCAGTTATACTCATGTCAAAGAGCAAGATTTTATCTTTTTTTATGATTAGCACTTAGGTTGTTTCTGTAACTTGGGTAAGAAATCAACATTTCAAACATTAGGAAATATATGTCATTGGTTTGTGTGTGTACTTAAAATGAAAATTCAGTGCTAACCACAGATCATTGTGATAAACAGTGCAAGACAGATTTGTGAATTCCTTGGAAGAAAAGCAAAATTTCTTGTAATTGTAAGGAAGTTATTTTATAACATTAATCCTTTTTTTCCCCTTTAGTTTAATTTACACATGCTAAATGTCCTCTGTAATAGTTTGGTTTGATTAGGTTATATCATTGGTGTTAGTGGCACATTTAATAAATGGTATAAAAATAAAGGAGAATAATTTAGTTATTGTATCAAATGCCTCTGTGAAAGTACAAGCAATATTCAAAATTATAAATGACAGTATATTGCTCTGCCTTACATTGTTTATTCATTAATTAATGTATTTCTAGCTATAGACTAGTATGAGGTATAATATTATAGTCTCCATTTTACAGATGAGACTTGCGCTGTGAGGTTAACTTTTTTCCACAGTCAATAAATGTAGAGCCAGCAAAAATGCTAGGCAGTTTGGCTTCAATGTCAGTTCTTTTAACCTTCACGAAATAATTTATCCCACTGGTGAATACCACCTCCTGCAGGGATTGTCTACACTATGTGTGATATTTTATCTTAACTGGGCATTTAACTCTCCCAGGATAATTTGTGTAGACCTGTATGGTTAAAAAACAAAATACAGTAGAGTGTAATGATAAAGTAATTTTATTCTCCTTTTAATTGTCCTTTTAAATCTATTTGTTTGGCCAGTTCCTCTTTCTCCCTTGAATGTTAATCTGGGGCAGGATCTATGACTTCTCTGCTCATTCTTTCACACATAAAGTGTTGTAAGGCACTTAAATCAAAATAAAGCCTTATTTCTCTATGACACAGTTCAGGACATGCTTATTCAAAATATGGCACCTTGGCATATTGTTTTTAACCTGAAGGAAATTAAGAAATGTCAGATGCAGAAAGGTCCCTGACTTCCTCCGTCTCCCTGAAGTACGCCATAAGACCCTCCTGTGGAGGTACCAGCCCTTACATAGAGGGAAAGAGGATCCTTAATTTCCAAAGATGGATCCTGATAAGAGTTCACATAACAGACCTTACTTTTCCCGCAGTTTGTAATCCCTTGCTCATATACTTTTGTTCTGTCACATTTCTCCATCACTTTCCATTCATCATCAAATCTAGCATAAAAATGCTCAGGCTTAACAGCTTCTTCAGATCTTCATTTCCTTATGAATGCCTAGTAATAAAGGCACAGGATCATTAGAGAAGTGAGATATATGTTATTTACAAGATAGATGAGAGTTAAGGTTGCTCCACATTCTCACTGATTTTTGAGTTTAACTATAGGGGAAGTATGTGATTGTATTCTATTATGCTATTTTTATTAATTATGTTCAACGCTTTTCATGCATTCACAGTGTGTTATGCTTTTGTAGATTAGAATGCCCTGTAAATGAAAATTGGGGTATGTTGCTTATTGTCTTTAATATCTGTCTGGTGTCAGTTCTGATGATTGTTTTGTCCTCTCATAACTTGAATTTACTCTGGTATGCTTTATAATTTCTTTTAATTTGAAGAATGAAATGATGTTGTGTAGGAGAGTAGATACTGAGGTAAATATTTTGTTTTGCTTATAAAGTTGAAATCCTTTCATTTTGCTCGGCTTACACTTGTGGGCTTCTGATAACCTGGTCAGAAACTGAGTTGGGTTCTAGGCACATGTAGGGTAAATGAAGATTAATAGATTTTCCCGAGCTCCTGCCATTAGTGTCAATGATAGACACCTACGGTCCTGCATGCATGCCTGATTAAGTAGGGCATGTGGGCATGTACAGATGGGCGCACCTGGACTGAGACACTAGGCTGTGTCACGGGGACACCATGAGCAACAACAGCAGGAAGCAGCATAAAAGAAGCAGGAAAGAGCCCAAAGAGTGAGTATTCACTGGGGTCTAGGAGACCTAACAGCCGCCTGGCCCCCCAGCCTCCCCACCGTCTGTGTACCTGGTCACCTCTGATGTAGAAGGACTGATTAATAAACAGCTGAAAAAGCCACCTAGGGCTCAGGATTCCTCCTTGACCTGTCTGTCCGGATCACAGAAAACCTGCCCTGTGCCCTCCTGCCCTCGTATATGGTGCTTTGATTACTCTCACTGCATTTTAACATTCTAATTCCTCTGGTGCCAACTTCTTTTTGGGAGTGTGGGTTAAACTGCAGAGAATTTCTCATTTTTATTCATTTCCTCAGTTTCTCCTCCCCTCTTAGCTTTGGGTTGCTCTTATATGCTGTGGCCTAGAGAGAATCTGTCTTTTGAAGTCTGTACTTCATATTATGTTTGTTCTGTGCTTGTTAGCACAAGCAGCAGGTGAAGAAGGTTGGGTTATTTGATGTTCTGATAAAACCTTCACCTGGGTAGGAACTGCATTTTTATAGTGTGGACTTTACAGTTGCGACTGTCCTCATTGCAGAACTGACCTCAAATATGCTGACTGAGTCTTACCTTAGTGATGGTGCAAGGTTTGGTTTATTTTTGTTTGTTTTATTCTGTTGTCTTCAGATACATTGCATTTCTTCCACTCTTCTAAGAGTCCCAGGTAACAGTTATTGTTTTACCCATACAGGAGAAATTCTCACAAATTTTCACAGAAGAGGCAGTTTCCTGTGCCATTCCCCATGAAAAAAATCTTTGTACTGATTTTCTCCAAACTTCGGTATGAATTTGTGGAGGAAAAAAAAATCTGCAAAAGGTATGACCCCTCTCCTCTCTATCCTTTCTGGAAATTTGAGAATTTTAATTTTCCTATACTTTCAGATATCCTGTAAAGTTGTGGCTACTTTTTCTTCAGTTTATATTGTGATCTACTGAATATGCACTAGTTAAACGAAAATTTGAGTCGGATTTGTGTCTTCTTTTGTTACTTGTCTCGAAATTTGTTTTCTTTGTGGGTTCAAAGGGAGTTAAATTGAATTTGTTTTGCTTTTGCTTTTTTATGAGAATTTTTATGAATTTTATTTTGATCAATTATGTCTTTCACAGCCTGATATATCTTTCTCCTCTATTTTGTTTTTATTCTCATTGTGTCATAGGATTTAAAAGAGATTTATTGTAGTTAGTATATAATTAAATCTTATTCTTAATTCTTAATTGTGATTTTCTAAATGAGAAGTTTAACCTTTTATATTTAAGGTGATCATTGATAATATTTGGATTTAAAAAATTTGCCATCTTGTTATTTGTTTTTCATTTGTGCCATTTCCTCTTTTTTGCAATTTTCCTCATTCTGTATTTTGGGTTTATTGGTATATTTATGATTATTTTGTTATTTGTTATTAGAGGGATATCCCTATAGTTATAATTTTTTGTGTGCCCTACAGTCTGGAAAACATTTCTAAAATTATTACAGATTAACTTCAGTTCTTGTTGTGTTATCTCACGTGTGGCATGAGGTCATTATTGTAAGAATGCATTTCTTCCACCATGAACAGTGTTATTGTCACCGTATGCCTTCTCTCAAGCTCACTGTATTTTGTTATTTTTGTATAAGTAGTCCATTACATTTTGAAGAAATTAAAAATGTAGCCTTTATATTTATCCATGCAGTTTCAGTCCTTGGGGTTCTTATTTTGTGTGTATTCTGGTTTCCATTATCTATGATTATCATTCTAGTTCAAAGACTTCCTTTCACATTCTTGCAGTGTGTGCATATTGGTTACTGATACACTTGGCATATTTGGAATTTTGTATTCATTTAAAAGTGTATTTTTGAAAGATATTTTTGCTAGTTAAAGAAATTTTGGCTGGTAGGTTTTTAAAGTATTTTCAAAAGTTTTCTACTCTTTCAGTGCACTTTTTTTTCCTTTTTCAGCAAGAAATGTGCTGCCATTCTTTCTTGTTTTTGTTCATCTGTATGGGTTGTTTTCTTTTATCATTGATCTATCTGTTTTTACATTTTCTTCTGTCTGTTTTTCATTTGTATACATATATAAACTTATAATTAACTTTAAATCTGCTGGTTTGGGTTGATTATGGAAATATTTTCAAATAAGACAACAGTGAAGCTTGCCACATTGATTATTTCTTTCATGAATATGTTGTTTGTAGCATGTCATGATGTTTGATAGTAATTTACCCTTAGTGGAATTTCTTTCAAAATTAAATCTTTTAAAATTCTGCCATTGCTTTTACAACCAAATTCATGTAATATTCTAAATTTGTTGTTCATTTAACAATGTTAGCAGCATTTTCACCAAGAGTAGATTACATCTCTAGGAATAATGTATGTTCATGCACGAGAAGCATCTCCTCATCCCTTCAAATTTAATCCTGATATTGGAGCAATTATATCAGGCTCACTTCTAAATCTCTTTCTCTTGCTATTTCCAACTCAACTGCCATTACTAGCAAACAATTAGGATAGAAAAATCACAGATCATTAATCTCTGGTCACAGTAATTGATATAAAAATTTATATAAAATGACAAATTTGAAATATCATGAGAATAACCAAAAAGTGATAAACATAAAATGAGCACATGCTGGTGGAAAAACAATAAACTTACTTGTTGCAGAGTTGCTACAAACCTTGTATTTGTAACAAAAAAAAAACCACATATATCTGCAAAGTGTAATATAGAACAACTCAATAAATTGAGATACTGCTATATAAAGTTTCTATGAGCAATTTTGTAGAGAGATTTTTTTGGACACAACCTTGCATTTTCTGGAATACATGTCTGAGATTGCCATTGCTGGAATGTATGGTAAGCATAGCTGTAATTTTAAAGAAACTGATATACTATCTTCCAGAATAGTTATACCGCTAGCAGTCCAGTTTATCTTTATCCTTGTCAGTATTTATTGTCATCACTATATTTTTATTTTAGTTATTAAAATAGGTATTTGAGTCTTTTTACCTTATCACTGATTCTAAACAATTTGTATCCATGAGATTGAGGTTGTTGATAATGTTACATCTGGGTGTATATTTTATTTATAAAATTTGGAAAACTTGTGGCCATTACATAAATGTATTTTTTCATCACCCTTTTAATTCAGTTTCTTTAACAGACCTATTCTTGAGTGCTTGAATTTTTTCTGGAGTCACTGATGACCTTGTTTTTTTTTTTTTTTTTTAATCCTTAGACATTGTTCTGTTTTATTTTAGATAATTTAAAATATTTAAGTACAATAATATTAAGCAATTTGTATGATACTGTTAATTTTATCATGTGCATTTTGATCACCAATTCTCTGTTTTCATTAGGAGACTATTTTTGATTTGTTTTTTTCTATAATTTTGATTATATCTAATATGCTGAATCATTCTATTCTTGAACAAATAGGATGTGCTTATTCTTTGTTTTTTCATTTATTATCTACTGACTACTATTTCTATATTTCAAGTTTAGTTTTCCACTCTTTTGCAACATGATTGAAATATAACTCAGCCATCACAGAATTTGAAAACATATAGTTCAATACTTTTCAGCATATTCAGAGTTACTCAAGTAATTTTTAGAATGTTTAAGATTGTCAACATGATATAATTTTCATCTCTCTAAAGGAATACTCTATATATTGGTAGTTTTTGGAAACCCATATTTCTCAATTGTAGGTAACCACTAATATACTGTCCTCTTTCTATGTGTTCATTCTGGACATTCACTTTATTGGAATAATAAGAGATGTGATATTTTATCACTACCTTCCTTCAATTAGTTTGATGTTATCAAGGATTACCCATATTTTAACAAGCATTAATAGTAGTTCATTGTTTTATTATCAAATAATAACTCATTTAGAAATATACAACTTTTTCTTTGTTATATCAGTGTAATGGATTTTGGATTTTCCTCTTTGTGGCTTTATCAACCATGATGCTATTAGTACAAATTTTTATGTGGATACATGTTTTCATTTTTAGGTAGATAGTATGTAAAAGCCAATTTGTAAGTGATATGGCAACACAATGGTTAACATTTAAGGAACTGACAAACTGTTTTCCAGTGTGACTACTACTAGAAAGTAAAAGCATTCCCTTTAGCAATGGGCTGGAGTAGTAATATTTCCACATCCTTGTCAACAATTGTTATTGTCTGTGTTTTTAGGTGTATCATCTAAGTGAATCTAAATTGATATTTGTTGTGATTTTAATTTCCCTAATAAATAATGTTATGAGTAATGATGTTGAGAATCTTTGCATGTGATCCATTTCTCAAGAGAAACATAATCTACATTCCTTCCATGCAGCTGTCTGATTTTTTTTTAAGTTGTTTTAGGAAGAAGATATTATAAATCCCAGTTCTTTTTCTATCATTTCCTACCAAAATATAAGTTCACTGCTACAGTGTTAAACATAATGGTCTTAATGATTTACAAAACTTAACTGGGATTATGTTACCTTGTAGTTGTTTCAAAACAAGCCTAACAAGTATATAGGTCCTTTGTCAACCAGTCCATGGAAAAATAGCCCTAGGAGATTGGCCTGAATTGCAGATTTTGGGCAAAAGATAAAAAACAGGTAGCTCCATAGGATTTGGTCTTACATTCAAAATCACAAGTGCTTGCAAATGTCATATTGACCAAATTATCTTTTTGACCCGTCTTTTTTGTCTTTTTTATTATTTATTAAATTGTTAGTTGTAATTTTTTTAATTAGTTACTTAAGTCAAATATTTGGCATGAATATATTCGCTAAGTCACCAGTTGAAGTTATTTATAGCTTCAGAAAACTGTGGATAAAATAATTGTTTTTATCACTGCAAAGTTTTATGGGTTGAATTGTGTTTCTCAAAATTTGTATGTTGGATACCTAACTCTTAGTACTTCAGAATATGACCTTATTTTGAGGTCAGGTTTATACATAGGTAGTCAATTTAAAATTAGTTTACTAGGCTAAGCTCTCATGCATCAGATTCTTTCACAACTTTCAGATGGAACAAATCTGGCTGACATCTTTGTCTTTCTTGATCTCTAGATCAATTTAATTTTTCAGAATTACAATGACTACTCTCTGTCCTCCATACTGTATGAAAATAAATTACTGCTATCTAAATCACCTGGGTTGTGTTACTTTGTTATGGCAGCCCTAATATACCTACCCAAGGGAATACAAGATAAATTAATTGATTTCAGAGACCTAATCCTCCTTCACCTCCATTATTTTGTTCTTTCCTATCATTCTATTAGTCTTTTCATTTATTTTTGTTAGTCTTGCAATGAACTACAGAACATGTTGACTTTTCCTCAGCATTGACACCATGTTAAGCTCTTGTATGTTCTTGGCAGGTATTTTCTTCCCAAGACAAGAACATTACACCCAGTGACAGAACCTGACACAAAGCAGTAACCCACTAGAAGTATTAATATATCTATGGCAACAGAACTAGAATGCCATTTACTACTAAAGTTCAAATCAACAATTCTGTGGAGGGAGGACAGGATGCTAACATCTCAAATAGGTCTTTTATGAAAGTATAAAGAAACAGTCCTTTTTACTTTTTCTTTCTTCTTTTTTTTCTTTTTAGTGGACATTTTCACTTTCAATATATTTTTCTTCTTTGAATAAACTTCAAATATACCTCTGTTTACCAAAATTGGGATACTGTTAATAAAAGGCCAAAAGATAAAAAAATAATGAAACAAAAAGCATTTTCCCCCATTTCTGTATTTCTAATTTTAGTTTGCATGTCTATTTTTACTTCAAATTTAAAAGCATTGGTTCTCTCAATTAGTCTAAATTATATAGTAAATAATGGAAGAAACAGATAACTCATTATACTTCCTTGTCAAGTAGGTTGATTTCTTAAATTTCATTTAAGTTAAATGATAAGATTTTCTTAATAAAAGTGAAATGCTGCGTGAGTACTTCACATGCACCTACTTTAAACTATACTTAAATATATGCTTTTAGTTAAGGATGGATTAATTTCTGTATTCTAAAATGTATACAAAGTGTAGATAAATATTTGATATTTTAGGTATAGTGAATTTTTGTACATTTGACATTGTCAACACACTCAATATTCTCAGATATTATCTAATGACATTACCAAATTCTATAATAGCATAAGATGTATAATTGAAGAAAGCACATATACAAACATTTGGAAAATAGTAAAAGGCCACATCAGTGAAAATTTTTAAGCTCAGTAGATCAATTTAATTCTTCAGAATTACAATGACTACTCTTTTGCCTTCCCATGAGAACTGTGAAATCAGTTTGCAACATCTACAAACTGGCATGCTTTTAATTGCAATTTGTTTATCAAGAAATCAGTTTGGGGGTCTCCCTGGTGGCGCAGAGTTGAGTGCCACACTGAAGCATGTGCAGCACAGCAGCGCTGTTTTCAGCCCCAGTCAGGGAGGAGACCCAGATGGCGCAACCGACCTCTCCTGCCTGGCGCGCTGCTCCCTTCAGCAATGTATTTCACTAGCTCTGCCTGTTCTCCCCACGCTATCTCTGGTGAATCCTCTCCTCTACCACTTCTCTGGTCTGTGCCCCAGCTCTTTCATGCATAAATAAATAAATCAAAAGAAAAGGAAAAGGGAAAGGAAAAAGAAGAAAAGAAAAGAAAAGAAAAAAGAAAAGAAAAGAAAATAGAAATTAATTTAGGAAAATTGATATCTTAAATATATAGAGTCTTCCAATCCATGAACATAGAATATCTCTGTTTAGCTCTTCTTTATTTTTATGAAAGTTTAATAGTTTTCAGCATAGTGCTTCTGTATTTTATAACAATTTTTTGAAGTTGATTTTTAAATGATAGTAAAACAAATTCAGATCTTTGTTTAGAAGGACAGCAATAGGATTTTACTTTGATTCTTATTTGTAATCTAGATTAACTCCAGGAGCATTTCCTACAATATTTTTAGGATTTCTTTTTTTCATATACAATCATATAATTTGAAAATAATTAGATTTCATCATTCCAAACATATATTTATCATTTCCCCCTTTTTTAGGGGGAGGGGGGTAAATGTGTTTTCAAATGCTGTTGAATTATAGACATGATAGAGGTTTTCCGTCCCTTATTCCCAAATTTATGGGAAAAGAGTATACTTTCTTACTAGTAAGTATGATGTTAGATATATAGTCTTGTAAATCATTCTTATTAGGTTAAGGAAGTTCCACTTTTTAGTTTGGTGAGAGTTTTATGATGAATTTGTATTTGATTTTTGGTTAACTATTTCATCAATTGATATAAGCATTGAATTTTCTCACCTATTGTGTTACATTTATTTTTATTTTTTTAAGATGCATTTATTTATGCATACAATAGCTGGGGTATAGGCCAGAGGTATGGGGAGTGGGAGGAGTCACCAGAGACAGAGCGGGGAACAGAACAGGCAGATGGACTGAAACACACTGCTGAGGGGAGCAGCGGGCAAGGCAGAAGAGGTCTGCTGTGCCATGTGGGTGAGCTTCCTGGCCAAGGATGGCACTAGTGCTGCAGTGGCTGTGGAAGCTTCATTCATAGTACAGTGCTTAACCCCTTTTGCCACCCGGGAGGCCCCTACATTGATTTTTAAATGTCAAACTACCATGGCATACATGGGCTGAATCTCACTTGGTCATGTTTCATAATTCTTGTTACACATTCTTAGGTTTATTTATTCTGTTAAAATTTGTCAATCTTATGAGAGATACTGATGTGTATTTTCCCTATTAAGAAGTATTTATTTATGAATACAATAACTGGGGTGTAGGACAGAGGTACAAGTGTGTGAGAGGAGTCACCAGGGAGAGAGTGGGGAGCAGACAGGCTGATTGACTAAACTACACTGCTGAGGGGAACAGTGGGCAACACAGGAGAGGTCTGTTGCACCACATGGGTCAGTTTCCTGGCCACAGATCTAGTTTGTGCTGGAGTGGCTAGGATAGCTTCATAGTGCTGAGACTTAACCCCTTATGCCAACAGAGAGGCCCCTCTAAATTTTTTGACTTTTTGGCCACAACAATTTGTCTCACAAATTTTTTTTTTTAAAGATTTATTTATTTATGCATACAAGCACTGGGGTACAGGCCAGAGGTGTGGAGGGGAGGTGAGAGGATTCACCACAGAGAGCAG
>JAGFMF010012279.1:5589471-5683108 GCA_019455555.1 Galemys pyrenaicus
CCTCCCTGGCCGGCAGCAGGGATCGAACTCGTGCTGCAGTGGCTGCGGTTTGCTTCATGGTGCGTTGCTTAACCCACTGCGCCACCAGGGAGGCCCTTGTCTCACAAATTAAGTGCTGTCTTTGCACTGATTAATCTGTCATTGCACTTGTCCTGATTTAATTATATCTTGTGTATGCATCTTGTTGCTTTAGGCTTTATGTATTTATCCATCAAAACATGTTATTTTGTTGTATATTGCTGGGTATATTAAAAAAAAATAAGCCAATTTACAAATAATAAACCTATCCCTATCTATTTAGTAAAAAAAAAAAAAAAAAAGCTCTTCCAGGTCTAGAGCCTATAACAATCTGCTAAATTAAATCACACATACACATGATTTAATCAAAGAGCTCACAAAATAAAATTTACATATATTTTTCCCAGTTCAGTCTACTTACTGTTCCATCTTTAATATCCGTTACTTTATGAACAGGGTTGTAAACTAAGCTTTCCAATCACAGGAAGTTATGATTTTTGGACTAGATCTGCTAAATATTGTTTTAAGAAAGTTCTTTATGCTGAAAGCCTTTGTAGTTGTACCTTCTATAAAATTGAGATTAGCAGTGTGATGCCAATGAGCTCAATTTTTTTTTTAAACTGATGAGAGTTTTATGGCTTGTCTTCAAGTACAGATGTTTTAAATTTAAGATGTTTTAAATTTATTTTAGGATGATGATGAGTCTAATATTAAGGCTTTACATAGAGTTTTTCAGAACAGATACAGCTTTGTGTATCTCTAGATGTTGGCTGTCAAAAGTCTGTTGTCTTCAATCATGGATATAGTTTACATTGAGGACTCCATTGTAAAGGTTTGGATAAGAACTCATCTGCCCTGAATTTCCAAACTTGAGGTCCTTTAGGATAAAATACTTGTAGCAATCAGGATTTTTATGCAACTCAGAGAAACTTGCTTCAAAATTTGTTTTGAAAAACTGTATTATTTGTATCCCACTTTCTTTCTGACAACAGGTGCAAAGGGAAGTTATGAAGAATAATTTGTTATTTTTAATATTAATAAGTCTGCAGAATAACTTGGCTGATGATGATAACTATAAACTGAGAGTGGCAGATTGCAGGGTAATCCTCTCTGGTCTGGATACGTAGGGCATTTCTCCTTGATAATATCGTCTACAAGAGTGTAATTGAATTTTCAGGGATTGCAGTGACTTACAAGTGTAATTTCTTGATTGGTTTAACTTACAGTCTCAAATAAAAACTGAGTCTACTAATTTGGCATTATTTATGTTTTTAAGTTTAACTATATCAAACTTTGCAAAAGGTTTACAGCAAGTCATATGCAAAAGTATAAAACCAAAATTGTGAATTTTTCATTTAGATTATGATAATGACACAGTATTAACTTTTTCAATAGAGTTTTAGTATTTGAGGTAGATGAATGGTGTACATGTTTAGGAACAAAGAGAGAAATTTTGGCAGTTACTGGAAAATGTTTTTAGGAAACAAAGGAAATTTAAAACCTGGGACATTTCCCAGATATGTTGGAGACTCTATGATAATAAATAAATATTAAAGTGTTAGAATTTTTATGCAGAATGAGATAAGAATATTTTAAAAATGTGATTTAAAAACACTCTCACATGTAGTTATAACTTGATTCAAAATAGAAAGGGCAGTTGTAAAATTGAGCTACAATTTATTTTTAGAGTTTTCACTGTTCTCAGTTCCCCCATTTTGAATGACATGGTTCTTTCCTCTGATGGTGATCTAAAAGAGGAACTTTAAGGAAAAGAATCGGAGAAGTTATATTTATCCCTTATAATTTTGGGGCACACTGAATTGGTTTCGAGCTGTCAATTGTAAGAGGAGCCTCTAAAGTGAGCTATAAAATTACTTGAATTTGTTCTACTTTGGTAATATTTGGGAAATAGTTGTGCTCCTCCATTCACTTGGTCAAATGGCATAATTTCCTGAGGTAGTCCTGAAATCCATTGTTGGTATAGTGGCAAAAATTTATTTTTAAAAGGTCTGATCAAGAAGGCTGTGCCAGAGGAAAAACAACTCTAAAAGTAAATATGAACTTTCAGAGGCAGAAAATCAATAAATTGGCAGTCGAGGTAGAGGTATTGAGCAGACAGTGTAAGGAGAAACACCATAGAATACCATGAAAGTTGTAGTGGGTGAAATCCTTTAAAGAGTCCACTAAATTAAACAGAAGGGTAAGGGCTTTTATACTTCTTATAATTTTAATTGACCACAATCATAATTTTATAGTTCATTAGTAAAATATTAATGCTTAACAAATCACCTAAAATTATAAAATAAAATTAAAAATGTTTATTGTGACTTAAAGTTCAAGTTCCAGGTATGGCAGTAAGTGAACTTTCTAAACATCTGTAGTGAAGATAATAAATAAACATGCCATCCCCCAAAACTAAACACTTAGTCTTTTATTATTAATAAAAATCAGACACTTAAAAATGTAAAGATAGAATAATGATTCACCCATTGGACTCAGCTGAAAGTTTTACCTTTAAAAAAACTAATATTAAATCATAGTTTCTATCTACCCCACAGTTTTTCTTCACTCCAACCTCACTGAACATTGAAAAAACAGATCACAGTATAATTTCATCCACTAACTAACATAAATTATATAATTTGACCTATAAGAGTAGTGGGATTTTACCTTTAGGGAACTTCAGAATATTTAAACGTTGTTATTCACTATTCAATTAATATTGAACAAGGTGGAAACAGATATTAATTATGTATATTATTCATGTTGCATTATAGTCTCTTCCTAATGTCCCTACTCTGATTTCTGTTCATGAAACATTTAAAGTGGAAAGATAAAACAAACAACATTAATATTTACTTGCCCTTTATGTTTCTTTTTGTTAATGGATTTGGAGTCCTAATGTCTAGAATAAATAAGTGTTGCCAAATTCTTAAATGATGCTATTTAAATTTATCTGTGGTAACAATTGCAGCCTAAATATATGTGCATAATTATTTCTTGAGAAGTTGTTCTTGAAAAATTAATATGAAATCCTCCATCTTTGTTATAAATGTATTTTTTTTTTTATTTAGAAGAATCTAATTTAATTCTGAATATACATATAGTCCTGAGAAAATCTTGTAAAATCTGCACCACAGGTTAGTCTTCTAAATGAGAGCTATAAGAAGTCCATATAGCTAATAATATGTGGAGAATCTAGAAATACATTTAATTGGAATCAAATTGTGAATGAAGCACAAGGACAGAATTTGCTTCAACATATTGTCATGTTAAATATCTGAGTCTCTTAATATATTACGTAATGTCATGGCTCATTTGTTATATAAACACCATAAAAATTGCATTCCAAATAATACTCTGAAATTAATGCATTAAAACATTTAGAGAACTGGATGTAGAACACAGAGATGAAGAAGTCATCAGTGTTGAAATGATCAAAATTCCACTAGTACTAACATAGTTCAAATTTTCTGGAAGCTTATCTGATTTGCAAACTTTTTAATGTAAAAGTGGCATAGATTGCTTTCGGCACAGCTTCTCCCTGTGTGCAACTCAAACATATGCAGTATTATATGAGATGTTATTTTAGATGCTGTCAACAATAAAAAGTCATGAAAGTAAGAATATCAGTTGCTATCATATTTGCATATATAATTTGTTATACTTGATCAATAGAAATGTATTCATAAATATTCAGGCTTCAGAATGACCTTGAAATTTTTATTGAAACCATCTTGTTAACTTACAATGCCAAACCTCAGAAACTAAATTGTCTCAGTCAAGTTTCTTGTATGTGCAAGAAATTGCAATTCAACAAATAATTAAAACTAAACTGATTAATACATATGATACAACTCGTTCATAATAAGAATAACAGCCAGTATTGCAAAGCTTTGTTATAGTGAAATGAGTTAATTAGAATATGGCTAGAAAAATGCCTGTTCATGAGAAAGTCTCAATACATATTAGAGTTGACAATAGAGATAATCATTTTGATGATGACAAATATGATATCAACTATGAGAAATTTCTCTGCTCATGTCCTGTTGTCATGTACGTGAAGCTTACGATTAGTGTGGAATTGTTTTTAGCACTTTTTCTTTATTGTATTTATTTCAGTTGAGGTAATGTTAGTTTAAAACAATGTTTTTGATTTAGTGATGTAGGTTCACAATTTTTATGTGTAGGTTGTCATTTAAATGATTTGTTTTTAAAAAGGAAAACCACAGAAAAGAAGTGCTATTTCATGATATATTAAGAGTAAATACTCTCAAACCGACTTATCACTGTTACTATTAAACTTGATCACATACTTGAGGTAGTGTTTTTTTAGACCTCTCCACTGGAAAGTTACTCTGCCCCCTTTGTGCTGGATGCTTCTACATGAAATCACTATGTACAGAATGGATTTAAGGAGTTTAGAAATATGCTACCCCACTTTGAGGATGAAATATATACATACACTTTAAAAAAAAAGAATTTATGTAGGCATACAAGAACTGGGATACAGGCTAGAGGCACAGTATGTGTGAGAAAGAGGGTTCACCAGGGACAGAATGGGGAGCAGAACAGGAAGATGGACTGAAATACACTGCTGAGGGGAATAGCAGGTGAGACAGCAGCATCTGCTGCGCCATGTGGCTCCCGTCCCTGGCCTGGGATTGAACTTGAGCTGCAGTGGCTGCAGAAGACCCACAGTGTGGTGCTTAACCTCTTGTGCCACCAGGGAGGCCCCTACATGTGCTTTTTCTATCATTAAAATCTATCAGTGTTGTATACTATTACCTCAATAAAAAATAATAAATTCCTTGTAAAGGGAGGCTACTGCTAGTTGGAGTGGGAGAAATGGACTTCTCCTGGTAGGAAAACTAGTGAATATTTTCCCTGGATAATTGATTTAACAATTCTGACTATTCCAAAGTGATTATTTTTATCTACTTTCAGGTAGAGCCATGAGAGGTGTGGAAACAGGGATATTTCTTTGATCTTTCTTATCATATCTTTCTGTAGTTACTAGAAGTAAAGCAAGCGTAAGCAAAGCCATTCAACCTAGGGGTGTAATATTCACAAGAATGTGTGGGCTACGTTCTCAGGAGTTTCTCAGTCTCACATAGTCCACACTCAATGTAAAATTACCACGTAAGTGATCTTCCTTTGTAGCTCCTAGGATTTCTATTCCATATAGGTAGGTCTCTGTGACTTTCTGATTTGCCTATGCCTTCAGAATTTCATGAGTTGATTGGTTCTATAAATGGTGCTCTCTGGGGAGTTCAAGAAAAGTTGTTGAGTTTTAGTTTATTTTTCTTTCTGTAAGGATGGGATTGATAACATCAGAGATCATTATATAGTATAGCTGAAATCTGAGGTCCAGAGTTGACATTTAAAGAAAGTGTTGACACCCTTTATGTCATGAAGAGAAAATGAAAAATGAATTAGTGGTGTGCAACATATTTTTACCTTTCAGCATACATAATTGTGTTTGAATTGTTAAAAAAAGTCCTTTGCATTCATAAATTGGGTTAAGGAAGTTTTTTATTATATTATTTACATTTGGACAATGAAATGATTACTCATATGGGAATCATTAATAAATTGAATTTATTTAAAGAATTTGACACTTTTAAGTAGACCAAATAATAATGATGTTTACGTAGCTAGTAAAACTAGATGAATACATTCATTTCAATCTATTTTTAATTCAAGGGACTGTTTTGACAGCAATGGAAAATTTAGAGTATACCTTTGTAGATTATGACTTAATATGTGGTCATCATTCTGTCTTCTATTTTGGAGAAGGACTTTAGAGAAAACTTAGGAATACATCCCTAATAAATACAGATTTATTCTGAAGTTTTAAATGTTGATTCAAACCTTTACACAAATAGTTGCCTGGGTTGAAAATATTGTTAATTAGTAAAAATCTTAAAAAAGGTAGACAATTTGTAAGAATCAGTAACAATACACAAGTGAATACATTTCAGTAAAATTTTAATCTTTTAAATTAAAACTGTAATTTAGATAGTATATTTTATCCTGAAAATAGTATAATTAGTTCATAGGAAATTTTCATTTTGGTATTTCTTGAGGGTAGAAATAAGATTTCTTCAAGGCATTTATTATTATCTTTGGAAAGTGTTAAAAAATGAAAATGGGTAATAACTTACATAAAAATAGTCCGATTACTCTATGAGATAACTGAATAGAGGTTAAATCTTTAATTATTATCCGTAACTTCATAATTTTTACAAGCTATATTCCCATTAAATGTTGATTGAATAAGAAAATGCGCTTGAACTATTAAAAAATATAATCCTATTTCCCATCACAAAATGAGGGAATTCATTCTAACCTTCAGAGTTCCTAAATAATATCAAGCAAGGATAAAATACCTAAATTTTCCTATGAATATAGTATTATATTAAGAGTTTTGTGTCTCTAGACTGCATTGAATTGGTTCAATAATGATGTATAGTAATGAACTACAGCTGAGGGTGGCAGGTGTACTATGGTGACTATATCAGAATCAGAGTTCCTAGTCTTCCAAAATAACAATAAAATAAACCAAACCCCAATAAAAAATGAATATAGATGCAATGCAAACAAAATAAAAACACGGTAGATTCCAAAAATATATTTTTTGTGGGAAAAAGCAAGAAATACATAAAGCTTGCCTTATTGAAGCATTATATTGAACAGTAGAAAACTTTATATGGGAAATATGAAAATTTCATTGTTCATCTCTATATGATTGCAAATAGATACAGTAGACTACAAATGAGTATGAAAATATTTTAGGACATTTTCTCTAAAGATTTATTATCATTATATGAGTGGACAAAAAGAAAATTTTATCAGTGACCATTTAGCCATTGGTTTCTCCTATGTTAAAATATTACTGTTTTTTAAAGTTATTAGAAATCACACATGGCAAAATGGAACATGCAATTCCATGGACAACATGGTTAGGTGCAAACTACATATGACCATGATCTCAAATAACAAAGATTATTTTTGATATGATACTAAAATAAATTCAGAAAGAATTTGAAGTAGGGAAAGCTCAAATGGGAAGAGGCATGAAAAATCCTTTATAATTCTGAGTTATTTTTTTATGTTCAATTACAAATTAATCTATATTATAACTGCTATTTGGTATAATACTGTCATAATTGATAGTGTAAGTTTTGTTTTGACAAGATAAATGATGATACTGATATTAGTCAAATGTTTTAGAGAAACGAATGAAACCTACACATTAAGTTAATCCAATAAAAATTGATTGAGCAGTAGAATAAAATTTTGTTTATAATTTTATATTGAATTTACTGATAGCTTTATAAAGTTCAAAAATTATACTCAAAGGATTATCAAACTATTGCATGATTATGAAAAAATGTACTGTATTATTTAGTAAACTAAAAATTTATATAAAATATGGAAAAATCATTGGATGATGCAAATAATACTTTTTCTAGATCCTTTTGCTTTTTTATGTTCTATGAATTTTGACAAACTCTTGACTAAAAGTCAGAGCTTGAATTTTGGCGATCTGCATAGAAAAACACATCTTTATCTCTGGACATTGTCTAGATGTCTTGTTACTAATTCTTGTTCAAGGTAAGGGCAATAGAATTTATGATGTGATGCTTAAGAATTTGAACTCTGTTGGCAACTTCACAGGTCAGTTTATTTATGGTTGGTTTGCAACTGGCCTACATCCCAATAATTTGTGTAGAATTTTAATTTATGGAGGTGACTGAGTGGCAACACATAGAGGGCAATGCCATTGAAAGAATTATTTATGACTTATGGCCATCAAGAGTACAGAGCTTGCCATATCATGCAGAGTCTCATAGGAGGATCATCATATCTGATCACAGGGTAAAATAAATAAGGAGAAAAAATCAACCTCAACCTTTTTTTATTGTATTTTCTATAGGAAAGTTAGGCAAGACAGGGCTATACAGGGAAATGCTTTAGGCTTGGCTTGTTTGAGTGATGTTTAATGGATCCTGGGCTATAAGAGTAAATTCTAGTCATCTGCCTTTTTCTTTTCTTTTTTTGGTATCAGTTATGTTTTATTAATAACAGCTGATTGTTGAAACTGGTTCATGCTGTATAGAGGCTGCTTTTTTTTTTTCTTGAAGATTTTATTTATGCATACAGGAGGTGGGGTACAGGGGTTGAGAGGATTCAACAGAGACAGAGTGGGGAACAGAACAGGCAGATCCACTGAAATAAACTGTTGATGGGAGCAGTGGGCAAGGTAGGAGAGGTCTGCTGCACCCTTCCCTGGCTAGGGATCAAACTCATGTCACAGTGGCAGCAGAAGCCCCATAGTGCAGTACTCAACCCTTGCACCAACAGGGAATCCAGTCCTGGATTTTAAAAATACATTTCAGTATATGTTACAGCAAAAGGAGGCAAATTTATGAAAAGTCAAATAATAAAATAGATGCAGATTGAAATAGGAAAACTACATATTATAGTATATATCATATACATACAAGGATACCATATATATATGCATGCATGCATGTGTATGTGTGTGTATATATATATATATACATGAATTGTCATGCATATATAATTGTAATTTTAAAACCACAGAAAACTTGCTGGCAAATTTATCAGATATTATATTTAGACTAATGCTTTCAAAATAAGAGGAGAAAATAGCTTTCAAATCATTTTTTAAAGAAAATTGTTATTGAAGAAACCTTTAAAGGATACAAAACTGTGTCTCTATGATAACCCTTAATAAAACATTAGCTAATAGAACCCAGCAATATAAAAGATTGCAATATTTTGTGACCAAGCCAATATAAATTCTAAATCTAGAAAACTTTTAGAGAAAAACATAAAAAAAAAGCTTTGTGATCTTTTGAAAAGTAAGTATTCAGGTTACAGTGCAATTTCCAATAAAATGGAAAAAATGTGCTGCATTGTATTTGATCAAAAATTAAAAAAATAAAGTTTACAATATGTATCTTTTAATTTGAATTTGTAAAATTAAATTAATGGCAATACTAACTGTTGCAACAAATTGCAGAACCTGGGATTCCCATACTTTGCTGTGAGAATACAAAATGTCAACCGTTTTAGATAGGTTTATTAGGCTTTAATACATTTAAATAACCCATCAATTACATTCCTAGATATTTATCCAATGCAAATGAATGGCATATATACTCTTATGTTTTTAACAGCACTGTCAATAAATGGAAGTCATGGAACCAAAGAAAATCTCCATTGAGTGATGACTGGATAAAGAAATTGTGGAATATATACTCAGTGGAATACTAACTAGCTGTTTGAAAAGACACTGTATTGCCTTTGGGGAAAATTAATGGTCCTCAGGTGATTAAGTGAAATAAATCAGAAAGTGAATGACATATATCAAGTGGTTTTATTTATCAATGGATCACAGTAAGCAAAAAACATACGCTGGCAAAATACACAAAAACAAATATTGGAATTATTGAAAAAAATTATGCATTACTAGTGGGGGCAAAAAATTAAGAGGGAAGTAGGGATGGAAAGTAGACAGCTTATTGACATGGGGGGTTTGGTAAAGGGTGACTATAAAATGTGCAACAGTAATAAAAATGTAACCCTGGAATTAAATAAAAACAATAAACTAAGAATTAAACATTTATATGCTGATTTATTATTGTCAGCTCCTTATTTATATTTGCTTTGTTTTGTAGTCAAAATGAACATCACTGTCTTTATAATTGGTGTATATATAATGTATGCATATGATTATATATCTTATATTTAGTATAGATCAGTATTGCTAATGAGTAAGCTTAGAAGCCATTCGGTGCCATTTATAAAAACTCAAGTTTTATCATTTGTAAAATATTGAATTGTTTTTAGTTTTGAAATTAACTTTTTCTTTATTATAAGAAATAACTTGTTATATTGAGCTATACCCACATAAACACTGACTAAAATGCATATAGATAAAACTTACATGCTCACATCATAAAAACATATAGTAAATGTTAGTAATGTTATATACAGAGAGATATTAAATAACAGAAAATCGTTTTCCAAATTAAAAAATACTTGAATATCTTGTGGAGAATTTTTTTAAGTAAAATGCATTATATTTCAATTAGAATGTAATAACTAGATTGTAAAGAATCAAATCTTTACTAGAATGTCTTTTTAAATGATTTCTATTTATATTAGATACACAATATCACAGAAGCAAGTTGTGCTATTCCTCCCACCTTCTGCAATTTTATTTCAATGTAAACTATTTTCCATTATGTCTCATCTTTCTGGCCAGTTTCCATTACTTCCTCTGAGGTTGGATGAGTCATAATTTACCTTAATCCATGCAATGAATATAAACGGAAATTAAATATCAAAGCAGATAAACCTCATATAAAGGCAACATCAGTTTTGTTTATGTTAAAATTTATTACCATGCTTCATTTCAAAGTACCATTCAAAACTAACTCAGTAAAGAGGTAGTGATTCTTAATCAAGAAGGTAACTATTGTTCTCCCTATAAAAATGTAGAAACCAAAACTGATAATTTCAGTCCTTAAAGAAAAGGAAAATTAAATTAAATCTGAACTATTATCAGTTTTGTTTCATGTTTCATAAGAATTCAATCCTTTTTTAAAAACTCTATATTCTAAATAATCTCTTTTTAATCAGTGGCAATAGTTGCATTTGCAGACATCTCAAAGCTTATGTCCTTCCTGGATGAACTTCACAAACTCAAACATTTTTGCAGAACTGATAGAGCTTTAGATGAGTACATGGTCTTTATTTCACTTGATGCCAATTAAATTCAAACATTTATTGAGTCATAATATGTGTCAGACACTGTAGAAAGTGCTAGGGATAAAAAGATAAATATGGAACACTGTTTGCTCTCAAGGGCACACAGTCAAAGGATGCAGATAGTGATATAAGTGAATCATTGAAATAAGATGTGATAAGTCCAATTTGCAAGTATTTCCAAAATAGAATATTGACACAAATCACAAATGATCAGCTTGAATGCATAAGGTTTATTTTCAAAGAAGAAAAGTTTTATATGGATCATAAAATACAATTTCTTTTTTTTCTTCCCAGATAGGAACAGAGTGAGATTGGCAGACTGGTGACAATAAAGAATTTCAGTAGGCAGAACAGCATGTGCTGAACTAGAAAATATTAGAGTTAAGGGAACTGCAGAGTTTTGGTCCTGAAATAATGTTGACTATATTTATGTAACAAAGGTAAATTAAGCAAAGGAGAAATCTTAGAGTGTATCTAGTCATATTTTAATAAGCTTTTATGCATTGGGAACCACCGTGAACATTAAAAAAGGAAACATGAGAACATGGTATTATTTATATTTTGCCCAATCTCTAGAAGATAGGATAATAGATCATAAATCTGTGGATAAAGGGTAAGAATACGGTGGTTCAGATGGGAAAGAATGAAAATTTGGCTTAGCTCACTGATAATTAGGCAAAAATTGATATTTAAATATACTAACTAGGGTACAATTAATGTACCTATGGAATGTGATAGGAGGATAGTGAAAAGTCTAGAGGATCTCTTGATTAAAGAAAAGGTTCATTCAAAATGGGACTAAACTCGGATGAGCAATTTGAGAAGAAATATTATCTTTGACTTTGGACATGCTGAACCAGAATTTATACATTAAAATCATTTTGATAAGTGATTGTTAGTGTTTGCTGTGCATTTATAGATGAAATGCTTAGTTTACTGAATCTGAAAGTTTTAGCGTGTTATATTTTTAACTAGTATAAAATGTCATATTTTAATTAAGCAAGTTATTTTAGTTTGAATTATTAATGTTCTCTGGTGTGGATGTTTAGATGATTATACTGACCCAAGCAAACAAGTCTGTTAGTGTGTATATTGCTATCATTGCTCAATGTGCCGTTTATGTATGTTATAGAAACCAAAATTAAGCAAAAGGAATTCATATCACTTTTCAACATTTTTGAAGTCTTATAGCTAACTTGTGTTAGTTTGTACTTAAAATGAAAAGTAAAATTTTAGAAAGTCTGATGCTAGGAAGAAAAGGAGCAATTTATTTCCATTAGTCTTAAATGCAAGTTTCTTAAGTTGATATTAGAAATATCTTCCCACCTTCTTCCCAACAGGCAATTGCATTGCATCTTGTGAATGCAGAAAAGTGCTGATTTCATTAAATTAAGATTTGACAGTGAAAGGCTTTCCACGTAAATGCATTGCTGAATGTTTCTATTTTAAAAAGCAGAGCTAAAGAAAATAGTTGCCCGCATCTAATGTGACCATGCTCCCTCCCATTGACCATAACATTAACACCTCATTGAGCTGACAAAATTAAGGGAAGGCTGAGTTCACTTCATTGCTGCTATTATTCTGCTAGATATAAGTTTCATTAAAATCATGATTGGTGAATTTTATTTATATGAATCACTGAAAAGTATGCCTTCCCTTCCATGTACCATGTAACAAACCTAGCTACTAACCCACTGAAGGGATACAACATCAGATTTCCTCTTGACCTCACATCTACTCGGAAAGCAAAAACCTAATTCTTATTAGATAGTTTTAAGATACAAAATTACGCTAGTAGTTTGTTCAAAAACAGTCAAACGTCTTACTTCCTTTATGATGCATTGACTTAGTAATTGTGCTCTAACAATTAATAAATAGGGAAAAATATCAATCATCTGGCACAATAAAACAATTTTAAATGTATGAATCATATTTATATTACTTAAACATCTAAGTAAATTAAAGTAGGAATATGAAGTGTTTCATCAGAGTACTATGATTGTGACTAAGTTCCCTTAAGGTCTGATTAATGATCTTTAGATATGTTTGGAACACTCAGGTCATTGTACTCAAACTCTTAACTGAAATGGGTTTGCAGTAAAGGAGTCTGGCTTCATTCTTTGTAGCTTTTGCTGAAGTGACACTCATTTATCCAATTAGAATTTATTTTATTTTTTTTTTATTTTTGCTTAGAACTGTGGTGTAGGCCAAAGCAGTCAGGTGGCAATGAGAGAATTCATCAGACACCTATTAGGAAGAACAGGCAGATATACTGAAATGCACTGCTAAGGGGAGCAGCAGGTAAGCAGGAGAGATCTTCTGTGCCACAAGTGGGTTGCTCCCAGGCCTGAAAGGGGATGATGTGAAACTCAGGCTCCCAAGGCCTAGCAATGATAGTGCTGAGACTTAACCCCTCAGCCACCAGGAAGGCCCTAAATAAGCCTTAAAAGATTTCCTTTGTTTGGTTTGCTTTTATATTTGACCTACCAAAAAAGCTTGTGTTTTTTAACAATCTATTTTTCTGGACAAGTAATGCTGCTACTATTCAGAAAATACTGACATCTTCAAGGTTAAAATAATGTAATATCTGCATCGCTATTTCTCATCTCTGAGCAAAAACACAAAAACCCATGTATTTCATTCACCAGAAAAATAAAAATAAAAACACATTTTAACCTATATTCTTGGTTAAAATGTCAAATTACTTACATTCATGTCACATGTGACCATCAGTTTTTTTCTTCCCTATCCTTAAAGAGATCTATAGTTCTCCAAGAAATCAGCAAGTAAGTCCAAAACCTGAAACAGAATTCATATATTGCCTTAGATTTATTTTTCTAACAATCACTCATACACTGTCCAAACTATCTAGTCTTCCCTTTAACAAAAGCAAAAGTAAGAAAACAAATAATATAGAAATCCAACAGTGGAAATATTAGCCCATTCAAATTGAAAAGAAAATATCATTTCTAGCTTCTATCAGAATTTTCAAAATAGCTGAAGTTAAAGAGAAAACAAAACAAAACAAAACAAAATCTTTAAGACAGTTTCTAGCAGGGAGTGGTGTTTCCATCCAAATGCAAATGCCAGTAAACAAAGAATAAATGAAACATGCATTTCTTTTCATAGAAAAGCAATGAAATGTCCACTGTAAATACTTCCAGTATTTCCCACTTACTTTCTTTCTACATGTCTATAGAAATAGATGATTGGGAACATAGTCTCTCTTTTTACTCAGTTATAATTGTGTCATTCCCTTGCATGGATTATATTTTTATCTCCTTGAGTTAGTTAATTAAAACTCTAGAGGGTCTTCTTGTCTTACCATGTTATCATTAAATATCTTTAGAAAGATGATTTTTTCATTAATAATTTAAAGAAGAATCAATGAGAGCAGCAAATCTTCCCTCATTCCTTAGATTTTTATATTTTTACCTTGAAATGAGTGACTAATTTTCATCAAGAAAGTATACTTTCTTTATTAACAGAATTCATAAATACATTTATGAATTTAGAAAGAATTTAGAAAGAAGCACCAGCACCAGAAACCTCCTTCTTTTTACAAATGTACTATTTACTTGAGAAGAAAGAATATAAATGTTTCTGTTTTCAGCTGTCCTTAAATAAGCAAGATAAGTAATAAATTAAATGTCTGTAGTCCAAAACAAATCCTTTTCAATCGAAGGACTTATTAATATGTACCGACATCTATCTGAATATAAATTCTAATAAGATTATTAATATGAACAAGGAAAGGCTGAACACTTCTCACAAATGTCCTGTATTAAGTATGGATATAGATACAGAAATTATTCATGGAAAAACCTGCATCAAAGTGGGAGAGTTTAGAACAAACTTTGCATTTAAGAGTTTCTGAGGGGGAATTTTGTAAAGTATTAGATGTGATAAAATTAAAAAATGTTCAGGTTTGACAAATATGACCAATGTTAGTCAAGTTGAAGATGGCTGGTCATAAAGTTTCAGAGTACAACCAAAAAGTTTCAGAGTGTAAGACATCTGGGGAGAAAAGGAGGGATCTCAGTTTGTCACTGTGTGTAGGTTGTTTGGTAAAACACACCAAAGGCAAAGAGGTTAGTTTTAAAAATAGTGTCAACCTAGGCCTCCCCTGTGGCTCAAGGGGTTAAGCAACACACTATGAATCATCCATAGCCACTACAGTATGCTTTCAATCCCCAGCCTGGGAAGTGACTCTCATAGCGGCAGCAGCAGACTTCTCCCTGGCCCTGCTCCCCTAAGCAGTATACCTCAGTCAATATGCCTATTCTGTTCCCCTCTCTGTCTCTGGTGAATCCTCTCATCCCCCACACCTTTGACCTGTACCTCAGTTCTTGTATGCATAAATAAATAAATCTTTAAAATAGTGCCAATAATTCAATCAAATTTAAAAGTGCTAGTAACAAATTCTGTTATTTCTGAAAAAGAAGAGTTGAATAGCTTAAACATGGTGGAAGTCAATGGTTCTGATAAATTACAAAAATTGACCTGAATGTCTATTGTGTACCGCAGAACCTGCTTTTATGTAGCATTTGATAACATCATAATCAACATTAATTTGAACCTTACATATTATTATTGCTTACTTTAATACAGCGTTTAATATGACATTTACATGTAAATCAGAAATTTCTGTGAATCCCAACTTATATATAATTTACAGGGTGACATTTCACCCTGTAATGTGAGTAAAGATTTTGAGCTAGGCCTATATTTTGTTTTCACTTTATTAATGAAAGGTGGCCAGGTGAATGGTACCACTTTAAGTTTTTCATTTTTAAATATCCAATTATTTGAGTTCTTTTACTTTTTAAAAAGTTTTCATTCAAAAGTTAGTCTAATGCATTTGAGCTGCCTGAATAGCCTAGGGAAAATGATTCAGGCTTTAAAGTTATTGGCGCGAGTTCAAAGCAGTAGTTTTACAAAGATTTTAGTTGAATAAGGCCACAGCCTTGCAGAAAGAAGAGTGTTAGCACAGAATGAAGTTAAGCCTAGAATGCGTGATGCAGACTCATGCTGAGACAATGGGATTGCAGATGGAACCTGTCATAAACTTGTCTCTCCCTTTCTTTCTCCTTTCTCCCTCTCTTTTCCTCCCACTCTCTTCCTCTTCCACTCCTTTTTCTTCTCCCCTCCCTAATCATTGCAAAATTTGAATTTGTGTGGTTGCCATGGCAATGCTTTCTTAGGGATATCAGGGTTTCCCTTGTGCAAAAGGACTTGGAGCTAGGAGACAGTAGGAATTGGTCACTCCTGCAAAGAACAAGTAATACCTATTGTTAAATTAAAATGTCTTAGACTTGCTGAATTTATACCAGTTTCAGTATTCACTTCATTTTTTCTTATCGCTCTCTTAGAAAATATTCTGTATGACTGAGATTTAGTTTAGCTCTAATATGTATAAGGAACTTTAATGCATTCATTCCCTTATAGTCCCCCTTCATGTTTCAATAAGATGGGCAGGAAGACTATCTGCTTTAGTTTAACATGGTCTTGGTAGTAATCATTAGTTAGGGAAATAAAAAACAACCAACCAACAAACAAAAACTTGATGGAAGAACTCAGGACTGGGAAAACTAGTTGATCTCCATTCCAGGGACAAAATAAGTGACAATGAAAATTTTAATATATTTGTGGAGATAGGATTTTCTTATAATGCAGTTCATTTTTACATGAAAAGTTGAAACTCAAAATCATTTAGCAATTAAACACAGTTTAAAACCATACAAACATCAAATGGTACAAAGTAGACTGAACTTCAGTAGCCATTATGTGATGTGATCCTCAAAATTTTTATTTTCATATGTTACATGAAAACATATTCTGTGGGAATAGTAGGTATGGTTAGGCATTTAAAGTCTTTTTATAGTACATTTCAAATAGATTAAAATTCAAATTGAAAATGCTAAAGGGAGGAAAATTTTCTAAAAACCAAAGCCAAACAGAAGAAAATAATTTACTTTGTATAATTCTAAGTGTAATAGGGTGGTCACCAGGAAGAGGGGAAGTTCCAGGTTCGCTGACCTACCCAAAGGAGGGTGGAGCTGAGCACAGAGGAATCTAGAGAGTAAACTGGAAAAAGAAGGAAGCAGGATGGAGAGCAAGGAAGAGATCCGGAGGAGGCACATGGAGCAGAGAGACATGTGAAGAAACTGCACTTACTTCTTGCGCTTGGACTGGTTGGAACAGATGCAGGTGAGACAGCCATGGGGAGGTTAACAATGGCAGCTTTTATCTTGATATTGATGTTGTTCTTTTCCTTCCATACTTGCCTCTTTCTGATCCTTTTCTATGGGTCTCCACTAAATGGCACTTTAAACTTCTGGCAAGCTTTGGGCCAAACCTCTTTGGCTGGACTTTTACCCAGAAAGGGATGGATAACTTTGGATGCTTAATTTAGTAACTATAGTCGTTGTCTTTTCTGTACTGTTCCCTAACTGTATTAAAGCACTTTTCCATTAAAGGTCTTATATGTTTTGTCTTGATGTGGCAGATGGCAGACCTATTTAGAGTGGGCAGGTTTGGGGGTTCTTGGATGCCCCTCTCTGCCCAGTAACATAAGTAGATAATAATACTCAACTGTTTTAAATCGTGATGACTTCAAATGTATAGTTAACAACTAGGAAGTTGTTGTTTTGTTTTGTTTTTAAAGATGTATGTATTTATCCATACAAGAGTTGGGGTAAAGGCCAGAGTCATGGGAGGTGAGAAGACTCACCAGAGACAGAGTGGGGAGCAGAACAGGCAGATTGATTGAAACACACTGCTGAGGGGAGCAGCAGGTGAGGCAGGAGAGGTTTGCTGCACCATTTGGGTCCCCTCCCTGGCCAGGGATTGAACTCATGCTGCTTTGCCACAGATGCTTCACAGCGCTGCACTCAACCTGCTGTGCCCCCAGGGAGGCCCTGGAAGTTGTTTTCTTGCAGGTTTTACACTTACTTGTGACTCCTTGTTTTTTAAGAGGGTATTTATGTTGATTCCTTATTTTTCTTTATTTGGTAGCATTATGGACATGGAAAACCTGTGCTACTTTAGCTTTCATAGCATAAGATTGTGTGACTCAGTATTAAATGACTTAAAGAGGGGAGCAACAACTATGAACCACTTCAACAACAAATTGTTCTCACGTGACAATCTATTAAACTTTCTGCAGGAGGGTCGCAAACACTGAAAACAAATTTAAAAAGTTGGCATATGAGAATCCTTCCTAAGTAAGGCAACACAAAATATTAATGAACTAAATTAGTACAAGTTTCTATAGAAGAGTCCAGTATCAATTTTCTAGTGTTCATTTACATTACTCTAGTGTTCTTTTATATTAAATTCTAGAACTTAGCCCAAGATCACCAAATGAAGCTAATATAATAAAGTGTCACTTTGTAAAGTTTGTGCTGAGTCTAAATAAATAATATCCTTAATGGTATACCATATATATATATGATAAATATATGAATAAAATGATACTGCTACTATTACAGGTCAGGGAGAGGGGCACCCCAAAACCCCAAACCTTCCTGCTCTAAATAGATTTCACCATCTGCCGCAACAAGACAAAACATATTCTAGTGTGTAAGACCTTCAATGGAAATTAACTTTAATACAATTTGTGTGCAATACAGAAAAGAGGAAGACTGGGGAAGAACACAGTTTCCAAATCAAGTACTCAAAGTTACCCATCTTGTCATCGGTTAGTATCCACTTAAATAGGGTTAGCCCAAAGCAAGGCCTCTGAGGCCTAAAAATCTGCCACACTTCTAAAGCATCTTCTTGTGGGGGCCCATAGAAAAGGGTCAGAAATAGCCAGAAAAATCTGGAAGTAAAAAAGCAAAATCAAAATCAAGATAAAAGCTGCCATTGTTAATCTCCCATCCCAGAGGGTTCTCACCAGCATCTGTTTCAGCCATTCCAGGTCAAAAAGCAAGCACAGCTTCTTCACATGTCTCTCTGCTCCATGTATCTCCTCCATGTCTCCTCCTCAGTCTCCATCCACTTCCTTCATTCTCTAGTCTCCTCTCCAACTTCTCTTCCCTGCTCAGTTCTACGCTCCTTTGGGTGGTCCAGGCAACATGGAACCTCCCCTTTTCCTGGGGACCACCTCACAAATACAGACTATAGACATAATTTTTTTTAAAAAGAGGTTATATATAGGGAAGAAGAAGAGCAAACTGTTAGAGTCTAGAATTAAAAAAACGAAAACAAAACTGCCTGTTATGGTCACCCCTTGCATTTTTTTCAACACTGTCTGATAAAATGTGCAAATTCTTGAAAACATTGCCCCCTAAACTGTAACCTATCTTCAGATAGAGAAGATTGTAATTGTCGTAGAAAATATACAATTGAAATATACATTTTATCAAACACCGCAAAAAGTTTATTTGAATTTCTTAAGATTGGTGTTAAATAATTTTGTTTTGTTAGCAGTAATGACTTGAATAAGTTATATCCATTTCAGAAATGCAGAATAGACAGTTCCTTTTTTTATTATTCTTATAATTTTTAATGTAGTCATTTAGTAGGACTGCCATAACAAAGCACCACAAATCAGAAGGCTCAAGTAACACATAGCTCTGGAGGCTAGAAGCAGATAAAATTTTTCATATGCAGTGGCTTCAAAAGCATTTTAATTTTTTGACAAAATATGTGGTATACATTTGTGGAAACAATTCAGATAATAAAGACATAAAGAAATAAGAATCTAAATTCTACCTTTCAAAGTTAAATGCTAATTATATAATTTGCTCATTCAATTGCAATTTCTTAATCATGTCTATATTAATATATTACTTTATAAAAATTTGGATGAATATATCTAACATTTGATTCTATTTTTTTATCTAATGCTATTTCATATTTTTATTTCAATGTAATCATTGTTCAGTTCCACTAGATAATTGTAGAATTATACCATTTTATAATCTGACCTATGGCAATTCATATCGCTTGATAATTTTTTAAGGCTTTATTTATTTTATGCATACAAGAGCTGGGGTACAAGCCTTAGGCATAGGGTGTGAGAGGATTCACCAGAGTGGGGAACAGAACACTCAGATTGACTGAAATATACTGTTGAGGGGAGTAGCAGGCAAGGAAGAAGTCTACTGCATGATGTGGGTCCCGTTGGGGGATGGAACTTGCACTGAACTGCAGTTGCTACAGAAGTTCCCCAGTGTGGCATTCAAACCGTTGTGCCATCAGGGGACCCCTCATTCGATAATGTTTAGATAAAATTCCATATATTAAATTGTGACAGCATAGCACAGTGATCAAGAACAAAGACACTGGCAACTAGACTGGACTCTAATTCTAGCATTAGTAAATAACTACTTCAATGATTTTAGATAAATTATTTATCATCTTTCAGCCAATAAATACGAAGGTTTTACTAAGTAGAACGGAATTGCTAGTGATATGCTTATTTCAAGTTCATCCTTTGTCAGTCTTTTCTTGTCAACCTGGTTTAAATTTTGGCATGAATCTTTTTACAACTTCAAAATGTTTTTAATATATCTTGCTATTAGACTCTCAAAAAACTTGTTTAATGTAAAGGTCCACTAGCATTGTTTGATAATCAACATGTATTGTTTTTATAAATATTTCTTATTTAGTATCCTCAAAATATTACTTTTTTTCATTTCCCAAATTATTAATTAGTTTACAGTCATATTGTATGTTCCTTTGACATTAGTGTTCTCACATGTTCTAAGTAGGAAAGCAAAATCTAGGTTAAAAATCATAGTTTCAATATATTATCATTTTCACAAATTATTTTTGACTAGAATTTTTAGAATGATATTTTTAAAATACTATTTTTAAAAATCAATGGAATATTTTTAATTTTACTATTAAGAATATTATTGCTTGGCATGCTAACAAAATATTCTTCCATTAGCCTTTTAGAAACCCTTTAAGATGTTATTAGATAATAGTAAATTCACGTGTACTTGTAAGGAATAATATAAGGCAGATATCTTCTATATTCTAATCAGTTTCTCAACACTTTACAAAATTATCAAACCTTCCTGAATTATTAAATATTAATGACAGACATAGTACACTGAATTTACATTTCCAACTTTATTACTATTATGTTTATTTGTATCTATATGAATACATATACATAGTGTATAAATATACATATATGTACTGTTTTATATACAAATGCACTATTATCTTGCTTAGGTCATGTTTTTTATCTTTCCTCAAATATTGCCTCTTCATAGAGAATTTCACTGTCTATTGAGAGTACACTTCGTTAACTAGCTTCTTCATAGTGCTTACTTAAGTCTATATTTCATCTAGTTGTTACTGTAAAGTTGGAAATATATTTAACATTCAAAAACACCTTTTGAAACATAAGATAGTTTGAGGAATAAGTATATTTATTTCTGTCATACATTCATGATTTTGTCACATTATCTACCTTTAGTGAAATTAATAGTTTCATTTAAATTTTCCCATCTTTCTTATCAAATTTGTTTCCTTCAAAATTTCCACTTTACAGAATCCTTTTGTAATAAAAACAAATTATCAGTTCTAAAAGAATATCAGTTACTATTTTTTTTTAAGATTTAACTTTCTTTTGAGTAACTTTAGAATCATAGAAAAGTTGACTGGAAAGTACAGAGATTTGTTATAATTTTTTTTCCCTTCACTCATGGGTAGTCTCATATTATCAAACATTCCCCACCAGAGTGGTATGTTTGTTACAACTGATAAATCTACATTAACACATAATCACCCAAAGTTACTTTAAATTACCTTCTATGGGCTTCTATGTGCAAAGACATAGAAGCTATGTAGCTATCGTTCTGTATTTACTACCCTAAAAATCCTTGATGTTATGTCAATTCATCCCCATCCCTAAGCCCTGGCAACAACTGATCTTTTTACTGCCTCCAAAGATTTTCTGTTTTCAGAAAGTCATACGGTTGGAATCATTACTGTGTAGTCTTTCAGGCTGACTTGTTTCAATTATCAATATGCTTTTAAGTTTCCTCTGTCTTTTCATGGCTTGATAGTTTCTTTTAGGGTTGGATGATATTTCATTGTCTAAATGTAGCACCATTTATCTAATTACTTACTGAAGGACATCTTGGTTTCTTCTAAGTTTTAGTGATTTATGTTTAATAAAGACGCTCTAAGAGCCTAGGTACTGGTCTTTGTGTGCATGTACATTTTCAGCTCTTTCAGGTAAATATCAAGGAATGTGATGGTTGTATCACATGTAAGAGTATGTTTAGTTTTGTAAGACTTTCATATCTTCCACAGTGACTGGAGTATAGAACATACTATAGTATATCACTTTATTTTCTCTCATTTATATCACATCTACCCTTTTATATATAGTATATATAATATACCATATATCACATTCTATTATATATTGTAAATATCTGATTTATCTGTTTCATGCTGGCCAAGTAGGAGAGAAATAATAAAAAATTTATATGTGGAAGAACAGTATATTTTAACTGGTAGACTGTACCATAGGGTGATCTAATTTTGCCCTTTTGTTTAGATAACCTTATCTTCAGTATCTATATTAAGTTTGAATTCACTTGGGTTGATATTTCCCTGGAAATATATTTTCTAAGTACCTAAGTCCTGTATTGGAATTTAACAACAGCACTCTTAGAATTGAATAGAGTGGGCCTGAGGTCTCAGTTCTCTGAATATGGAATTTTATTTCATGCAAAGTTGTTGAGTGGAGTGCCTTATAATCTTAGTTTACATACTGTAGAAAGAGAGCCTCAGACAGGGATATAGATGCTTGTGAATTTTTCAGGAAGATTCTTCTCAGAAGAAACAAAATTGAGTGAGACAAACTGAATAAGGAACAGAAATAATTACAGTCTCAAATAAAATGTAGCCCGGGTCTGATCCTAGGAAAAGAATGTCATTGGTCTGGAATATAAATGTAACCATACAATGATTATGTGCTTCTGTATCTGTATTATACTGTTTTCATTATTTGGAGTGGTAGTGGTAATTTAACTCCCAAGCCTCTCTAGTTAAGCCAAATGAAATTCTGCAGAGAAAGGCAGAGGCATTCTATCCCACAATTGCCTATGAGACAGGAGAACTTTACTGAGAGGAAGGATCTAATTGGGTGAGGTTCCCATATGACTAATCCTAGTATACAAATTCTTTCCAGCTCAGTATCTCCAGAGAATAAACTGGGTAGATGAGGAATATTGTAGGGTTTAAATCTTGTCTTGCACATTTTTAAACTGATAATCCTACATTTTTTTGTACCAAAGTATGTTGAAATGCAGCCAGGTCAAGAATCTAATTAAGAGTCTTAGGATTCCTTGGTATGGAATTCTCCTAATGGTCTGATTCTGTTGATTCTCATAAGTCACTTATGGTTTGCTTGGTTTCTAGTTACAAGGTGTTGCTGTCAAGCATATATATTTTCTCTCTTCTTGTTTGCTTTATGTGCTTATGCTCTTCTTACCCATTTACTTTTAGAAGGATTTCAGGAGAGAGATGTTGCATATGTGTGATTTAATCTCTCATATTTAAATAGAAGTCACAGTGTATTATTTCTGCAGAATATTCCTATTTCATTATAGTAGTGTGAGGAAGATGGAATAAAAATGATAGAGATCAAGATAATATCACATAGTGATAATTAAAATGCACCAGGGGCTAAACACTATTTAAGCATTTTGTATTTATAATTTTACTTAATCCTAGCAACATCCCTAAATGGTACATCTGTGATTCTGAAGCATTTATTATTTCTATTACTGATCACTTGAAAGACCTATAAAGCAGAGATAATTGTAGCAAGAAAGCAAGAATACATGGCAAACTAAGCTAAGACACACAGATAACTTATGAATTAAAGGGCAGAATTTACAATAGTATTGATAGTAGTATTTTTGTACCCAAGCTAAATAGAGTGTGAATTTTAAATAGAAAAAAATAGGTTATTCTGAAAATGAAGACCATAGCCCCTATTTGAATTTGTTTTAATTCATAAAATGATGCAGAATATTGCCTGACACATAGACTTTATGTGTGATTGGGAAAATAATTCCAAAATATGCATAACGTAATCATCCAGAAACTGATATTTTGTCTAATATCCAGGAAGAATTAAGATTGAAGATGGAATAAAGATTGCCAGTGAGATGATAAATAGATTATACTGGTGAATTCAGTATAATCACAAGCATTCCTTAAATGTGTGAAAGAAGGCAGAGAGGAGTGACTGAGAAAGAAAGGAATATGTAAGGACTCAATGTGACATTCCTGGTCCATTATAGACCCCTAAGTATTAAATTTTAAGAAAAGTTTGTTTTATTCAAGTCACCAAATTAGTGTTTTTTTTTTAAATTTTCCTATGTAGCAATAAGAAACAAATATAATGCATATAAAGTATGCTTTTATAATCCAAAATTAAACATGAAAAAAATGAGTATGGAGATTTAAGTAATACTCCAAAGGTCATACTAAATCTTTTAAAATGCTAATTTCAGGTTGTAAAAATTCCAAAATAGTCAATGATTGTTGCTACCAAACTATATTTTTAAAATATATACTTCTTTATACTATAACAAAAATGTCCAGAGATAACTACAACCATAATTTTCCTGATGTTATAAAATTATTACTAATTGTAATAAAATAATACACTCATATATCAAATAAACATTTTAAATTTCACAAAATCATAAATAATTGCTAGTTAATTCTAAATTCAACATTTTAATACATCTTTGTTAAACAGCTATTATAAGAAAATGAATTAAGCATGGGTTTTGGGAGTATTTTTTTATTTTTTAAACAAATTTGTTTTATTTGTGAATAAGTATTTAAAAAATTAGTTCCTAACATATCTTACATACTATTGATTGTATGATATACTGGACTTCCATCTAATTGGGAGACAGGAATGGTTAACCAATTGATATAAAATTATATAAATCCATACAATATTTGTGTATTTATATAAATAGATCTATAACTAATTATAGGATAAATTACATGGATATAAAAGAACAAAAATAAAACTCAGATGATATGGTCATTCTTTGTTTAAACTTCCCAATGTTCAATGATGTTTTTATAGGAAAAAAGGACTATAATCAAGTGCTATAAGTATATAAAGGAAAATAATTTTTAATAATACATTCTATTTTCTAAACGTGTAAGATTTTAAATTACAATGGATTTTCAAATAGCTATAGTAAATTAAACTATGCCATAATTCAAAATTGATATTTGGTCAATTTTGTTATGACCTAATTTACATCTTTACTTATGTAGTCCATTCATTAAATATCTAATTGTTGTTGGATATTCTTATTGTATGCAAAACAGATGTATTTTCAGTGCTTAACTATATATTCAGATATCCCTGGTATCTTCTCAAATTAGAGGGAAAAAAAAAAACCTTTGACATATAAGAAACAAGTTTCTCACATGTAGTTTGCTAGTCTGAGGAGTAGAAATTATTTGAAAAAGCAAAAATTAAAATGATAGTTCTCTGATAGATTGAAATTCTTTTAAAATTCTTTAAAAATTCTTAAAATTCTTTTAAAAAAGTTTTTGGAAGTAACAAAAAACCTTATATGGATTCTGACAGTATAAAGATATATTAGATTTAAAAATAAAAATGTGATGATATTATTTAAATCAATCAGATGATTTACACAAATTTATATCTTTGGATAACTTTTTAAAATTATGTATTTTTTTCAGGAAAATTATGAAGAATAAATGTGTTACTTGTATTTGAATCTTTATGCTGTATTCAGATTGTAGATCAGCCTAAATTGTTCTATTGGATGTAGCAATAGAACAGATTTACAGAGCTATGTTTAAAATGTCTTGATTTAGAAATTACAGAATAAATGTATAACATTTTCTGCTTATGTTTTTCTGTATCTACTTATAAAGACAAGTCAACAAATTATGAACTACTCTATAGACATTTGATCACACCTTGGACAAAAAGATAGATAGCTGAAGAATATTACAGACATAGCAGTCTCAACTGTGAAAATATAAAAAGAGGTGTAAACTATGAAAATGTCTTCAGCCTCTGAAGTGTACTGTTGAAAGAAATGGTGATACAGAAGATAGTAACAAGATCAATCTCTCTGGCACATCTTTTAGGGGGTCAACAGAGTCTGTGATGTCCTCAGGTGGTGTGAAAAAGATTAGACTCCTGTGTCATATTCAGTTGTTGTGGGTTTTTATTGTTAACAGTTTTATCTTTGTACCACCATTGAACTAACCTTTAACATCAAGTGGCACGGTAGAGTAAAATACAATAGTTTTGTGAATGTCAGAAATAGTCAAGCAGTGAAGTGTTTTTCTTTATAACAACGTTATCCTGGTTTGGATGCGTGTAAATAATAAATACAAAATCTTTTTGAAACACATTACTGCATTCCTTACTGAATTCCAGAAACTGTGATGGATACTTAAAAAATCCAGCCTCTCCCATTATGATCTTCGAAATCTGATGAGATAATTATAAAACAGCAACATATATTAATAGCTTAAATGACAGCACATTATAAATATAGAGTAAGATTTTCACAATAAATTATAAGAACATAGAGGCAATGGATCCCATTCACTTTGAAGACAAAGTGTTTTTGAATATTAAAGTTTTGATTTTTTTAGAAGAAATTGAGAATAACATAAAAAGGGAATAATGCGGTAACCTATGGAAATGTGAAAAAATCTTGTACATTCAAATAAGTACAAGTGGTTTGGTGTGATGAGTCAAAATATATGTGAGAGGATTAGCATAATATGTAGTAGAAATAAAAAATCAGGCAAAGAGGAGATTGCAAGTGACTTACAGATGTCCTTATAAGGGTGTAGAATTTGTTCTCAAGGTGAAACGTAATCACTGATGGAATAGGGAGATGATGATAAATGTTATCTAAAAAGATAATATGGTCACAGTTTTAAAATGTATGGGAGAAAATGATTCTGTCCCTACTAGAGTACCTGGAACAGGTATACAGAGGAGATAATTTTAATCAAAAGATAATTAGCATAGGAAAAAGACACACAAAACATATCCATTTAAAACTGGAATAAAATTTCTTTAATTGCAGTGCAGTGGTAGAGTGGCATGTGGACTATTTGATAGTTGCTAATATTTTACTGAAATGAAGCAATAAAAGCATGCTATAACTTTACAGAGATTAAGAAAACAATATAGAGTGTTGTATCAAGATTCTTTTTAAAAAAATATTCACTTTCATTTATTTATGCATGCAAAAACTGGGTTTTAGGCTAGATGTGTAGGGGGAGTGAAAGATTCACCAAAGACAGAGGGGAAGCAGAACAGGCACATCTACTAATAGTACTGAGACTTTAACCTCTGTGCCACCAGGGAGGACCCTGTATTATGATTATTAAGTACATTTAGAGTATTGTTTTCTTTGCATAGAATTATTATGATATTTCATACTAGTATAAAGTTATATCCTAAATTTCAATTTGAATTTATAAGAAAATCATTAAAATTAATTTTTATTAATTTTTTTATCAATTTCTCCAAATTATAATCTTCTCTCAACCTTAAAAATTGATTTCCAAAACTTTAAAAAATATTTAAGGTATCATAATTTTATACAATTATTCCTTTCATTTGTTAACTGCTCAATCTTTTGAAGTCTTAATTTAGCAAGAGTCTGTATGGGATTAAAATAGTCCATGATCATAATTTTATTGACATAATGAAAATGTGATTCTTCCAAGATATGCACTTTCATTTTCTAATTAATTTCCATTGTATTTGCATTGCATTGACTAATGTTTGTAGAACACTTCAGTAAGTTAACAGAGTTATTGACAAAACTCTAGAAGAACATGGGCACTCAGTGAAAATCAGAATTGGCAAGAGAGAGAAGGAGGTATCTTACTAGAGAATAATTGATAATAATTTTAATGATTTTTTAATGCTAAAAAATGTTTTTTTTTTTTTTTTTTTTATGCTATGCTATAGAAAATTGTGCTTTTCCTCAACCTCACACCTGGGAATTCAGAGAAAAAATAGTGAAAATGCACTGTGGATCTAAGTTTTCTTCTTTTATTATCCTCATAGATTCTTGTTCTACTAAAAAATTGCTAGAGTACGCCTCTGTCTTCAATTAGACTTTACATTCTATAAAGGTTAGCTGCTTTTTAATTAAAATAAAGCAATATGAGGGTGTTCCTGGTGGTGCAGTGGGTTAAGCAGCACACCATGAAGCAAACTGCAGCCACTGCAACATGAGTGTGATTCCTGCTGCTGGTCAGGGAGGGGACCCACATGGCACAGGCAGACCACTCCTGCCTCGCCCTGCTGCTCCACTCAGCAGTTTTCAGTCAGTCTGCCTTTTCTGCTCCCTACTCTGTCTCTGGTGGATCTTTTCACCGCCCTGCACTTCTGGCCTGTACCCCAGTTCTTGTATGTATAAATAAATCTTTTAAAAAAATGAAGCAATATGAATAGTAGATAATTATTAATGATGTTATTACTTTTGGAAAATAGTTTAAGTGAGACCTTTACTTGTATTATCTCATTTAATTTTAAATGACATTTCTAGAAGACACAGCACATTTGAGTTGCTATTATATTCCATTTTACATGTAAGAAAATGAAAAGACAGAAGATAAATTAAAAAAGGAAAATAATTTTCTTGACCACATACATAATAGTGATAGAAATGGGATTCAGATCCAGGTTGAGTATCAGAGAATTTATTATGAAATGGCAATAAAATAAGTCTGAGAAATAAATGATTGAAGTCTCACTTCAGATATTTTTGATTAAGAATCAGTCATAGGTAAGTGTGTGTTCTTTAAAAAATATCGAGAAGCACAGAATAGCTGGTAATCTCTCCTTACTGATTTGAAGTTTGACCAATATGTTAGTATGACCAACATAGTTGTTGTCTTAATATTTTATCTAAATTGCTTATATAAATGAAGTTCTGTCACTAAAACATTATAGCTTCCATTATCATCAGATCCATTATTCCATAAGGGTTTGGAAAACTGTGAATTTTAAATTCTATTATTCCTTAAATAGTTTTCAGATAATGATCTTTTAGACAGAAAAATTCTCATCAACTAAAGTAATAATATGAAAAATACAAAATTACTGCCCATATTTGGTGGATTTGTCTTTTTTATTACTCTTTTTCTCCCCCTTGTCATCTAACTTTTGCTCATGAAAGAAAATGGTGCTAAGATAAAACCTCATCAAGGAATATTTCTCTGACTTCTCTAATTCCTATTTAGTATTCTTCTTTTATTCCCTCCCTTTTTTTCTTAACCCATTTATGTATAATGAATACAACAGTAGCCTTTGAATGGTAATTTTCCCCTCTACCTTCTTTCCTAAAAGATATACTCCCTATGACAGATATAGTTTATCATATGCACTGTTTTCTCCAAGTTTTGATAATCTACTTTTTAAATCATAGATGAAAGAAGCATTCAATAAAACAATTAAATTAGAAGATAAAGACGAACTTACGTACTTTGAGTTTCACCAGTTTTTGATACCATGTTTGTTCAATATTGAATGAAAGATTGGTTGAGTAAATAATGAACTAGTGAGTTTAGGGGGGAAATCCACAATTGCACAATCTGAGGAATTACTAGCAGTTCTGTCCTCAGTAGGATAGAAATTAAAAATGATTTGCTTATTATAAGTGAACATTTGTTTTTTAAACATTCGAGCAATGAAAGATATTTTCTTCAATTTAAGGTTATGTCAGTTCCCTGTAATGCTATGTGAGTATAAAAGGAAATTTTTACTATTACAGTATACTTTCCTGAATGGTTTAAAAATAAATGTTGCATTTCATCACTCCTGGATCTAAAATCAGTTGAATACAATAAAGGGCTAAAATCTCTTAATTCAAACACCATACTGTTGTTACCTTTACATATCTAGAAATATTTTCCCAATCCATATATAATGGGATTTGCTTTAATCAACTAAAAACAGTGTTGTGTACCCATTTTATCTTGCCTAAATGCTAGTTTCTTATCTTTAACTAACAGTATCACCTTGACTACCATTTTCTTGTAGAACACTTAAAAAGAAAAAATCCTGCCTTTTTCAATTCATGAGTTACTCAATGAATTACTTCAATAGGGATGAATTAATAAATGACTATTTTATCTTGTGGTCTTTTTTTTTTTTTTTTACTATTGACATTAGGAATGTGATAGGAAAATTGAGCATGGTCTATTTACCTATTTACTTGATATAAGCATTCTTAATTCTACCCTTCCATATAGATTCTAGCTAGGAAGTCAGATGCTTGATTTTTTTTTTTTTTTTAAGCACTGAAATATATTTTTAAGGTTATAACTTACACTTCGGTCATCTCTTTTTTTATTGTGGTTCATTAATAGACCTATTAAAGTGGGTTGTTAATGAATTCATAGGTATTTGACTAATTTGTGAGTCATGAGTAGAATATAACGGTTTATCTTAGGATCTGAAGTCAAAATGGTTAGATTTGATCCCAATTTTGCCACTTTCTAATAAGTCAGCAAGTTATTTGACCTCTCTCTTTCATTTACCCAATAATTATTTTAACCAAGAAATATTTTAAAAATTAAGTAAGTTAACAGATGTTAAGTGCTTAAAATTATGCCTAGCACATAGTAAGCATTTAGGAAAAGGCAAGCTACTCTTATCTTCCTACTGCGGAACACTTACTATATTCACCAATGCTATCACATTGTTTATTGGTTAAAATAGCATCTCTTCACCAACTGAAAAACTCAAGAGTTATGAGAATGTGGAGAGTAGAGTTAATAGTACATTAGTAGTATGCAGTGAAGATTTGAGCTATCAAATAATATAGATTGACCTGAGAAATCCTGTAATTGTTCAGAGTTAAAATAATCTCAAAGATGTGATAGAATTGTGATGGTCCACTAAAATTCTAAGGTTCTAAAGTGCATTTCAAAGAATAATTTGTACACAACTTCCATAACATTTAATTCCCTTTACCATGTGTTGACAGTAGTTTAAGTTGGTGATATAGTTGAGTGATATAACTTGGCCTAAATAATAACTCCTTGGATCATGGAAAATTAACATCTCAAGACTATATCACAATGTTCTAACTAGCATTATATAAGATGAAACTTAATATATATATATATATATGTAGATATTAGAAATTAGAAAACTAGAAATTCACTTTCAATTTTTGGAAACTCCTGTTATAAAACAACAAAAATAAATGTGAAGTCATGTATGTACTAAATATATATTATTTCTAGTATGTTTTTTCATACTTTTGTTTTTTTCAGAAATTTTATATTACAGCTTATAGCTCAGACTACACATGCACAAATATTCCATTGTTGAAATTTTGAAACTTTACTACTGCTTAGGAAAGCTCTGCTCTAAGAAAAACAATTAAAATGTACTTGGTATCATGCTTTCTTGTTTTCCCAAAACATGTCCCTTCTATATTTAAAAGTAAACAACCCTTTATGGAATTCCCTTTCTGCTTTAGATCAACCACTTTTCTGAACTAATCTCATATGTCTCCTTTTTCAGTGGTGGCATATGATGATTATATGTCTGCCCCAGCTGTTTCTAATCTAATGACTCTGGTTGTATTTGGGAAATGATTTGGAAACTTTTTGCCTTTGTTTAATGGAGGCAGAATGTTTTACTATATAATCATTATATAGTGAGTTTTTCTCGTTCACATGTGGATAAGAAAAACAAACACATATTTTCACAGTTGGATAATGAGAGGGAAGGAAACTTTACAATTTAAACTACATGTCTATTCTATAAAGTAAAACAATAGATTTCACAATACATCAGAAAATACAAATACACATACAATCCAGTGGAAATATATTTTTTCTTATCTGTAAATTATTTTCAAGTAGTCTTGTTGATGTTGAGATCTGTAAATAACCCCAAATATCAAATGTTAAAATATTGTGCTTCAATGACATGAGAACTGGTTCTCATTTTTAAACCACATGTCTATTCTGTGAAAAAAGGTTATTGGTTTTACAATTTATCAAAAATACACTCATATCCCATTAAAAAATAAAAGTTTTTTTCTTAAAAATTTTGAATAGCTTTATGTATACTGACACCTATAAATAAAATATCAAATATCAAATGCTAAAATAGTGTGATTAAATGACATATGGTCCTCTTTTATTTCAAAAAAAATCAATTAATCTAGTGTCATTGAATAAAATTTAGTTATATTTTGATCCAGAAGGAAGATAGCATTAGAGGAGGTTCCTTCCTCTAGGAAGATAATCTGAAAGTACTTAGGAGGGGCATTAAATCTCAGAGTATTCTTTTGTATGTTCTCTAGGTTAAGCTAGAGAACCTCTCGTGTACTGGAGAATAATGCTTAGAATGCCAGAAGGTAAAATGAGGAAATTCAATGCCATAAAACTAAAGGTAGTGGATAGAGGTACCTAGTGATTGTAGCCAGGCTGGAATCCTGCCATGTAAATCTTGGAGCCATGCTTCCGACTTTGGCCAGTGGCCCTGGGGAGGGGAGAGATGATTAATTTGGAGGTACACCCTTAACTGAAGGTAGATAATGTAGAGGAGCTGACATCAATATATCAGGAAGATATAACACTCATCAATTTATATGTACCAAGTGAAGGAGTACCAAGCTTTGCCAAGAAGTTCATTACCTTTCCCTTTTTAGCGTCTATTGAATTTTTTATGTTTATATTATTGTAATGTGGATTGCCCCACCCACCCATCCCCCAATAAATTCATATTGTGGTTATATGCAATTGGCATTAGTTGTAAGTGAAATCTTCCCTTCCTGCTTCGTTCAAGTTAGCACTTTATTTATTTTTTTTTAAGATTTATTCATTTATGCATACAAGAGCTGGGGTGTAGTCAGAGGTATGGGGGTAGGTAAGAGAATTCACCAAAGACAGTCGGGAGCAGAACAGGCAGACTGACTGAAACACACTGCTTGGGGGAGCAGCGGGCGAGGCAAGAGAGGTGCGCTATGCCATGTGGGTTCCCTCTGCCAGCGGCAGGGATCAAACTCGTGCTACAGTGATTGAACTCGTGCTATAGTGACCGTGGTTTGCTTCATAGTGCATTGCTTAACCCACTTCGCCACCAGGAGACCACAAGTTAGCACTTTAAAGCTCTCAAACCTGATAAAGTACAATCTACACAAGAGTGCTGTTCCTTATCTTATCTGAAGTGTGAGGAATGGTGAATGTGTAAGTTAAAATACTGTAGCATTCTCTTACCAGAAAGCAATAACTTTTTTTTTTCTGATTGTTATAATGATTAGACTAGATTCCAAAGTTGTTTAGTCTTCATGCTGATTGTTTTTCTACCTCTTTTTCTAGCTTCTTCTTCCCCATCTTTATTGAGATACATATGACATAGACATTATATAGTATTTACCACATGATTATTTGATACACACACACACACACTGCAGCATGACTGACATAGAGATTAATTAATACTTCATCACTTCCTACAATTACCTTGTGTGTGTGTAGTGACGATATTTAAGATCTATTCTATATAATCATATGACCCAGTCACAAATAGTTGACAAGAAATATGGTATTGCTAACTCTAGTTTCCATACTCTACTTAATTATTCTGTAGTTAGAAGCTTTGGCTATATCTTCTCATTATGCTCATGATCCAGGCCCTAGTAATCACTATTCAAACTCTGTTTTTATTGTATTTGTGTTCTTCTGCCTTATTTGTTTCGTTAAGCATCATGCCCTCAAGGTTCTTCCATATTTTCACAAATGGTAGAAATCAGTATTTCCTTCTCTTTTCTAACCAAATGACTTTCCATTATGTGTGCATGTACGCACAAAAATGCATTTTCTTTACCCATTCATATTTTGATAGACACTTGGATAGTCTGTGTCTAGGCTATTGTGAATAATGTTGCAATGAACACAGCAGGTACGGATATCTCAAGAGATAATTATTTTATCACCTTCAGATCTATATCCCAAATGGAATTGCATAATTACATTGTAGTTCTGTTTTAAATATTTGGAGAAAGCTCCATTTTATTTTTCATAGTGGTTGAGCCAAATTACAATGCCATCAGCCCTGATGGATTCCCATTTCTGCACACCTTCTCAAATACTTGCTATCTCTTGTTTTTTAGGTAATAGTCATTCAGCAGGTATAAAGTGGCTTCTCATTCTGCTTTTTATTTTTACTTCCATGATGATTAGTAATTATGAGAATCATTTCATGTACCTGTTAACTATTTGATGTCTTTGAAAATATCTATTTGGGTTCTTCACCCATTTTTTAATCAGATGATAATAATTATGATTGCTCTAAATTTAATGTATTGTTTATGCATGTTGGATATTAAACTCTTACCAGATGTATGGTTTGAAATATTTCTCTCATTCGATAGTTTATCTTTTATCTAATTAATTGCTTTGGGGAAAGGATGTACTCATTCTTTCCTTATCGCATCATTTATGTAAGGTTATAACTAAAATGCTACATTTATAGCAGTACTCCAGACTAAATTTAATTTATTTCTTTGCTTGCATTTCTACTAATTTTCTCCTTTTCTGTCTGTCTCTGTTCCCTTCATTGGAGAATATAGAGGAACAAGGAAGAACACATTATTTCAGTTTGTTTACAAAGGAACTATTCATAAGTCAAAATGCAAAACTGTTTGGTAAAGGAACCTTTGATAGCTATACTGTCATACTGAGGAATATGAACCAGTCACAAATAAATGACAAGAAAGTCGGATGCAAGGATACAACCAAGAATTGAGATAAGTAAATTACTTCTAAAATTATTCAACATCCTGAATTGTAACTTTTTCTTTTCTCCTTGCAAATGGTAATATAAGACAGTTAATTTTTTGAAGCAAACAAATCACCTTAATTGAACAGTTTTCATTTTAAAACAAGTTGTGGAGCTTAAGGCTGAAGTCCTCCAGAGAAAATAGCCCTATGATTTATATCAGCACTGCTCAAACTCAAAGCAATTTGTGAGGTTGCATATGAATAATGCAGGGTGATAACAGCACAGGAGGAAACCATTGAAAGAAAGTAAATGAAGTCCTTTTAAAATGGAATATATAGGAAACTATTTAATTTGAATTATTCACCAACACTAGTGATATTACAGGAATAACCATAGATCAGTGAATATTTCAATTTTTAAGATAGGGTCATGCTGTCCCTTTTATATATTGAAAAAAATCCCAGAGATCAAGAATGGAAAAGAGAATGAGAAGTGCACTGCGGCCTATGAATATGCACAAATGTGCTGGAATTCATCTCAAAAGAAGGGATTAGTGACCTGTTGAACTCAGTGACACACAGCCACAGCTGTTGACTCAAGATCCACAGAGACAGTTTCTGCCAACTTAGGAGAATGTCAAATGATCAGCAGAAAATGCACCTTTTATGTATGTTTTTAACTATTGCTGACTCTAATGATAAGGTGTATGTTTTGGAGCAATTCCAGCACTTGAATTGTCTTGGATAATTTCATATGGAAAAAGAATGCATATTATTTCTTTTTTCCTTTAAATAATCTTAAATGCTGTAATGTTGAATCATTTGATATATAATTATTTTGAGAAAGTAAAAGGAAGAATGTTCAATAATGTGGTAATAACACTACAATTAAAATTCTATATAAAACATCTGATATTTACTTTATTAAAATCATACAGAAACTTATTTTTATATCAATATAATACTGTTTAGTTTTATATATTATTTTTAGTCTCAGTAGTCCCTTAGTGTATGTCTACTACGTATATTTGTACTGCTTTAAAATCATGGCGTTGAAGAGGTGTCTTGTCTGTAGAAATTTGAAATCAATAGTCATATAAAGTTAATAGTATAAAAATTCTAAATGTTCTGGGAAAAGAGCCAGCCAACCAACATTAAAGTAAATGAGTAGACTCAGTATTTGTATGTTCTATATCTAACCAGAAACAAGTAGCCATGGTTAAAGTTATTTAATTCAAAGAGATACTAGGCCATGTTTTATAAAGAGGTGTGGAAACAAACAATGCCAACCCATACAATTAATCTGAATACTTCTTTAAAAAAAAAAAAAAGTTTAGTTATGCATACAAGCACTGGGATACAGACCAGAATTGTGGAAGGTGAGAGGATTCACCAGAGACAAATGGGAAGCAGAATAGGCAGATCAACTGAAATACACTGCTGAGAGGAGCAGTGGGTGAGGCAGGAGAGGTCTGCTGTGCCATGTGGGTCCCCTTCCTGTCCGGCAAACAAACTCATGCTGCTGTGTACCAGAGGCTTCACAGTGCAGTACTCAACCCTCTGTGCCACCAGGGAGGCCCTAATCTGAATACTTCAAAAAATATCATGTAGTTGGAAAAATCCACATGTTAAAACATTAAATACCTTTAAGCAAAATTGTAAAAAATATGAACATGTATAATATAAGTGAAATGATGGAGGAAGATGAAACTCATTCAACCACATGATGCGTTAATATGATGACCAAAGTAGGATTTGTTTTCAAATTCTGCTGAGTATTACTTATCGATGCAAATAAATGAAGTTCTTTAACTTCAAATATATACATATGATATGTTAGGATAATTTGATTTGACTGCTTTTAAGAGAAAATTTGATTTCAAACATCCCAAATGATGACTAATATTTGTTTAGTGTCTGTATGAGACTCTTTATCATTTTAATATTTTCACAACTGTGTGATGGTATAGCCTTCAAATCCTCTGATAATTGTATTTTGTTTACCTGGACCTAGATGTTTGGAGGTGGTAGGTTAATGGGGGGGGGGGGGGTTACTGGGAGGAATTTAAAGAGGACAAAAAGATTATTATATTTCAGAACTTCCCACTGTGCTTTCTAGTGATCTGAGAGGATTCTGGTTTCTTTTAGACCCAGTCACAAAGACATTCTCAAAAGTTATAAAAGTTCATTAGACATCCAGATTTTCTGAAAGTAACTTCTGTGTTTTAATAATTCTCATTACCATGAATGCCTCACATCTTCTTTTGTTCAGTTATAACTGTTGAATAGGCCCCCTGTGAGATATGGAGAAGGCTACAAAGAAGTGATATTTTTACTCAATTTCTACTAGTTTGACATTAGCATGAAAGCAAAGCTCTGGTAAGTCGATTGGTTTTACTATAGCAGTAGCCTGTCAAGTTCCCATCAGTTCTGTTAGCTATTATGTAGATTTGAAAGGAACCATGTTTAATGAAATGAATCTGAGAGTATAATTATAAATAATTTTTCCACTTAGACATAAATAGATTTTTATACAGTTAATATTCTTCATATTGCTAGGATATAAACCAAAGCATAATCACTGTTATGTATAACATGGACATCACGTATTTATAATCAAAAACATTAGCTATTAGAATGGCAAACAAATTTACAAAATCACCTTGAAATGATATATACTCAGATATATAGGACATATTCTTATGTCCTTAAATTTAAGATCCCAGAGATGGAGGCAGGGTGTTTGTGTTTAAATTCCATCTTAAAAATGTACTGTCATCCTGAAGGAATTACTGTGTATCTGTAAAATTGTTTAACCAAAGTTAAACACTTGGTGTTATTGTTGAAATAAAGTATTCAGAGATTATCAGTGTTCCTGGGACATAATAAATGCACATGAATTTTACATTTTTAGCATGAGTTTCTATTATTTCTGGCATCAAAAGAATACAATATTTTAACTTAAATTTGTAATTATAATCTGACTTTCTAAAGACTTAGAATTTTTGAAAAGTTCTAACTATTTGCGGTGTCAACTTTATTTTATAGATTAAACAGAGCATTCTTTCTGTATCAGTCAATCATGTCTACAAAATGCTTCATGGGATAACCTTCAAAACTGAATGATTTGAAGTTTTCAAGTATTTGCTCTGAAGCATCTGTATTGCACTATATATCTCTGACTTTGTCTGGGTTCAGCTAGGGAGCTCTACTTTATGTTGGGGTATCAATTTGTCTTTGCCCCTCACTGAATTGGTCTCAGATCTATTTCGTGGGAGAATATTTTGGGTTCCAAGATGATGGGAACTCTATCTCATGACTGAGATAGAGTCATATGTGCCCTACTGCACAAGAACAGGTCAGGTTTTGTTTTTATCATTTCTGTTAATATCCTACTGGCTAAAGTAATCCATGTCAATAAGCTCGACATAGGAAGGGAAGGTCTTCTTTGCAAACAGGACAGTGAGTATGTTTGGATGTTTTGATTTAAACATTTGAAACTAAATGATAGAGCCATAAAAATGTAATAAATAGTCACAACCAGTAATATACTTGTATATTTATGAATTCATAGTATTTTATAATTAAATCTCATAAATGTTTACATCAGTCCTTTCAAGATAGTATGAGAAAACCACGTATATTTTCTGTGAAATAAACCACATAGAATACATTATTAGTCCTATTTCTATGAGTAATGAACTATATGTAGAATCACAAATCACACGAAATATATATAGTGCAGTCTTAATTGAGAATCAAATTTGCATTTTTCAGTGCAGCATCGTCTTGCTATAGACTGCAAATCCACTGTTCTTTTTCTTCTGGAAATGCCTCTAATGATTCTCACTTAATAGAATAATTGTATGCTAAGCTCTATTAAAGGAGCATAGGTCAGGAGGGCCTCCCTGGTGGCGCAAGGGGTTGAGCTCCGCACTGTGGTGCTTCCCCAGTCAATGCAGTGCAAGTCCCATCCCTGGCCTGGGAGGGGACCCACATGGCACAGCAGACCTCTCCTGCCTCACCCTGCTGCTCCCCTCAGCAGTGTATTTCACTAGCTGGGCCTATTCTGCTCCCCACTCTGTCTCTGGTGAATTCTCTCACCCCTGGCCTCTGGCCTGTACCCCAGTTCTTGCATGCATGAATAAATAAAATCTTAAAAAATAAATGAACACAGGGTCACCTGTTGGAATAAATGGTTAACCAAACAATAGATTTTAATGTATCACTGTCATGATCACTAGAAAAGTATACTACTGCTCTATTCTAAAATTGCAATACAATTTTGAAGTTTAAATTTCATGGGATTTATTCAATGGATGGTATTTTGTACCTAATAGTTTTACAGTGTTTTGACCTTTTGGCCAAATTAACAAACAACAATGTGGCTAAGCAACCAAAGCTGTTTAAACCAATACTAATATGGTTTTAGCCCAATATCGATGCAATGAGGCAAATTAGATTTTCCCCCATTTTTATAAAAAAATCTAAGGAATTGAATTTCTTTTATGAATTTTAACATTAAGCTCAATACAATATAATTAAACAAGTTAATATGTATACATATATAATGCTTATTGGAAATAAGAATCTAATTTTTGGTCATTGTATCATATGCTCCTCACAACAAATATATGCCCATTTTTTGACCTTTTAAAATGGAAGTAATATTGTATTATAACAGTGTATGTATGTTCAGGAATGTATCATTAAATAGTAATAAGTGTGTATACTGCATTAAGTTCACTGCTAAACATCATGTCTATCCTTCACCATATAATTAATCCCTTTTTTATCCCAAACTCATTAATACTTAGAACTTGAACTTACAGAATGTATAATAGTTTCATAGTTTAGGATATTAAGCAATGCACAATATTTCTTTCAAGGAAAGGAAGAAGGAAAAATGAACTAGAATTCTGAAATCAGCACAGAAGTATGGCTTACAAATTAAGTTTGAGTGCTGCAGTTTAATCAAATACTTAACTTGATTCAGATGTCAAATATCTTTGTAAATATCTTTCCCAATTACTCCAGGTTTTCCTACATCGTAATATTGTTTGTTTCTTTGTTTTTATCTTCTTATTCATTGCCCAAACCTTTTGATCTAAGTTTCTATATTGATTGTACATGAACATGAACCTTTCAACAATTAGATCTCAAAATCCCATTCATCATTTAGAAGGTGCTCTCTCTCTTCTAGTGGCCAGTTCATCCTGTCCATATAGTAATAAGGGACATTTTCTTTAAATTTTATTTTTGTGTAGAAAATATGAGAGATAGGCCAGAGGTGTGGGGCTTGAGAGGATTCACCAGAGACAAAATGGGGAGTAGAAGAAGTGGATTTACTGAAATACACTTCTAAGGGGGAATAGTATGCAAAACAGGAGAGGTCTACTGTGCCATTGTGGGTCAAATCCCTGGCTGGGGTTTGAACTATGGACATTGTGGTGATGATGCTGAGACTTAATCTCCAGGCCACCAGGGAGGACCAATTTGGTCTATCTGTTAATTCATAATATCCCTCGAAGTTTTTGAACTTCTTTAAAATAGAAATATGTAAATTTTTAATGTGTACATAATTGTTCCAGTAACTATTAGCTATCAAGGAAATATACTTTCACACCAATGATAAATATATTTTTCCTATTTTCCTGCTGTTGAAAAGCAAAGAATAAAAGTAGTAGCTTCTGTATTCCTTGAAAACATTATTCTTATTCCAGTGTTGGTATTTTTCTTTTGTCTTAAGTAGTTCTATAATATTAGGAACCTTTGGAGATAAGATTTTACATAGTCTCTTATGACTAATACATATGAAGTCTTAGACTCTATTCCATTTGTCTTGAGAGAAGTCATTAGATTTATAAGATAATGATGTGAGATTCTTTTAGTATATTGGTCCCTTCTGGTTATCCCTAAAGTCAAGGTAATTTATGGATTTTACATCATGGTAACAAAATTCTGATTCTAATATACTATTTGAACGTGGCAACATATGCCCTTCTCTATTTTGACAATTGTTTACAGTGTTAAATACCCTGTTCTTTTAGTTGCTGATAAGCTACTTTCTTGACAATGGTGAACATAAAGCATATTAAGACTTGAACTGAGGGCCTCCCTGATGGTGCAAGGGATTAAGCACCACACCATGAAGTGTCCCCACTACTGGAGCATGAGTTCAATCCCTGGCCAGGAAGGTGACGTCTCTTCCCTCACTCCCAACTCCTCTCAGCAGTGTATTTCAGTCAATATGTCTGTTCTGTTACCAACTCTGTCTCTGGTGAATTTTTTTACCCCCACATCTCTAGCCTGTACCCCAGTTCTTTTATGCATAAGTAAATCTTGGGAAAAAAAAGGCTTGGACTGAAAGCTTCATTTTTTTTAGATATTATTTAAGATCTTTTTCTCTGATATAACAGTGGTTGTCAAATATTTTAGCAAAAATCCTTTTTTATTGGAAGTATCATCTTATTAACAACACACATATAAAAAGCCACTATTGTATTCTGTATTGTTAGGCATTAAGACATACTACAATGATTATTTAACATTATCCACTAAGAATATTAAGGTTGTTTTGGCATATGTAAAACTGATATCACAGATATGTTACAAAGTCTAGCCATAATTCTTAGCATATTTATAAGAATATATCAATAAAATATTTGTAGCCACAAACTATTGAAAATGATAATAAATTATTTTTATATGTTCTACTATACTATTATACAGTTTTAAATGTTTTACTATACTATTACATCCTGTTGCAAGTTGTCATTTCCAAAGAAAAAAGCCACAGAGTTAGAAAATGATGGAATTCATACCCTGAAAATGAATAAATTTTGTGATTGTCTCGGGAATCATAATATAGTGGGAATGACACTGTGTGCCTTCTAAAGCTAGGCCAGAAAAAAGACTTATGGCTTGACTTTGTATTCACTCTATTTGTGGACTCTTGTTCTTGGAACACAGGCACCATGGAATTGAAATCCCATTGTAGTTCATAACAGAATCCCACAGGACACTAGTTGAAGGAGTCCACTTAAACCAGTGTTTATCACTTAATATAAATAAGACTAGAGTTGAATTTAACTCCCAGCTTTTAATTCCTTTACATACTGATGTCCATTAGATCACAATCCAAAATGCATTCTTTCTGTTCATTCTCTTAACCCCTGATCCATAGAACAATTGCAAAAAAAACAAAAACAAAAAAAAATTGTCTAATAATACTACTGAGTTTGGAATAATGTGTTATTTAAAGAAAACAAAAAATAAACTAGATTTTGGTTTCCATTTTGTGATGCCCTGACAAAAACTGAAACTAAGTCATGGGCTTTGAGACCAGACCATGATTCAGAAGATATTATTTAGTGAAGCATAATTTAGTGAAGAGGAGTTTGTCAGTGAGGACTTAACTGAAATTGAATAAAATATTATTAGAAATTAAAGAAAAGGGTTCCTTGTATGTGACAGCTAAAATCTTAATACTTTTAAATAAGGTAACATAAAATTAGAAATACAATTAAATGTACCAAATGATCAAGCCAAAAGAATAACAAGTAGAAGGTTGAAAATTCTGTTTAGCTTTTTCTTGCTACTTATTGGATAGTATGAGAGAGATCAGTTAAGTGAAAGAAAAATTGTTAGATACAATGGAGAGCAAAATGAAAGTTGTAAATAAAAAACTTTCACCTTAGCAATCTCAATATTTCCACATTAAAAAAGACTGCAAATAAAAAGTTACCCAACAAAACAGAATGGCTTCATTATAAACATCAAATCTAACAAAAGATTATTAGATTCTTCTGTTGGATGCCAGCGCAATGGTAAAATGCTTCAGAATGTATCATTCACTGAGATAAATGACCTGTGAGAGGACTATGGGTGCTGTGGTTGTGGCTGTGGTATGATAACATCATCTAAAGAAGTATGAACTTATACCTCTGAGTCATAACAGTGTTATGAACCAGTTACCTCAGTTTAAAAAAAAATAAAAAATATAATAAAGTCTCTCTGTGGACTTTAAAGGCATAACTCTAAATTAAATAAAAACCCCTCTAAGAATCTAAATTTTAAATCCCAGAGAATCCATAGAAGAGGCTAAAATAAAGAAATGTTTAACCTTGATAAAACTTATGCGTATAGGAGTTTTATCTATAAGTTGGTTAATAAGAACTCCAAAACTTTAAAACAATAATTGTGTCAGAGTGAATACAATGGAAATATGTATTGAATCCCCAAATTTTGAAGGGCATGAAGCAATTGGGAAAATAAGTTAGTTGCAATAATGACCTATTCTTTTTATGAAAAAGGAAATATAAAGGAGATGACACACCAAAAGCCCAGAAGTTGGAGCCATGAGCTACTGTGAGTCATTTGTAGACAGGAGGACCTGTCATTAGTCAAGAAATTGCCAACATATGTCCAGCTGTATTTCAAAATCACTATGAACTACTGACTCCTATGCACTTAATTTACTTAATGAGCCTTATCCAAACCTAGATCTGATCTAGATGATGAGATTCTTGACCTTCAGTCTATGTCTGAGATATACTAATGTGATGAGACTTTGGGGGGGTTCTCCAGGGAGAAATGAGTCTGTTATGCAAATAAAGAAGAGTTCATTATTGTCAGAATATGGAAAAATGTATTTTCTAAAAATGATCACAGTAATATTTCTGGCTCTTCTTATGGAACATTAATGCTCCCTACTAAGAAATGGGTCTTTCCATCCTCTCTTTGACTCTGAGAAAGCTTTTGTGATTGTTCAGTAAAGATAATGTGTTAGAACTGACTTCAAGATAGTTTACCAGGCAATACAGTTTAAATTTGCCATTCATATTTCTGTTGAACATCTGCTAGTGGAACCTAGTTGTCATGTCCTAAAAAGCTCAAACTAGTCAGTATGGAGACCCCACATGGCCAAGTCTATTAACAGAGTAATTAAGACTCAGATTACTGGCATTATCAACCATTAGCCTGGTGAGGGAACAGGATTTTATGACTGCTGTTCCTTTCTTTTACATCATTGAGTTGAAAGTCCAGATATCATGATACCCCTCTTTGCCCTATCTAAATTCATGACTATGACTCACAGAAATTTTGAGTCTTATATATGAGTTTTATATATGACTTATATTTTGAGTTTTATATATGACTGACTTAAGGGATAATTTAATTCAGCCAAAGTGAAAAATAATAAACTCCTTTTAAAGATTTAATGAGAGTGTAGAAAGTTTATTATTCCAACTTTATTGAAATGTAATTGAAATTTAACAAGTAATTTAAGGTGTATAACTTGATTTGATACATTATATCTTGCAAAATGATTACATCACAGATTAAACCAGCACAACCAGCTGCCTTACCACCGAAAAGCTCAGAAAATAATTATTCTGTGTGAAAGTAGATGAAGACCTATTTACAATTATACTGTCCATTTTTATTTCTTTCATGCTCAGATACATACTGTTTTGTTTTGATTCTCTGAAATTTAAGAGAAAATAAAGAAGCGTTCTCTTGCAGAATAGAAGAATAAGGCAAGTTATGAACTGGAGAATTCAACTGATTTCATGTTTCAGAACAGAAAATTACTGAGACAATGGTAAGACAGTAGAAATTGAACAAAACACTCATTTATTATTTAACTTCCTTCAAGTGTAAATAGGTACAGACTTCTTATTATCTGGAGATAAGCCTCAGAGGGCAGCTGAACTTAAAGGAAGCACTGGTTTGATTTACTATAAAATTGAATGTATCTAATACAGTATTAAAAATTGGAAGCTCAAGACCTTGTTAGTGGTATAAGCAATAGTAGGAGAACTTTTCCTACTACTTAGTTGTTGAAGGTAGTTTCTCCACATTTTGTGGGGTCCCAAAGGTCAAGTTTCTGCCAGGAAGTGCTAGCTTGAAGCAAGAGTAATTTAAGCTTCTAATCCTATCTTTTAAGTATTTCTCTTCCATTGGGAAAAAAAAAAGTAAGCTCTTCATATTGATGCTCATCTCAATAAAAATGTGTATGTTACAGATTAGGTTGTAGGGAGGAGAATTTATAACACAATCATCAGGCAGGACTTATGACCTATAATAGGTTTATTGGAAATACTAAAAAAAAAAAATTAAATAAAATATCTTTATATTCCTTACACTTCAGCTTTCTTATCTGCAAAGTGGAGGAGTCAATTTTTTTTTTTGCATGGTATTTCTCTAGTTTTATTGCAAAATCATCTTTTGTAAAATGACTATTATATGTATCCACCTCTCTTCTGAATTAAAGTAAACATGAGTGCTGATAACACAATTCTTCTGCCCAAATTCCACCCATTAGAAATTTCCCAAGGGCCACCCCGGTGGCCTAGAGTTTAAGTGTTAGCGCTATCCCCACCACCACCTGCCTTCCATCCCTGGCCAGGGAACCAACTCACATGGTACAGCAGATTACTCTTCTGTTGCCTGCTGCTCCCCTGAGCTATTTATTTCTATAAATGCATCTGTCCTACTCCTCACTCTGGTGAATCCTCTCACATTCTCCACCTATGTCCTAAATTCCAGTTCTTTTATACACAAGAAAAATACAAATTAAAAAAAAAACTTTCCCAACCTAACTCATTTATTCACTTAATTGGTGAGTAGCTACCCTGTGTAGATCATGCCTGTTAGAACGCAATGTGAATCAAAAGCAAGCATGATCTTTTCCTATTAAAAGCATAGATAAAGGAAGAAAGAAATATACAAAATGTAGTAATTTTGTGACTGACAAAATTATTTGACACATTATATCTTGCAAAATATATAATGCACAAAATTACAACAAACAGAATTTTATGGGAGCATAAAATAGATATTTCTCTTAATCTGAAAATCAAGTCAAACTTCTACATGGTCTGAGGTTTAAGAAATTGTAAGTTTAAGAAATAATATTCAGTCATTTTTTGAATACTTCCTGGATTTTGAAGAATTCCTGGATTAAAAGGAAAAATGTCTGGTTTTATTCATTAATCACCTTAATTACTATTGATTAAGACTATTCTAAGTTAAATATTTGGAAAATATATTATGCATTATAATTCTATAAGCACTTGCCATTATAGTTATTTATTGTTAGTTTTGTTTATTCATCTGAAGACATGTTGAATCTCTTCCCCCTCTCCATCTATATGCACATTCATGCCCTATATAAAGGGGGGTAATAAATATAATGATTAATTGCAATCTAGTCTCACATAAGTAATTAGACAAATAAATAGCAAATTAATTTATGTTGGACAATATTAATTTTATATTTCTGCATAGCAATACCATACATATACTTATTTAGCATTATGTATATGCATATATATATGCATATCTTATACCTTATATAAATACATACATCTGATTGCTATGACTAGTTTTAGTCATCTAGATAAATTTAAAGATAAAAGATTAGATTAGAGACAGGTATATTTAAAAATGCAAAGGGTCACTCAAGTTTCATAAATAACTTTGTAAGTGTAAAAGACTTCATAGAAATTTACGAGGTTTCTTTTCTAAACAATATCAACAGAAAGTTAAAAATCAATTATTTTGATTGTTTTTATTGTAACATGGACACAAGCTACCATATCAATTGTCTCTGGAAAGAGATTGAATACTATTTCTTAAGAATGAATAAATAAATGAGACATTTTCATAATAGCCCAAGGTATTTAACATGATTTTCAAATCAGACAATTTTATGAGTTCTGTTTTTTTTCATGAAGTGACTAGACTGTATTTCAGAAGTTTTATAATTTAAAGGAAGGCTTTGCCAATATTATGATTTTGTAAACTAAAATCCTAGAAACAATATTATGATAGAAATGTTTGTTTTGGTTAGCTGTCTATTTTTAAAAATTATTTTGAGGGATAATGTTGGTTTATTAAACCATATGTGATTTTGGGGAATAGTTTTATACTTTTTCATATGTATGTTAGCACAATACACCCACCACTAAGGAACCAATATTCCTCCATCACAGGACATGGTATGGTATCACCTCCCCCCTTTGCTCACCATATCTTCTGCTCTAGTATTGTCAATATTGCTGTCCTATGTCTAGGTTTTGTTTTGTCTGCTTCTTTGTTTTGTTTCTCAACATTTTACATGTGAGGGAAATAATATTTTTATTTTTAGTTCTGCTTATTTTACTTAGCATATTCATATTGTGTAATCAAAAGGCAAGATTTCATTATTTTATCTTTATAACTGAGCAGTATCCCATTGTTTATTTCTATTAAATTTTCTTTATGCAATTATCTGTTGTTGAGCAATTATTTTGTTTTCATAATTTCCTGTAAATAATACACAGAAATAATGCATTCCTTTAAATTAGTATCTGTATTCTTTAATAGCCATAAGAAAAAAATTTGGGATCATGTGGTAGAGCTATTGTAATGAATAAACTCCACAGTTTTCCACAGGGGTTGGTTTTGTTTACATTATCACCCAATGTGTACTTGGGTTCTTTTTTCTCCACACACTCCTAAACACTTGCGAGTTAGGGTTTGTTTTTATATGGACCATTCTCAGAGGTGTGAGGTAGTATTGCATTGTTGTTTTAGTTTGCATTTTTTCCTGCTGATAAGTGATGAGCATTTTCTTTGTATGCCTGTAGACCATCTCTATGTCTTTATTAAATGCGTATTTAAAAAGTTAGAATTTAAGACACTTCAGAAATATACAGGATCACAAGAGATAATAATATAAACATCTTTATAAGACCATAATTTGGATAACCTAAAAGAAGTGGATATTTTTATTGACATAATTGAACTATGTTTATAATGCATATTCAAGGCATGTACTATCTAAAATATTAAATATTGCAATTTATTAATAGTTTCAAATATGTCATAGTCATTAATGACTATTATTAATAGTTATGTTATTAATGGTTATAATGTCTATTTTATCATTTAATTTTTAATTTATACCTAAATTTAAATTAGGTAATTTAAGTATTTTATTTAACTAAAGGAAGTGCAAATTTATCAAAGACAAAAATAAGTTTAAATTGTTTCTTTAACAAGTCTAAAGTGATTACAGAGTGATTACAGAATGTCATGATGTTAAAGCTGATGAATCAGTAAGAAAAATATTAATGAGGAATATATAAAAATCCTTTGGATAAACAATTGAAAAACTCATGATTTTTACATAGATATTACACAAAATGCTTCAAAAACTAAGTAAAACACCCAAATACTGGACAGTTTATCAGATTTATGGAAAACACTTTTGGAATAAACAATATTGGTATATATCAATTAACTGGTAAATTTAAGAATTTTCTGCTTTCGTCTGCTAAGGCTTTGTCTTATGTGAGACAACGTAGTTAAAGGAGTGATAGCATACGATCTCGATCTTTCTCGCATTCAGTTGGTCAAAAACAGGTCATGCGTCTTTCAGACACTCAAAAGACGGAGGTAAAGCAAAGGTATAAGCCTTCAAAAATGGAAATCATTGAGGGTCACTCTAACTGTATTTCTCACACGTGCACAAAAAAAAAAAAAAAATAAGGTCATTTTTTTTTCCTTGTGGGTATGAGGAAGTAAACAACCACACAAAATAAGCTCATGTAGAAGAAATACCAAAAATGAAGACCATAGTATCTTCATCATGCTGCTGCAAGGAAATAGGAAATGAATCCTGAATTCTGCTAACAGTCTAACTGAGCTTAGAAGTAGATTATTTTCCAGTGAGGCATCCAGATCAGAAAGAAACCTGGTAAACACCTTAATTACAGCTGTATGATACAGAGTATAGGACACCCTAAGTCTATTCCTGAAGTTCTAAACTATAGAAACTGCAAGATAGTAAATGCACATTGCTTAAGACATTATGTTTATGGTAAATTGTTCATAAAGCAGTGTAGAATTAATACACTATCCATATCGCTTTCTTTTGTCACTTGATGACTTATCTAATAACCATTCTTTGACACAAAATTTGAGCTATCTGTTGATTTGTTAATCATTCTCTTTATTTAGAAGATCGATACACATTATTTGGCACATTTATTTTGAATTTCCTTTGTGTCTCATTTATACACACACTATTCTATATATATTAATTGCATGAATTAATTATTATTTCCACTTTAATGATTAGGGAATTCAAGTTGAGAAAGTTTATATGGTTTATAAATGGCAAAGTCAGGATATGAACTAGGCATCTGGTCTATAAATTCTGCATTTCTTCTGCTATATGATAAAATATAAAATCTTATGTATTTCTAATAGATCTGAAGAGCATTACTACAAAGGATGTGGATATAGTAGTGGGTGAAGATAAATCCATGTTTATTAATAGTATATACAATCCTTTTTAAAATTTCTTAGACTAGCTTAATCCTATACTAAAATTAACATCTTGCCCCTATATACAGACTGTATGTTAGAGGACAGAAAACACTACAGCACAGTCTATTCCAGATGACTACCATTATTCTGCTGCTGCCAACCCATCGCTTAAGTGTTCATATTTGATCTGCTCCATTTCCCACTTCTCTGGGAATTCAGGGGTCATATAGTCATTCTCAACTGCACTGGCTGTAAGAGGATGAACTTTGTATTTACAAAGACCTGACTGTGAAACCCACCCACTGTCTGAATGAATGACTCTATAGATGATTTGTCCTCTCAGTATCATTTTTCTTATTCTGAAAAATTAATTTGATGGTTATATATCATAGATATATTGTAAGGATTTAGTGATTTTGAGTCACCCTAGAGTGCCATCATGCAGTAGGTTCTGATTCTCTTTATTCCTACATTTTTTTAAATCCATTTTGATTTCATTATAGAGTGTGTGGAGAAAAAAGAACCCAAGTACACATTGGGTAATAATGTAGACATTCTCTTTATTCCTACATTTTTTTTAACTCCATTTTGATTTTGTTATAGGATATCTGGACTCATGAGCAAAATAATGTCTAGGTTTGTTCTTAAAGGAATAAGCTTATAATTTTTATGTGTGGAAATACTTAGACTGCAGAATAAAATGAAAAATACTAAACCTAAATCAGTACATTATCCTAAGGTTTATGGTATTGTTGTGGATATTTTGTGGATCCTTTCCAACCATTTATATAATAAGTATATATATTTTAAATATGAATAACAGGAAGTGCTATCTCAGGTAGTATGATTTGAGGATATAAAATATATTGGGAGCTCAATCATAATATATACACTGGAATAACATTATTAATCTTTGCTATATTTGGGGGTCACCTTTAATAAGGGGATATTGAAGCTATTTAATACAAGTGAAAAGGCATAAAAGATGGCATTGATTCATAAGACACTAGAATATATTACTTGGTGTAACATAATTATTTAAATGGTCTCCACTTAATCTGATGAGGTTAGAACCTCCTCATTTCCACAGGTATGTCTCCTTAGTTAGGTTTTCTAAAACTCAGTAAAGACATGGAGAATTTATACTCCCTTCAACATATATAATCCAGGAAAGCATTTTTTCTCAATAATAAGATTTAAAGTCAGATTTCATTCTATGTATGAGATTGAGGAGAATCAGATTGAAAGTCACTGAGAAATGCTCACAAAATTCTTTTCAAATAAATATTTCCTCTCATTTAAATAAATGACCCACATCCTGACTCCTCTAAAGAGACTTTAAAGGGAATGTGACTAGTAAACATAGGATTCAGACAAGTTGTATGGCTGGCTATACATTATGGCTGCAACTCAACTCCCTGTGGCCTCATGAAATGGCCCATAAATCCATGCTCATTCACTTCCTGTCAGAAACAGACTCTTTACAACACATCCCCCACTCTAACCAGGTTGCTAGAGTCCTACAGTAACTCATTGAATCCTAAGTTCAGAACACATTCAGGCTATTTCCTAGGACTGATTTTATTATCACAGGAAATCTTTGCCAGTTTTCTATCTCTGGTATAAGCATCACTGCTTTTTTGTCTCATTGTTATTGCTGATTCCTCCCTGCTCCCCTAACTGCTTGTCTCATTTTTGATACTCATTTCCCCTGACTCTCTAGTATCAGGTATGGCCTGATTCCATAAATCCTTGTAGAACTTGTTCCTGATGGCCAGGTCATTTATTTTGTCACATAGATGGGCACTACATTTGACTTTTCATCTAACTACCTTGACCACTAACTTTCTGCAATCAGAGCTGCCCCTGATTTTTTTATTGCCTGCTTAATCTTAACTCTTGCTTTCTCTCCAACTGCTCTAAGCTAACAGCATACTCTCTATGCCTATCTTACAAATTACATGTAATCCCTTATAGCCCAAAAAGGAATAGTTTACTTAATCACATAATGTCCATGTATTGTTTAAGGTTTATCAAAGGTGGTAGTTAATCTGGTTTGTATATCCAAAGGTCAGCATTCATTCTATAAAATTAAACAAGTTATTTTAATTTTCACTCTCCATTTTATAATGAGATCCAATATATTATTTCAAATGAAAATGAAGGAGTTAATCCCCTTTGTGGGCTTTTTTTTTTTAAAGACTTATTTATACATACAAAAACTAGGGTACAGGCCGGAGTCCAGGGCGATAAGAGGATTCACCAGAGTCAGAGTGGGGAGCAGAACAGGCAGACTGACTGGAACACATTGCTGAGGGGAGCAGCGGGTGATACAGGAGAGGTCTGCCTGTGCCATGTGGGTCCCCTCCATGGCCTGCGTCAGGGATCGAACTCAAAGGGCTGCAGTGGCTTGGTTTGCTTCATAGTGTGTTGCTTAACCGATTGTACCACCAGGGAGACTTTTTGTACAACTTGTGGGCTTTTTAAAGGATCATTCCAACAAGTTTGTAGGAATTATATTTGAAGAGGTATACTAAATTAAAGGTTTATTATAGTCGCAGATCCTAGAGAACCACACCTAAAGCCTGAGTTTGCTCATGGTAGGCAAGGAAGAAACAATGCAAGGATCCATGGAAATTGTCTTAAATGAGATTATGGGTGGTGTAAATATGACTTCTAGAAAGGATTCTCCCTGGTTAATTTGAATGTAATTGGGTCAAAGTAGATAGGTGGTAAGGAGTAAAATGGAAAAGCATCATGAGGCTTATCACTCGAACACTTGTTGGGGACAAATATACACAGATAGTCCATACATAGGTAAAATTTCAAAGTAAGCAGGCAGATGCCATTACTGAGCGAGACATGAGGCAACAGGTGACAACTTTATATTACAAATGTGTAAGCCATTTAGCTTTCTCTTAGCCTCTCTACCTGGGTTGTTATCTAGATTATATTTTGAAAAGCAGTTCCTTTTTTATTTTGGAATACTTTTTACTATATATACCATATACACCAATTTTAAAGATACCCATTGAACACAGGAAATATTCTAAACAAAAATCTGAAATTTTACATACTGAAAATAGCATCAGTAACATTTTGCAGTTTGCAAACATCTCAATAAAATAATGAGGTTGTTACTGTCTCTTATGCTGGCATTAAACCAGTCAATTTAAAATGTGAAAATAATTCAGAACCATAAAAAAATATGCTGCCAGGACTGCTGTCTCTCACTTTAAGGCAAAGCTGTTCTCTTAAAGACCTAACCACGTTTTAGAGATTTACTAGCATTAGAATACGTATAGGAGACTGCCAGTGACCATTGCATTTCTCTAAGGAAATCAAAATGCCACATGGGTCTCCAGCTGTTCCTCACATATGCTTCTTTCTTGATGACTCTTTCTTTGCTGCTCTCTATGTTTGTAAACTGTTGTTCAAAATTGTCACAGTGGTTGCTCTTTTACTTCATTCTTTCAGTTTGTTTGTTGTTTTTTTAATCTCACCTTGGAGAAATTTTTGTTGATTGTCTTATTTCCAGTGACAGTCCATTCATTCTCTGTGTCCTCAACCTAGTTAATTTTTATAAGGGTTTCCTGTTATTATACATTGTTATACTCACACACAAAAAAATTCCACCTGTTTTATAGGTCTGTGATGTCATTGCCTGTACCCAAACCTAGAATGTCAACTCAAATGTGGCAGAATTATTACATGGCAGTGAAGCTATCAAATAGATTTATCAGGAAATATACAACACACACACAGGCTCAAACATACAATAGCATAATGAACTCATACTTGAGGACTCGCTGCTTGCATTTGTAACACTTTATAATAGCAGCAGTCATGGAAGTGCAGTTACCTAAATCTGTAATTGGCATTTACTCACAAAAACTTCATGGCACAGCATCTAGGCAAAAAATATCAGCTATGTCATAAGTCAGTATATGATCGTCTGGCCAAGCACAAGGAATTCCTACTAAAAAGTGATTCCCAATAAGGTGATAGTAATTAGCATAACACATAGCATTGAATGTTAATAAAAGACTAAATCCATTTTCATAAGGAAACATTTACGGAGCCTCCCTGGTGGTGTATGGGGTTAAGTCGCAACACTATATAGCCAACCATAGCTACTGGAGATCTATCCCTAGCCAGGGAGCTGACCCACATGGCTCAGCCTGTCTGGCTTGTCTGGCTTGCTGCTGCCCTTAACAGTGTTTTTCAGTCAGTCCACCTGTCCTGTCCCTCACTCTGTCTCTGGTAAATCCTTTCACTCCCTGAACCTCTGGCCTGCACTCCAGTTCTTATATTCATAAATAAATATTTTAAAAAAAGAATTAAATTTGCATCTAATGTTCTAATTTTAAGTTAGTGAAGTTCATTATACTCATCGATTTTTTAATAATGAAAAAAGTTACAAAAAGATGGTCAAAGATTGAAGAAGTTAACTAAATTTTAATGACTAATTGCAATAGAAAATTATAAACCCAATTATATCTATAATATCATTTATATTCCTATTTCCTAAAGCAATTCCAAAATCAAATACCAAATATGCTTTACTTACTTCTGAAAATACACTTATCTACTCTGAACAAGAGTCCCAAATTCTAATTTAGAAAATGATTAATGTAATATAATAAATGCTATCAATGAGAGAGATTTTATTAGAAAGCTTTCTTAGAAGATGAAGATATTTTCATGTTTTTGATTACTGCTTTTAGTTGATTTAATAAAATAGTAGTAAATTATATCAAAAGTATATCTATACTATTATCTATAATTTTATGTCATATTTTGCATAAAACATATTATCATTGGGCACCTAAGCATAAAGCATATATAAAATATTAAAGCAATATTCATATTTGCACACTAAAAGTAAGTACAACTATTTAAAGTAGTTCTATATTTTACTTTTTTTAAAAGATTATTTATACATACAAGAGCTGGGACACAAGCCAGACTCCAGGGCAGTGAGAGGATTCACCAGAGACAGAGTGGGGAGCAGAACAGGCGGATGGACTGAAATACACTGCCGAAGGGAGCAGCAGTGAGGCAAGAGAGGTCTGCTGCACCATGTGGGATTGATCTCGCGCTCCTGTGCACCACATCCATCACAGTGCGGCGCTCAACCCGCTGCGCCACCAGGGAGGCCCAGTAGGTCTATATTTTAGAATTCACATGTAAAGAGTTATTTTGAATCCTCTCTAAATTCTCTTGGAATGAGAATATGCCTGAGCCTCTTTTCTTTTTCATGATAACACTAAGCTAACTCTGGCCAAATTCTCTTTGAGAATGAATGTATGAAATATTGTGAGAGAATAGATATACTTCATTCTAGGTGAACTGCCCGTTATTTTTATTGTAACTTGAAATTTTTTTTATCAAACTTTAATTATACAAAACTGATATATCTGAAAAGTTTTATGTGGAGACACTCATGACATAAGTACTTGGTAACTGGTGAAAATATAGGTGCTTTAATTATTGGTTTGAATCAGAATGTAGCTTTAATATCTCTTCTGCAAGTGAACTGTGAACAATGATTTTTAGTACTGTAACATATAACATTGATCATGAGTAGAGGACTAAATCCCTTTTTGTGAAAAATCATTTACATAGCTCTTACTTGTAACAATAGTAGATATGATGCTTTATAGCAAAACTGAATTACATTTGAAAATAATGATCAATCAAAATCTCTGAGGAAACTAAATGGTACAAAGATAAATGGAAAAATGACAAAATATCAAAAATAAGTTTCAGCGTGAACTTGAAATCAAAGAATATAAATATAGTTAGATGTTGCTCAATATTCTGAGAAAGAAATCTATGCATAGAAAGGAAGGGCAGGCACAGCCTTATAAGATTGTTGTTTCTGCAGATCTTTATTTAGCTGTTGGACAAATATTTACAGAGCACCTGTTATATGTATATATGTCGTTTCAGGTGTAATAAAGAGAAAGCATTATAGATAGGGTTGGTAATTCATAAACTCACTAAAGACAAATCTAAATAAAAATAAAATGACTGACTAGTTATGTTTTCATATTTCTGGCACTAAATACACTTATAAATACAAAATGATGTTTCCAATTTTCAGAGATAGACTTTACAGCAAAAATAGGTATCATGTTCCCTATACTTAAACAACAATTATGAATACAAGAGCTAGGGTATAGGCCAGAGATATGGAGTAGGGTGTTGAAAGGATTCACCAGAGACAGAGTAGGAGCAGAACAGGCAGATAGACTGAAACACACTGCTGATGGGAGCAGCAGGTGAGCCAGGAGAGGTCTGCTGCACCATGTTGGTTAGTTCCCTTGCAGGGGATAGAACTCTTGTTGCAGTGGCTACTAATAGTTTGATAGTGCTGCAACTTAACTCCTGGCACCACCAGGAAGGCCCTACTTTAACAACTTTTCAATCTCTAGGCAGGGGTCAGAGACAGAAGTACAAATGCAGAAAGTAGAATTTTCCTTAGTTAGCATGTAATAACAAATTTAGATCTTTAATTCAAAAGATGAAAATTCAAATCATACAAATAAGCCATAAATAGGCTGACACTGATACAGCTTTCGTTTGACAATATTTGATATTTGGTGATGATTTAGAAAATGAACATAATCAGTGTATTTTATCATCCATACATGGTTTTCCAGTCTCTGGCAGTGTTTGGTTTATCATAGTTTAGATAATACAAATCTGCTATAAATTTATTTAAAATAATTACTTTAATTTTCTAATAATATAAAACATTGAAATTGTAAAATGCTTGCAGAGAAAGAAAAGTAACTTTTGTAAGTGCCTCAAATATCTGTTGTTTTCTTCTACAGTGTGTTATCCATTTTCTCCAAAAATTACATTGTAAAGGGAAAAAATAATGAAGTTATATACAGTAGCTATAACCTCTTTGTATATTCTAAATGACTTTGTCACTGATGTTGAAAGGATATTAATAGGCACATCAAATCAGTCATGTCTTGACACAGATATTTCTAGTTAATTAGAGAACATATTACATGAAATTCACATATTAATAATTCCTCCTATCATCATTTCTTCTAAATGCCCATAAAACAGAAGACACATTTAGACTTAGTTGCTTTATATTACAGCTGTGTAATACTTCCCTTTATAGAGTCAGTGATCTTAACAGACTAACATGTCAAAGTAGAAGCTGACAACATCCATCCCTTCATTCATACATTGTATATTTACTGTAGTCTAGTATGTGGTATAGCACCTGCTAGTTATAATTTGGAAATGCATGGTGCATGGTGAAATTTTATATTTAGTAAATAATTGGAGGAAACAATATGAAATGGAAACAGACAAATTCAAATCAATACAAACAAAGCAGACAGTTTCTGGCATATATCTGTAGGATAAAGCATGTGATACAATTTTTAATTTTTTAAAGATTTATTTATTTATGCATACAAGAGCTGGGGTACAGGCCAGGAGGTGCATGAGGTGAGAGGATTCACCAGAGACAGAGTGGGGAAAAGAACAGGCAGATTGATTGAAATACACTGCTGAGGGGAGCAGCAGGCCAGGGCAGAAGTATGCTATGGCATGTGGTTCCTCTCCCTGGCTTGGTATTGAACTCACATTACTGTGCCACTGATGCTTCACAGTGCAGCCCTCAACCCCACTGCGCCACAGGTAGGCCCATACAATTTTTAAAGTTCAGTTTGTTAAAATAATTTTTATTTGTAAGTAGGCTAGATGTGATTATAATAGTTGAGTGTTTAGGTTTATACTTCTACTGTCACTTCTCTTTTAAACAATTCACCCAAAGATTGCATTTCTAGTGATTTAGAAATCAGAATTCTTATAGAGGATACAGAACATGTTATATACCTTAATTATATTCTGTGGTGATATCAAACTTTTAAATTTTTTTCCAAATTTTGTCTTGACACAAAATTACCTAACAAATTGGAATTATTTTAAGTTATTTGTATCCTCTTAAGTTTAATTTTTAACCACAGTCACTCTCTCACTAATCTTGAGGGAATATTTACATGACTCTCCTTCCCTCTGTTAATGTTATCTTCTTGGATTGAAGCATCAAATTGTCATACATATTAGTTGGTATAAAATGAAATATACCTCAAGCAATATCCTAAAGTGCCCTGACTGAAGAGGAATAATTGCATGCATTGATAGTGTGGCAGCAATTTTTTCTTATTTACTAATATTTTCTTCATTTATTGGTGCTTAAATGTATTTATGAGAGTCTTGCCAATGTATAAGTTTCAGATAGGTGAAGTTTAATATGATCTTTTGTAAGTTAAAGGTGTCTTGTGTTTTGATAAATATGATCATTGCAAAAGTAGCTCTATAGTGCTGAAATAATAGTGATTGTGTGTGTGTATGTGAAAATATACAACCATGTTTAGAAAAAACTAGTGGATTAAGAAAAATACTCATAGTGGTACTCCTTTAATGAAACACTGTCCTGAGGAAGATTTTTTTAAAGGCTACACTAATGCATGTGATGATTCTCCAAACTTCTTTGTGTACCATTTGCAGATACCATGATCTGACCTCAAATAAATCTTCTGCCATCTATATTGTTGGATTGTCTCTCCAACATGCCTTCTACCATGTAACAAATTCAGGCCATCAAAGCCTCTGTCTCTGTTTGCTTCATTTTATTTGCTGTTGTTTTGCCCATGCTCGCATTTTTCTCATTATTGAAAACATTCATTATTTTTTTAAAAGGTGACTTCTTTATCAATCTAAACCTTATTTATTTTTCAAGATCTACATCCATTGTTGGCTTTCCAATAAATAATTCCAAAATGTCTTTATTCAGCATTTCCTTTTTTGTTATGTAGCATTTTGTTTGCATTTTGACTTCCAGCTAGAGCACAATATGCATAATATTTGAAATTTGTGTTCATGCCTGTCTCATCTGATGAATAATAAAAATTTTAAGGTCAGTAACCTTTAATTTTGTTTATTTCTCTATATATAATAGTACCAAATCTAGCACCTTGCCAAAAGTAGAAGCTCAATAAGTATTTGTTGAATCGTATTGAATTGAGACTAACGGAATTAGCTCAAGGTTGCCATGCCCTGAATTTCTCTACTCTTCAGTGTGCATTGCTCTTGTATTGCAACATTTGTCTCAGTTTTTGCTGTAGTCAAAGCTGATGACTTAACTTAGCTCCATGTATGTGAATTGGAGAGTGACATTTATTAATATCTGCATACCTCAAAAGCAGTTCACACTGTGCAAAACATTCTACAAATTGGAAGTGCTATTTAAAAAATAAAAGGATGTGTAGTATAGTAAAGTTCAGCAAGTTGGCACAATCAACACATCTCTTGAAATTTTCAGCATTAAAATTAAAAGAAAGGAGTACCTGTTATACATCTCCTGAAACAATGGCCCACAGCTTCATTTGCAAATGGTGACATTGTCTTGTTAAAAGAAAAAGCTGAGAACAGAAAGAAAATCCCTGAGAACAGTGATATTGTAAGCACTCATGGTGTCTATGGAAACTGAGCCTGCACAAAAAGAGTAATGAAGAATAAAGAGATACCTGGAATAGTACCCACTGTCAGAAAGACAATGAGAATATAACTTTTCAAAATTTATCAAGAGCAAAAATAGAATAAAAAATATACTTATCGAGTGCCTTTGGTTATTAGTGGAAGGTTTTAATTTTGTGGGAAAATATATGGATATATATTTGTTTTCAACCTTGCTTCAGTTTTCTAACACTTTACTAAAATTTGGATAGTGGCCACAACTTATTGCCCAAGCTCATGTATCATCTGTAAATCATGCAAGTATCTAGTCAATTTCTGAAACTTCATTTGTATTTGAAAGATAAGAGGACACAGTTTATATTTTTTGAAATGTTCAATATTATTCATAGAATGATTTTTTTTTACTTCATTAATTAGAACAGACTGCCGTATTGTTAACAAGATTTCTAGTAACTTCCTTTGTTGATATAAATGAATCTTTGTCTGAAAGAATGGCCATCCTTCAGAGAAAATATACATTTATCCCTTGTCTTTATTTAACTACTGACTTCAGATATAATTGTTCTTCAGAATTTCATAATTCTTAATGATATAAATGCAATAGAACTTTTAATGAAAAAAATCTATCAGCAATTGGTTTATGAGCAATAAAATTTCTGAAATACTAGATTATTCATTGATTAATTTTAAAGGTTATATTTTTCTTATGTCAGGAATATGTACAAAAAATAAGTACCAAAAAATCCATAAAACACCTGAACTAAATACCATGCAGCCAGTAGTGTGTATAAGTAAGCACTATCCTTGCCCACTTGGTATTACAGATTAATGAGAAAGAGATTTTAATCATACTATCAGACATAAATGTAAAATATGTAAATGATAGTTCTACTTCAAATAATAAAATGTATTTTCATTTAAAAGGGTACACTGTAAGTATAGGAAAATATATGTGAATGCTTTAAAGCCACTATGTCAATTAGCTTATTTTTTTTAAGATTTTTAAAATTTATGTGTACAAAAGCTGGGGTACAGGCTAGAGGCTATGGGGTGAGAGGATTCACCAGAGACAGAGTGGGGAGCAGAACAGGCAGACTGACTGAAATACACTGCTGAGGCGAGCAGTGGGTAAGGCAGGAGAGGTCTGCTGTACCATGTGGGTCCCCTCCCTGGCTGGGCATTGAACTTCTGCTGCAGTGGCTGAGGAAGCCCCACAGTGTGGAGTTCAACCCCTTATGCCCCCAAGGAGGCCCTTATATGTTTATTTTTGTTTGTTTCCCTGGGTCGTGCAGTTTGTGACCTTTTTAAATTTTTTAAGTTTTATATATTTTTTAAAGTTTTTATTTATATTTTGTTTATTGAGATAACCTTTTTGTTTTTTAGGGAAAAAGGTTCAAACCTCTAATGTGTCTCACCGCACCACAACCAACTGCTGAATTTCTCTGGTTTTATTTGGTATTCAAACACCATAGGGTATTTAAAACACTACTTACTCCTCCTGGTCATAGAGAGATATTTACATCAAAAAATAGTTTGAGTAGCAAGAATATTGTTTGCTATTCACTATTATGAACTGTGAAGCATACATTTAAAAAAAAAATGAATTCCTAAGTAAATGCTTAAAACCGTTATTTAAAAATAGATGAATCTATAAATACACTGTTAAACAACACAATTGACCAGAACATTGAGTGTTTCTAACCAAAAAGGGAAAGGGGGGAAAGTCGCAAAGATTAAAGAAAATAACCAAAATCTCCAGGGGCCACTTTGGATCCAGTTGACATCCATTAGTTCAGGAAGAACTGTAGAAGTTCAAACTAATCAATCATTTCTCATTCAACCTGTGGGGTCAAATTCTGCCCTCAATTACATGCACCTAACTTTCACTCAAGTTCCAGGGAGTTATAACATTCAAGAGGGCAGTCTCTGGTCCTGCAAGTTGAGTGGGGAGTAATTGATAACTTTTTCCATGCTATGTTTGTCTCAGTGAGCACAGCTAGTTGCAGAGACCTACACTTCTAAGCGGAGTGGGAAAGTGCTATAAAAAATACTCAGTCTTGAGTGTTGTACCAGACCTTTGACAGTTGATAAGATCTAAGAAATTGAAATTCGCTAAACATTAAGGTGTACGTGTTTTCTTATATATTCTTCTCCGCAGTTTATTGCATTTTCTCTCCGACCTTTGTAATGTGTTCTGCTATAATAGTTTCTTTTCTTTCTTTGCTCTCTTGCTCCTTATCATTAGTTTTCTCTTAACAATTATTAAATGAATTAAAGTGCTCAGAACAATCAGGCATAGTGAAAAAGTAAATTGTTAGCCTCGTTGTGATGGTTATGATATTACTGCCATTGTTAATATTATATTTTCCTTCATTTAAGGGAGTCTTGATAAAGACATTTTTTTAAAACCTTAACTGGCAGATGGCTTTTCTGCTATACCAGCATACTCAGGGAAGAAAAATATGTACAAATATAAATACAGAATATATATATAATAAATTAATTCTATGACTACTTTAACAGAACACAATATATTTAAAAATTAAAATTATGATATGCATTATAGAAAAATCTAACTCAGAATGCCTATGTACCTCTATTCCTCAAATGATCTTTCATTCTACCATTTTCTATTTTCAGATTCTGTGTCAAAAGCTCTGATGCGTTGCCCTTTGGTTCTCTTACTGCGATAAGGGCTCATCTTCCCAATGTACATACATGCCAAAAATATCCCATCAGGGTTTGGGAAATGTAGAGCTGGGTTAGCAGGAAATAGAAGTCCAAGGGAGGGGGCTATGGATTTATATCATTTTGGGGAAGCTAGGCTTGAGAAGACAAAACAGTTGAATTTTATTGACTGGGGAGTGAGCTGGTAGAAAAGGAATACATACTTGACGAAAGTCTATTGGATAGTTACAAATCAATTCACACGAGGAAAGGGCATTGTCAAATGCTGGGTGGTCTTCCGGGTAGATGATTCCCACACTCCTAGACTGTGTTTTAGGTTGTTCTGCTTCCTGTCTTCTGGTTCCTTGTCAGAGGGAGTTTGGTTTTAAGGTCAGCTTCATGCAGATTATATAACTCACAGCTGGGTATTTCTCTACTGCTCTGTGAAGACTAATTTTAAAGATAGTTAAACATTGCATTGTGCTCATCCCTACCTAGCTTTTTCCTACTCCTCCCCTCCCAGTCTTGGTGGTAGGCCCAGTGTGTTAAGAATACCTGGGGCAGGAGAAATCCTAGATTTTTAATGGAGAAGTGATATAAACTAATACTACCTCAAATAAAAATAAACAGATGACATTTAAAAAAATGGAAAGCTATTTTATTCTATAGGGTTTATTAAAATTTAAAAAAATAAGTGTTATGCTAAATGAAGGAAGACTGTCACAAATGACCTCGTATTGTATGAATTGTTAGAATAAACCAATCTATGGACACAAAATAGATTGCTAGTTTTGTAGACCTGGGGGCAATGGGGAGTGAGAGAGAGTGGAGAGTGACTACTAATGGGTACCAGGCTTATTTTGGGGGTGTTAAAAGGTAGTAAAATTACCTTAGAGTGATAGTTGAGCATCAATGTGAATAAACTCAAGTACATTGAATTGTACATATTAAACAAGGAAATTTTGTGATATGTAAAGTCAAAAGATAGTTAACCACATCACATCTAACAGTTTCTGCCATCAGGATAGATACACCCTAGTTTCAGCTCATATCTCAGTTTCTCTCTCTTTTTTTTTTCCCCCAAAATTCCTTGAAGGACCTTCCTGGTGGTACAAGGAGTTGAGCACTGAACTGTGGGGCTTCCACAGCCACTGTAGATCAAGGCAATCCCAGGCCAGGGAGGGGACTCACAAGGCACAGCAGAGATCTCCTGCCTAGCTGGCTGATTCCCTCAGCAGTACATTTAAGTCAATCTGCCTGTCCTTCTCCACACTCTATCTCTTGTAAATCTTCTCATCCCCTGTACTCCCTCCCCCACCCCACGCTTCTGGCCTGTACCCCAGCTCTGTATGGATAAATAAATAAAACATTGAACATGCAGACATTTTAATCATCTAAGAATCTCAATGAAAATATTTAACAACTAAGTATTAGACAAGCGCTGACCTTGTTTATTCATTACTCAAGCTGCCCTTGTACACAATGTTAGCCTTCAAGTCATATCCTGTAAATTTGCTCTTATTTGATCTCCCAAGTTTTCTGAATTCTGTAGAGTCCATATTCCAGTAACATATGAGGGTACTGCTTCAATTGGAATGTCATATATCACCAACGGTTTCAAAGAAAAGAATCATGCTTTTTAGCAGCTGTTTCTATCAATGATTAATAAGTATCTTTTTTCCATGTAGATATAACAGATTTCCTTTTCCTTTTCCTTGATAGATATTTACTATTTAGTCAATTCAAACTCTGCCACTTGTGTTACTTTCCACAGTGCTTAGAGATGGGTTCCTTTGCAATATTTGCTCTAAATATTTTATTAATTAAATTTATTAATAAAGGGGCCTCCCTGGTAGCGCAGTGGGTTAAGCAACGCACTATGAAGCAAAACTGCAGCCACTGCAGCACGAGTTTGATCCCTGCTGCCGGCCAGGGAGGGGACCCACATGGTGTGGCAGACCTCTCCTGCTGTGCCCGCTGCTCCCCTCAGCAGTGTACTTCTGTTGATCTGCCTGTTCTGCACCCCCCCCCAACTCTGTCTGTGGTGAATCTTCTCACCCTGCCCCACACCTCTGGTCTGTACCCCAGTGCTTGTATGCATAAATAAATAAGTCTTTAAAAAAATAAAATAAATTTATTAATAAAGCACCTATTGGCAAAGGTTGTGTGTAAAGGTATGGAATAGTTAGCAATTAAATGAATAGGCACTGGAGATAGATTGCCGTTAATGTTGCTTCAGTAATTTAAGGGAACTTAATTTTTTTTTCATTTTATAGGGAAATTTTATCTGTAACTAAAATAATTATATCTTCATCATAGGGTTATGTATACTAATATGATAGTTAATATGAATGCACATGAGACACTAGAACAATACAGAATATTATTTAATAAAAGTAAATATGAAGTAAATATGTAGTGATCATTTTTTCATCAGAAACGTTGAGAAAATAGGAGTCTATCAAATAGATCTCCAGTAAATAAAGTATGAGATTTCATAAACATTTGGGCTCTATAAAAACACTAATTTTATAGGATATTAACTAACATTACATAAAAGAGAACTTTTCTATTACTAGACAAATTGGAAAACTAAAGGCAAAAATATACACGTTTTAATGCAGGTCTTCATATAGTAAGATCTTATTTATATAGTAAATCCCTCAAAGAGACTATATAACATTTTTAAAACAAATTTGATTACTATTTTTAGAGCATATCATAGGTCTGTAGTTCTAGAAGATAAAAATTTTAGAAGGGTTGTTTCTACTAATTTAAGTTTTAGTTCTAAGTCTATGGATATGTGCCATCTAATATAAAATATTTAGGGTTTTGGGACATAGCTGGCTAGTCTTATTATCCATCTTCTAACTGTATGGGATGGCCAATTCTGTTTAGATCAGTGAACCTATATAATTTATATTTATGTTAATTATATTAAAATTAGCCACACCTGGCTATTAACCACTCTAAATGTAGCTAGTAATTGTGATATGCTTTAAGTTTATATTTACACATGAGAATTCTTGAAAAAAGAATATAATTTCAGTGTGTGTATATGTCTTTCCTGGACACCAGTTGGGTGTCTTAAATCATATAATTCAACTCAGTCCTGACACAGCCCACCAGGAATTGCAACAATTTCTACAGGTTTAGCACTAGATCCTGCAAGGCTGTTCCCCTTCTCTGCCCCACCATCCACATTTCAGATGTAAATTGCAAGGTTGTTACTTTAACTTTTGATCAACAAGATGAAAATTAGAAATTCCCATGATTTCCTTGATATGGTATCAAGCAATTTACTCAAGTAGTTCACAGGACTTAGAAAATTTGTTTACTTGATATACTAGCAGTTTATTTTTTTCTTTATTTATATATATTTGACATCAATTGTGGTGCTCATGGATTCCCCATCACCATTTCACCAGTGCACTGTCACCTTAGTCCCTTGTGCTCTTTCTGCCCTCAACCCATTTCCTCGGCCCTCCCCACAGTGTCCCCAATATGTCCTTGTTTTTTTGTTGTTATTGTGGTATTATTATTATTGTTCTTGTTGTTGTTGTTTTTATTCTTTTCCTTGGTCGCTTATTTGGTTCCCTTATATTCCTCCTAGGAGTGAAACCATTCAGTATTTTCCTTTTGCCTTCTGATTTATTTCACTGAGTTCCACCCATGTTTCTATGAATGACCCTAGTTTATCTTTTTTGATTGCTAATAGTAAAATATCTTGTATATGTACCACATCTTCTTTTTTTCAATATTTTATTTTTATTTTTTGAAAGTAATATTTATTTTCTTTTTTTAATTTATATATATTTGATATCAATTGTAATCCCCATGTATCCCCCATCACCATATCACCAGTGCACCATCACCTCAGTCCCCAATGCTCCCATCTGTCCTCAGCCCTCCCCCTCCCCCCTCCCCACCAAGTGTCCCAAATTTGTCCTTGTCTTTTCATTTTTTGTTTTTGTGTCTTTATTGTTATTATTATTGTTGTTGTTCTTATTCCTTTCCTTGATCCTTATTTGGCTCCCTTATATTCCTCCTAGGGGAGAAACCATCTGGTATTTTTCTTTTGCCTTCAGACTTACTTCACTGAGCATAATCCCTTCCAGTTCCATCCATGTTCCTATGAATGCATCTAGTTTTTCTTTTTTGATTGCTCAGTAGTATTCCATCATGCATATGTACCATAGCTTCCCAATCCACTCATCTGTTTTTGGGCATTTAGGTTGTTTCCAGGTCTTACCTATTGTAAAGAATGCTGCTATAAACATAGGGGTGCAGGTATTCTTTTGAATCAGTGTATTTGTGTCTTTTGGGTATATTCCTAGGAGTGAGATTGTTGGATCATATGAAAGTTCCATTCTTAGTAGATTGAGGAACTGCCATACTGCTTTCCATAATGGTTGGACCAGCTTGCATTCCCACCAGCAGTGTAAGAGAGTTCCTTTTTCTCCACATCCTCGCCAACATTTGTTGTTGCTACCACATCTTCTTGATACAATCATCTGTTTTTGGGCGTTTAAGTTGTTTATAGGCTTTACCTATTTTAAATAGTGCTGCAGTAAACATAGGGGTGCAGGTTTCTTTTGAATCAGTGTTTTTGTGTATTTTGGGTATATTCTTAGGAGTGGGATTATTGGATCATATGGGATTTCCATTTTTAATAGTTTGAGGAACAGCCACACAGCTTTCCATACTGGCTGGACCAGTTTTCATTCCCACCAGCAGTATAGTAGAGTTCCTTTTTCTCCGCATACTCACCAACATTTGTTGTTGCTTATATTAGCAATTTATAATGAAGGGTATTAAAAGATATAAATCAAAAAACAAATCAACAGGTACATAGAATAAAGTCCCTACAGAAAGGAGCACCTATACTGGTGCAGTTTGGGTTATGCCTATTGGCAATGGGAGTGTTCTGGCTGCCCAACCTGGAGCCTTCCAACCCCCTGCTTTGGTGTTTCTACTACAGATTCATTCTATAGGCACAATTGGGTAAATGATTGGCTATAGATGTTGGTTTAGTCTTGGTTATAGTGTATGATGCTGCTGTGAACATACAGGTATATAAATCTTTTCATATTAAAATTCCCTATGCCCTGACCCTGGAGGTACTATCTCTTGATTGTAGACCCAGATCATGATTACTGTCCTCAAATAAATGTTTTTTAAATTATATTACATCCTGATTATTTCTATCAACAAGGATAATCTACTCATCTCATGATCCTTAATCCATATCTGCAAAGCTCCTTTTTAAAAACAGAGATAAAATGCTCACTCGTTTTAATGATTAGGCTATAAGCAACTTTCAGGTCATTATTAACGATAATTTTATATTAATGATAAATTCAGAAGAATAAATAATAACACTCATGAATTACTATGGGGCAACAAGGACCACTCATATCTAATTTAAGTTGAAGAATATCAGTAATTTTACTGTAACCTTTAGTAATGTTTTAAGTAATAGCTTTTATTAGAATTTTCTCATATATATAAACTGGTGCTTGTAAGCACCTCTTTTGCTAGATTTATAAACCATAAGAGAATCTAAACAATCTGTATACTATGTTCCGTTAATGAGTACTTGGAATTAGTTGTGTCATGGAATAATTTGAACTAATTTATATATGAAATTGTAAGTCTACATCTTTGAAAATATTATTAGTCTCTACAGATACATTTCCATTAAATTTAGAATCATAATTCACTTTATTATATATTATATCTGTTTTTTTAACCCATCCATTTTTTTATTATCTTTAATAGGCCAGGAAGGATTTCTCTATAAATTTTCTTATATTTACCATTTAATTTGACTAAAATTTCATTTCAGTTATCTCTTGCATTCTAAATTTCACACCATTTATAACTTTTGTTTCTTTCCAGTGAAATGCATTTTCTGGCTTGCACTATAAAACTCAGATCAAAATAAAAACTTGAAGCTTTCTTATTGTATGATTGTCTAGAACCCTTAGCTTAGCCATTTCAAACTGAAGTTCTGTTTTCTTCAATTCCTGGAATTGAAGAACATTGTCTTTTTTTGACTTGAAGAGTCTCTTCAACTTATTGCTTGCTTGTTATAAAATTTCCAGTCTTTATTTGAAAGAGGCAAGATTTCATAGTTAATTTCTTGAAACTTACGCTTGTGGCAAAGCTTACTTTTTAGAAATTTGGAATGAATCTTACCATTTTCAGTGTTTAACATGTTCTCTGATCTCATGTGTTTTTCATATGATGGTCAGTATTGTTGGGAAGACAGGTGAGGTGACAATGTATGGTTCCTGTTGCTAATGCACGTTGGTCAAAATCTATGTCAGCACTGTCCAGTAAAGATATGAGCCACTGGTATAATTTTAACTCTTCCAGTAGGTTAAAAAAGAAATAGATAAAATTAATTTTAATATAAGGCTTTTTTCAACCCAGTATATACAAATTCTAATCATTTCAACTTGTAATCAGTCATGGAGGAATAACATGATATTGTGGTTGATAAGAAATATATTATTTGATTTAGGAAAACAAAAATATATCATAAAATGTGTCTTTTTGTCAAAAAGCTTTATATCATAGAGAAGGCAGAAGTAAATCTGCATAGCAATCATAACTTTTTTCTATGTGTTTCCTTTTATTTTCCTATAACCAAAATTTCTTTTTGTCCCTACCCATGGTAATTTGCCTTTTTCTGAAGTTATTTAAGATGGCAATTGAAGCCACCTGGATGACCTATTCAGTCTTAGTATATTTTTCCTATGTAGACAGGAGGTATACAATTTATTATTAAATTTATTTTTCTTTTATCAATCTGGCTAGTGCTTTTTTTTATTATTTGCCTAGAAGAATCCAGAGTATATGGTAGGATTTCCCTTGTGTCCTGACAGATCATTCAGTTGATGAAAAATAAATTTCTCATATTTATTTGGTCCCCGGTGCCTGGCTCACAGCTCCCAAAGCCTTTGGAATTTCTTGAGTCATAGGAACAATGGGAGCAGCTTTTGTTATATTTGGTCTTTTGTCTTTAGAGACCAAAACAGGTATAAAATGAATTGCAGAGTAGGATCTGTTATTGGATCAGATCATCTTTTTTTTTTTCTTTTTTATTGTTACCCAATAACCGATTTGTACTTTTATATTTTCTACATGGCAGCTTAGAGGCAAGTTAGAGTCAAAACAGGCTTCTCATGCTAGATTATATGAAAAACAGATTTCTTGTGCTAGACTATCTGGATGGGTCAGGTATATTCACACGGTCCTTGTAAGAGGGAAACATAATTGTCAAATGCTCAGCATAGACCATCTGACTTCAGAACCTCTGGGGAAAAAGGGTCATGTAATATACAAACAGGAGTCAAGAACTTGTAGCATTCATACCAGCAAAGTTAGAAAAATAGATTCTCCCAAGAAGGCTTCAGAGGGAACCAGCTTGCTGACACTATGGCTGCAGTCTAGTGAAATAGATTTTGGACTTTTCACACAAAAAAACTGGAAGAAAATAAATTTGTGCTATTTTAAGCAGCTAATTTGTCATATTAGGAAGTTAACATAGTATGTTAAACTTTCAATATTTCTCAAAAGTTAACATGAGACCAGTATATAATCAAAAGTGTTTACTTTTTAAGGCAAACTTGATAATCTTCTAGTTGTAGTGCTTGAGATGTATATAGCTGCAGTGACTACCCACACACTCCAAATGTAAATTCAGTTATAATCAATGCCTATAACTGTGATTTGGAGCACTGAATAAGTCCCTTTATCAAGGTCACACAAAAGAATTTTTGAAAGCAGTTAATAAGGCCTAAAATCAGCTTAGTTTTGTAAGAAAGGGGGTTGATTTTATATTATGTTAATAAAGTAAACCCTGAACAAAAATTCCCTAAGTCATTGATGAAAGGTTTGACCTTAAAGATCAGAATACGATATTATGTATCATTTGAAATTTATTTTCAGGATTTCAGTATAGCTCCTTTTAGTCCTAAAGTTAAATGAATAAAAATTTAAAACTATTTAGAATGAAATAAGGAAGAACAACAATAACAACAAAATCCAAGAAAGGATGAAAGTGTCAGCTCTTTCCCTTTTTTATCTTAGTATTCTACTATAAAGAGTCAGTCTGAGGAAGCATAAATTGGCACCAGTGAATCTTTGGTTAACAAATTTAAGATGGACAAATTATAATTAAAATTTGGAACAGGGCTATTCTGACTCATCTATATATTCGTTCCTACATAGTAGGTCAGGAATATCTTATTTAATGACTTAATTAAAACTGACCTAACATATATGGACCTCACTGGTGGTGCAGCGGGTTGAGCCCGGCACTGTGAAGCATCCGCTGCACAGCAGTGCGAGTTCGATCCATGGCCAAAGAGGGGACCCACATGGTGCAGCAGACCTATCCTGCCCCACCCACTGCTCCCCTCAGCAGTATATTTCAGTCCATCTGCCTGTTCTGCTCCCCATTCTTGTCTTTGGTGAATCCTCTCACCTCCCACAACTCTGGCCTGTGCCTCAGCTTCTTTGCTTAGCTCCACTCTTCAATAAGTGGGGCAGGGAACACGGACCTTCACTTTTTTATGAAAATTACAGTCTAATAGTTTCACACCTGATATGTTTACCTTCCTAGATATGCTTTTGGTTTTGTGGGATTCTAATACTTGTCTCTATGAGTGGGCTGTGTTTTGAGACTGTTCAAAACAGTGTAAATACTAGGAAGAATATAGAAATGCATTTATCTTGGGGGAAGGATTTGACCAGTTTAGAGATAAGAAATAGTAGCAAGAAAAACCTGGTAAATGATTTAATGCCTATTATATCTAGGTTGTGTGCCTTCTATTCTTTTCTATGCTTTTGATGAAATTTAGGTTATAAGTAACCTTACTTTAAAACCTTATGGGTAGGGCCTCCCTGGTGGCACAAGGGGTTAAGTCACAACACTGTGAAACTATATACTCAGCCACTGCAGCAGTTCAATGCCCAGCTGAGGAGGTGACCCACATGCTACAACGGACCTCTCCTGTCTGACCTGCTGCTTCCCTCACTAGTGTGTTTCAGTTGATCTATCTGTTCTACTTCTCACTCTGCCTCTGCTGAATACTCTCATCCTGCCCTCCCGCACCTCTGACCTATACCCCAGTTCTGTCATGCATAAATAAATACATCTTTAAAAAAGAAAATAAATAATCACTTTAAAGTAGTCAATCATTTCAGCTGCAAAAGATGCGATACAAACTGAGTGGGGAAAAAAAAAAAAATCAAGGAACTTAAACATAACAAATCAGTTTTCTGTGCCTAAATGCTGTGTTGCAATTTTTGCCTCTTTCTTAAAAAAAACTCCCCAAAAAACAAAAAACATCTTCTTAGTTTCTAGCATTTGGTCATTTAGGTAAAGGCACAGATGCTCACTTGCTTAAGTAATTGTATTCAAATGATTTTTATTGCCTCTCACTTCTGGATATTGCCTATGGTTTGGAGTGCCCAGCACCAGGCATTTAAATGATAAGGTAGTTGCTTCCAACTTCAGTCTTGCCTGAAGAGAATAACAGGCAAGGTCTGCTTCATTACCTTTTAGGGGTTTAATGTACAATATTTATTAGTGTTTCTACTTTCTCAGTGTCCATAACAGTTCTTCTGTTCCATTTAATAGCTGTTTGTGGTAAATGTTCCTGCATACCTGTGATTTGATAGTATTTCTACATTTTATCAGCTATGTAGAATTGTAGAATAGGAAGAATTTTGTACAGTCTCCTGAAATTTCACTCCACTATATTATAGGATATATGTGTTGTATTTATATGTGTGACTACAGACACAAATATACATACAGATATTTAAAGTTATACATATGTGTATTTATAAAAAGATATATGAAGATACTTTAAATGCATAGATTAAAAACACACTTTTCTGTTGGCTAAAGAAAATTTTAAAAGCTTAATAGGACATTATTATTTTAAGTATAGGAAGTGATTCATTGTGTTTGATAAATAATAGTAGGCAAAATCAAAATCAGTGAATGAAACACTGAAGTTACCTTAGGGCTATGTTAGCAAAGCAGATTAGTGGATTGACAATTTTACAGTACTAGAAATAAGAACTGTGTTCTTTTCGCTATTCTTTATAGCTTTTCAAAAAGATTTTGTCAATTAAGTTTATCCAAGTATATTAATTTCCTGTGAACTGGGATGATAAACTATTTTTAAAGGTAAAAATTAAGCTCTTCTCTTCCTTATTGCTATAGGAAAGCAGGGTACTCAGAACCTGGCAGAGGCTCAATAAATATCTATGTATCAGACAGACTACAGCAAGTGATTGTATGAGATAGTCTTTCAAGGATTGTTCTAGCTCAAAGAACAGTAAATTCTTTATGATGCCAATTATTCTCTTTTTGAAAGAAAGTAGCAGAGAGTATAAACATATGACAAAAAGAAGATTTTTTACAAGTAATAGTGTCTTTTATGTTTAATAGCTCAGTCACTTTCTAAGGGCTGATGCCACTAGATTTCTTTTGAAGTAGATTGTAATAACTACAGATATTTCCTTTAGAAATTCTAAGCTCACAAATTGCAGACATCTGAATAAGTGAAGCCATGGTAAACCTCAAGAAAAAAAAAAAAGTATCACTGTAAATGATCTGCTCAAAAATTGCTGCCTTCTAATAAAGTCACACATCTTTTATTTTACTACTCAAATTGGAGCTGCTTCTACTGGGTCAGAAGAACTATTTTTTTCATGTTGTCTTCATTTTACATGAATCCAAAATTTGGAAATGGATGAAGTGTTGAAGGCAGTCATGATGATGCAGATATGTTAGTTACTAAGGTCCGTCGGGGAATTCCATTGGTGCTTCTCAAAGTTACAAGTTGTTACCACTAACAGTTAAACAACAAACTGACCTGATGTGTGGTACATCCTTACCGAGTCAAATCTTTATCTGACTCCTACATTAATTCCAGCCCATAGCTCCCTTTTCCTATTCAAACCTCTTTGTGTCTTTTAGAGCATTTAATACCACATACAGGTTTGCAAGATATAAGTGGTCTAAAGAATGTTATGCCCATGTGGTTTCCTCACTAGTTTTTTTTTCTAAAAACTATTTTTATCTACCCAATCAGGAGTTTCATCTTTAAGCCTGCAGGAACAAAATTATCTTTTACTGTCCAAAATATAGTCAGGATAAATTTCTTGCTGTCATAGTAAAATTCAATAACAAAATTTAAATCTTTAATAGTTCATCTTGTTACAAATATTTGCAGAATAAAAAAAATCAAACTTATTAATTTGTTTTGTTTCTCTTCATTGTTTTTATATGAAAGGATCACATTTTTATGTTGATTTTGTAGCCCAACATTTTGCCATATTTATTGTGATTAGTTTTTAATGAAGTCATTAGAATCTTCTATACATACTATCATGAATTTATTTTTTGTGCTTGACTGATGAATTTGTAGTACCGAGTTAAACAGAAACAGTGACAATAGTACCTTGTTTTGTGCCTTATCTCATGAGGAAAAATTTTGGTTTTTCACCATTGAGTGTTATATTGGCTATTGGTTTATGATATGTAACCTTTTTTACTTTGAGGTAGGTTCCTTCTATTCCCATCTTAAAGTTTTTAATCATAAATAACTGAATATTATCTTGCATCCCAACATATGGCCTATTCTTAAAAAATGTTCTGTGTACACTTAGAAAACGTGTATTAGCAGCTGCTGGGTGAAGTGTTCAGTAGATGTCTGTTAGACTTTTTTTGTTAGACCTCATTTAAAACTGTTGCTTCCTTATATATACTTTGTCTTGTTGATCTGTCCAGTATTCATAGTGAAGAATTAAGGTTCCTTGGTATTATTTTGTTTGTATCAGTATTCTCTTTATTTTGGTTATTGTCTTATGTATCTCAGTGTTCCATCTTTCAGTCATACATATTTATGAATGCTATTTTTTCTTAGTGTATTAGACCCTTCATCATAATATAATATCCTTCTGTTTTCTTATAACCTTTCAAAATTGAAAGTTGGTTTTTATCAGATATAAGTCAAGCTGTTCCTGATGTTTTGGTTGGCAATTGCCTGCCTAACTGTTTCCCCAAACTTTAATTCTGTGCTTCTCTTTGCTGGTGAGGTGAGTTTCTTATAAGCAACAGAAGGTTGGTCTTTGTTTTGAAATTCATTCATACACTCAGCATCTGTTAACTGGTGAGTTCAGGCTATCTGCATTTAAGGTGATTGAGATAATTAATGTTCAGCGCCATTATGTTGTTTTGGTTTATCATGTCTTTTAAAATTGTTGATGGCTTTTATGCTGAAATTTACATTTCCATGGTCTTATGAGTTATTTCTATTACCTTTTGTTTGATGGTTCTACTGAGGTTAATATATGCTATGTAAATTGTGTGACCTGCTGGACCGTCTAATCTCTGGCTTGTTTTAGTGGGCCAATTTTACTTTTCTCCTTTTCCATGTTAAGCAATTCACATATCTGTTACCCTGATAGTCCTTCTTCAGTGAGTGTAATGCCCTCTAGAATTTCTTTCATTTGTGCCTTGGTGTGGATTAATTATTTTACTTTTTGCTCCTTAGTGGAGTGCCTTGCTCTTCCTTCTATATGACTGAAGGGAGATTGGGTAAAAGACTCTGGGGTGAGATTTTATTTAAGTATTTTAATTGTTTTTTCTAGTCCATTCATGCCTATAATATTTCTGCTGAAAAATCTGCAGAGAGTCTGATTTATGCTCCCTGATATATTACCCCTTTTTCTCTTGTCATTTTTTAATATTCTTCCCTGGCCATAGTTCTTACCAGATTTATTATTATGTGCTTTGGTGTATATCTGTCTGGTATTATTCTGTTTAGAGCACACTGGGACTTTTGTATCACAATTTCTGGTTTGTTTCCCAGGTCAAGATGGTTGCCGTGATTATTTCTTTAAATAGATTTTCCACACCATTCTCTTTTTCTTCTCCTTCTGGGATGCCCATGATATGATTATTATTTCTTTTTAAGCTGTTCCAGAGAGCTCTTATACAGTTTTCAATTTTTAAATTCTTTTATTGTTTAATTCCTTTTCCTCATCTCATTATATTGTTGTGTTCTTTTTCTTTATTGTCTTTTTTTCCCCAAGTTTATCAATTCCTTCCTTTGCTTCTATTTGCTATGAGGTTCTTAATTGTGTTTGTAAATCAACTATCATGTTTCTTAAGTCCATTATTTCTGAATATAGCTGCCTCATATTTTCATTACCTTTATTCTGTCATGGTTTTATATCCTCTGGTATTTTCTTAAAAAGTTCCATCAGCATTGTGAGAACTGTTGTCCTGAATTCCCCTTCTGCTGTGCTCATTTCTCTGAGTCAGGGCTCTTTTCAGAGTTTTTGTTTAGTGCTTCCATTTCTGTTGTCTTCTTCTGTTTCCTCCTTTTTGAATGTGTATGGATTTTAGTAGGTTATTTTTTTGTTATTTTGACACCTGTTGGATTAGTCAGGGGCAATAAATATAAAAGAGAACTGGGACAGTTGGCATCAAAGAATCATCCTCAGTAGACTCAGGAGTTTGAGGATCCTGTTATAAAGTGTTTCTGTGTGGGTTATGGCAAGTGTTTTGAATAGCTCAGTCTGAGCTTTAATAGTAATCTCTTCTTTTATAGCAGAATAGTATATCTTTTTAAATGTGAGAAAGAAAAGGCAATATTATAAGTGAGAAATGTTTAAGTTTAAAAAATGATAAATATAAGCAAATAATTATATTTTATCTGTATAAAGATATAGAGTTATATTCCAGTTTGAGTCAATAACAAAATAATAATGTAGTAATTTTTAAGTTAGATGTTATGTAAAGATACATGTATAAATTTGAAGTCCTAAATTATTTCATGTTTCATTAATAATATTAATGAAAAGTTTAATTTGACTATATAATAAAAGGAAGGTAATTACTATACACTTTATCATTGAAATTTGACTCCTAGTATAGAAATAAATCCCCCTCCAAATTAAGCTGTGGAATGTAAAAATGAAGGTTAAGATGTTGATTCCCTGGTTCTCCTCTATTAATGGAAAACCCCCAAATAATGCTATTGTAGATGTCCTTGTATTCCATATTAAGGAGCTTGAACTATGTGCTATGTCACATAGTAAGTAAAAAGTTTTCTTGCTTAGTCAACAATGACTTTTCATTAAAACTCCAACAAAAAAACTCATTCTGTTTTCTATTTACTCTTGATATTTTACTGAAACATCTATTCTTTCTTATTTTCAAGCAATGTAAAACTTCCTAAAAATGCCCCCCTCCAATGTTCTAGAAGAATTATTGGTTTGGAAGTCTGATCACTTCAGCTGCTTATTCAAGAATGCATATTAGTAAGTTAATATGTAGCCCTGTTGTATCAAGTCTTTGTGTTTCAAAATTGATTTCAGTAGAATCCCTATTAAACCTGATAAATTACTAAGAGTAATGATTCTGGTATCTTATTTATCAGGAAGGATGATACTTTAACATATTGAGGGAATTGTCTGCTTCCTTAATCACACTCCAAATTTACACATTTCAACCCTGTGAAAGTAGAGCTGCTTGTGAATACATATAGTATTCTATAAAATATGGGCAAGATAATAGTGATATTCCAAATGGTGGCTGATTAAAGCAAATAATTAAATCATTAAAACTATTTTCAGTGACTAGCTAAAACAAGTATATCTGTATCTCTAGCTATACCTATTTATACCTTCCAGTAATTACTGTTAAAAATTTCTAGTTATATAGAGACATTTACTTTAATATTATAGCCCTCTTAATTTTTTTAATATGTCCAATCTGATAGTAAATTGAGGCAAAAATAAGTACAGACACAAAAGCAGTTTAATTAGAATGGAGAGACTTGTTTATTGAAATTTATACAATATAGTATCCTCTTCATTTAAATGCACTGTTGTTCTTATTTATCTCTATATACATTTAGATGGTCTTGTTCTTTTAAAAAGTATAGGGAGTCTGAAATTTTAATTGGTTAATATAGTTTAATCAATTAATTGATGGATTTTACATATTTATATGTTAAAATATTTATCAGTGAAGCTTACTTAGCAATATATATTAAAATCTTTATAAATCTCAGGACAACTAACAACGTGCCACATTACATATTCCAAGAGGGTATATTAACTGTAAACTCCTGGCAGTATGAGTAGAGCAACCTCAGTCACCTCTGAAAGAGCATAGTAACAGTCTCAGATCTCAGTATGAATATTACTAGAATGTCAAAACTAAGAGTAGACATCACCTTTCTCCTCAGCAAATATTTTGAAAGAAGCCCCAGGGAAAAGAACATTTGGATGTCAATTTAGAACAGGTGGATGAGACAACAGGGGCGCTCCATCAGGCTAGAATCAGCACACAAGCAGTCACAGACAGGTCTGCTATTACTGTATTTAGTTACCATCAATTAATTCTTCAAGAAAATCACAAAACTGATAGACTAATATATACCACACATCTATCTGAAAAGAAGTCATTCTAGCATGTGCAGATATTAGGGCTTTAACTCAGGAAATTACAAACTGAAATGCTTACTGGGATTCTGTTACATTTGAGACTCTTCAAACCAGATTATTATTTTAATTCTTTTCTCACCTGTTTTCCCCATTCTTTCAAGAGATTTAAGAAAATATAAGAAGCATGATGACAGGGTCACTCTTAATTCTCACCATCTTTTAAATTACCACCTACATAACATATAAATTTATAATAATGTGCAATAATATATGTAAATACATATTGTTTATTTATATGTAAATCTAATTGTATGAATGAAAGTAATAAAACAGCAAACCAATTCTCAGACTCACCTGGAAAAATGGAATTGCACTAGTGAAAGCTGAAAACTTGTACTCAGTGGTGACTAAGTTCATTGAAAACTGCGGAATGCAATGCCTGAAGACCACTTTCCAGAGACCTTAGGTAATGAACTTTCCAAAATGATGTTCATATTTTTCTGTATGCAATTCTGGCAAATGTTTGTCATACTTTGTTTTAAAAATTATCCTGGGCACAAACCCCGGCGTGAAATTTGAAGAAAGATTATAATTATATTGATAGATACTAGGAATAATGAATTAAATTGCCCTATACAGGATAATCTGACTATATTCTATCCTGTATATATTTGTATCTAACAGGTCAAACACTGATTATTGAACAGTTAGTTAGTTCATTTGAGGAGTTTGTCACAAAATCTGTGACCATTTCATTTATTTTCAAATAAGACTACATAAGTTATCTTTTCAAAAAAAAATTTTAAGAAAACTTGGGAGGAAAAATTATGTGAACATATAGTCCCTGTGCACTGAAATTATCTCTTTAGAATTTTAGGTGGAATAACATTCAAGTTAGTAAGTTAGTAATCTAAATTATTCCTTTAAATGCTTACTCCTTCCAAGTTTATTTAGTAAATTGTGTCTGAGACATTAGTAAATAAAATAAAATATTTATTTATTTATTTATGCATACAAGAGCTGGGGTACAGGCCAGAGGTGCAGGTGTGTGTGTGTGTGTGTGTGTGTGTGTGTGTGTGAAAGGATTCACCAGAGACAGAGTGGGGAGCAGAACAAGCAGATCCATTGAAATACATTGCCGAGGGGAGCAGTGGGCGAGACATGTGGGTCACCTCCCTGGCCAGGGATTGAACTTGTGCTTCAGTTGCTGTAGATAGCTTCAAAATGCTGTGAATTAACCCTTTGCACTACCAGCGTGACCCTCTCCCATAAAAAGAATCTTTATTCCACTACTGTTAATTCTTATCACAAATTACAAGTAACATCAATAGGTTAATAGATCTTCTGTCAATTTCTCCTATCTTTGGGTACAGAGACTCATCTTTGATCATGCTGGAATCTGTGAAAGAAATGTTTTATGAAAAAATGACTCTCTTGGTAATATGTATCAAATGTTCTTTAATATTGCACATAGTAAAGTTTTACTGAAGGACAGAAAGTAACTCCTGTCTTTACAGTTCTTGGTTAAAACGAAGGCCTCCATGGTCCTCCTCTGAAACCAGAGTATCAGTGTAGTAAAGATTCCAGGACAAGAAGAAACAGCTGAAAGTGTCTTTAGAAATATCAAACCCTCTTACTTTCTCCTTCACAGGAAATGAAGAGAGTTTTGAACATGGGTGAAAATAACCACTGAGATAATGAAACCGAACAGCCATACTAGATTTCCTAACCAGAGAATTCTTATTCAAGAATTGACAAAGTTAAATCTACTCTTAAACAGAAAAACTGCAAGTTACAAAATTCAAATAATTGTGTGTACAATATGCAGTTGGTTTGTGGTAGTTCAAATAAACTACAAAAGAATGATGAAAGAGTGATGCAAATATCTTCATGTCTTATTTTTCATGAATAAGAATTAATAGATATTACATCAAATATTTGAAAAGATAGTTGTCCAAATCTAACTGCTAACTTCCTAATAGTAAATGAATATGAACAAAAGTTTTTGTTTTCTTTAGTAAAATAGGGATGAGGTGTCCAGTTCATATCCCTTGAGGATTATTGTTTTTTTTTGGTATCCAAACAAATATATTTCAGCAGTTATAATTATAAGAAAATAGTGTAATTACAATGCAAATGAAACAATTCTTTTTAGACATAGTAGCTAATACATAAAATGTGCTGATATATACGGCAGATTTTGTCATTGTTTTGCAAATACTTTTAGTTCTCTGCCCCTCCACCACCATTACAAAAGTAGTATAGACCTCTGCCCTACTAATGGACACTTCCACATGACTTGCTCTGCCAAGTGAATGCACTGTGTGCCTTTACTCACTGGAAGCTTGAGAGGCTTTATGGGGTTTTTGCAGACGTTTTACGTCTGCTACTTGCTATGGATGTGAATGCGAGTGCCAGTATACTATACAAATAAGATGTGTATATATAAATGAGTTGTGTAGCATATGTCTGAATCCAACCTGTCCCTGAGAACACTGCTGCCTCAGCCAGTCCAGTCTTTGAAATAAAATATGAAAAAAAAAAAAAAAGAGAAGAAAAATAGCGTGAACAAGAATGTGCTCATTATTGAAATAAACAACTGAAATACTGAGACTAGTTTCATAACTTTATTGGAGTCAAATATGGTTAATCTAATCTAACCATGCTATCATTTTTGCCAAATGGTTGAATGCAGTTTACTACCTCAAATGGATAATAGGAAAACTAAATACCACCAACATAGCCAATAGGACTTTATTGTGAGAAATAACTGTTCTCAAACCCTGCTTCTTTCATTTAATGTGCTGAATGACATTGAGAAAGTTGCTAAACTTCTTCGTTTCAAATTGTTTGCATAAAGAAGTAATAACAACAATATTAGGGGTTTGTGACGAGCCATATAAAAATAACATGTGAAAAGCACCTAGCACATTTTATGATATGTTATAAAAATCGTAATTGAGGGGCCTCCCTGGTGGCGCAGGAGGTTTAGCAATGCACTATGAAGCAAACCGCAGCCACTGCAGCATGAGTTCGATCCCTGCCTCCAGCCAGGAAGGGAAGCCACATGGTGTAGCAGACCTCTCCTGCCTCGCCCACTGCTGCCCTCGACAGTGTGTTTCAGTCAGTCTGCCTGTTCTGCTCCCCACTCTATCTGGTGAATCCTCTCACCTCCTACAACTCTGGCCTGTACCCTAGTTCTTGTATGCATACTTAAATAAAAAAAAAACAAAAAAATTGTAATTGGTAGATAAATTACTATTGAGCTATATTTCACTGTCTCTCAAAGGGAAATATTTCTGGATAATATTTGATTTGAATATTTCTGGTATTAATTTTGATTCATTAAGTAATCTATAAATCTACCTAGACTGTTGATTTTGAAGGTGAAGACATGACACTTGGAGGATATGATTAAAGGAAATGAATAAAGGGGAATAAAGAAAACTATTCAGTGGAACATGCAGTTATCAGACATGCAAGGTTCTTTTAGCTATATGAATCAGAGAACTCAAACTAGCTTTATTAAAAGAAAAAATATTACCTCACACACACTGAAAATATGGTAAGCGTAATGGTACATTGACCCTTCCATTTCTCCCGTCTGCTACCCTCCATACTGACTAAATCCTTGAGATTATTCCAAAATAACTAAAGCTCTTTTAGGTTTCACCATCCAGGGTCAGGTGTGTTTTGGAAGATCATTTCTTCCCATGGTTTTCTCTAGAGACAATAAATCTATTCCCAAGAGCTCTAATGAGAATTTGCCTCACATTTTACTGACAGAATTTGAATATTTCTAAACACAAGGAAGATATATGGACTTACTTTTTAAATACTGCTCCTTCATCTGGAGCTGGTAGTAGCTCAGATTCCTCTGACACACAAGTGTCTGTGATAGAGAGATCGTTACCTGAAATAAACGAGGGCTCTTGTACTACAGAGGAGTGGAAGTGTGGGCAACTCACTGCGTCTCCTACCAGGTGAATGTGTACTTTACCTGATGGAGTTGTATTGCCCAGGTTTTGTTTATAATAGATATATGTATATTTTTAAATATCAACTAATCTTAAGGACCAAAAAGAAATTTTTGAAAAAGGCGTATGACATATTTTAGCCTAGTTGACCATTAAGCCCATAATTGATTTGGAGTACAGCCACCACAAGCTGTTCCAAGTAAGAAAAAATAAAGAGCTTTTATGAAACACTCATCTAAGAATAGAAGCATGCGTTTTTCCTCTATGTGGGCTCTGCACATTATAGTTCTTTTTTTAAGAACTCTGCAAGAAGTTAAAATGCAGTTGTAAAAGTACAGAGCAATACAGTGGTCCTCTGTTAGTCATTTGCACAGGTTCTTGCATATAAAAACAGTCAGCTTTTAGGTTACCTAGAGATGAATAATCTCTGGGTCTTCAGAATAAAAACTGATTATATTTATATTTCATTCTAGTGTAAGCCATTTCAAAGATATTTTCAAATGCATGAACAAAATTTTATATATATTTAAAGTCAACAAGTGGAGAAATATTTTCCATTTTCAAACATGGCCCTTACTCTTGACTTCACAGATTTTGGATTTTTACTTCAACATTACATTTAATGCTTACATATAGGAATCTCATACTCCCCATAACTTACAAAATTGTATATAAAACTACTTAAAATTTTATATCATAACCACAAGTATGTGAAGATTTATTAACAATTTAGTGATCCCAAAGCATATTATAAAATTATAATAATAATCAATATTTTGTCATGTAAGAATTTGGAGATAGTTAAGCTATAGTGTGATTTAAGCTTCACTTGTGGCACTAGTGTCTGCCATTATACTTGATATCTGCTATCACTTCATACTTTTATATTCTAATAATCTAATGATGGTATTTTGAGCCCCCTATGAGAAAACTTCTGCTTTATATGTATGCTTTGGCATGCATCGTCCTCCATTAGGGATTCTAAAATTCCTTTCCCACATGGGGACTCAGCTATGAAAACCATGGTCATCACTGTAGCTTTGTAGAGGTCAGGAATCCACTATATCATGGTGGAATAGAGAGTTTGGGATAATCTGATCCCATAAAAATAACTCTAAATAAATAATATTTGCTCAAGAAAAATTTGGAAGTTCCCCAACAGAGTGTAGAACTTTCCCATAGATAATTTACATTAAGGTTGGTGGCTTGCTGCAGGGAAGGGGAGGATGGAGATGAAGGGGAATGTGTCTAGGAAAGCAGTTACCCTGGCCAACAGATCAGAGGGGGGTAGAGGGGGGGGCAGCCATCCACAATCCTATAGAATGTGCTAGGGCATGGTGAATTTCACTGGAGAGACTGTTCAGAAATAGTGCAGTCATGTGCTGGCACAGATCCAGTATAGGTCACTGGGAGTTCTACAGCTGGCATGGGCAATAAAAACTACCCCCAATACCTCCCAGAGGTAAAACAACAAAGAGTCTTCAGGTGGAGCAAAGCCAGATTTGTAGCAAAGTGCAGAAAGGGTGAAAGAAAGAGCCCCCAGCTCCCTTGGAAAGAATCACGCATGCTTACAGCTCTGATCCCTTGCACAGGGTTTGTAGCAATTGTGGTTGCAAGGGCAGCTATGGAGGCAGTTATTACCTGTGAAGGCTGCAGGATGCTAGGGCACACAGCCTGCCAAGGCACTCCCAGCTTGCAAGGGCCAGTGGAGTCCTGAAGCTTAAGATCTGTGAACTATGCATAGCTCCCTTCCTAGTAGATGCATAGGTTGGGTTGGAACAAACCTATGGCAGGATGATGCAACATAGAGGTATAGTAAGGAGTTATGACAATATAAACACTAAGTTGAACTTACTGTAGAAAAAGAGGAGAGAATGCACAGATGACCAAATTATTCTCAATAAGCCTTGAGACTCTCTGTTTAAGGCTAACCCTCTCCTCCAGCCATCACTTCATATCATTGTAGAGAAAAGAAACACCCAAAAGTAAACCTAGATTGCCCCCAATACAGAAAAAGAAAATAAAGAAACACATATCTCTAGGAAGCAAGGAATAGCTGAATACAGGAGGGAAAACCAAAAAGAGAAGGCTAGGTGTTCTGGGACATTCCACAGGATACAGAAATAAAGGACACATGGGACAAGCTTAGGAGAAAATATCTGTACATCATATGTTTGACAAGGGATTAATTTCCAATGTCTGTACTTAGAAGATTGTTCATCATTGAATATTCCATCTGTATTTCTTTCCAGTACTTTTAATGTACAATTACTTTGTCATATGCTATAAACACTCTAACTTTCTATTTTCTACTTTACCTATTACTTAATGCTATTCTAATTGATTTCCTTTTTATTTTCAGTTATTAAAATACGTTAAAATTAAGCCAGTCTTTTATTCCCAGTGTTTGCCAAATCTCAATATACTTGAATTTTTTTTTTTACAGTAAGAAATAATCAATTGTGAGGACTAGGCTAACAAACACAATTTTGAATTGATTTTATATATCTTGGGACAATGAATTACTGACATTAAGTACATAATTAAACAATTTTTAACAAAATAGGGGAGATGACATCAGAGGGATTTTCCTGCTTTGTTCCCAGGAGTAACATCTAAAAATAGTCCAGAAGTACTCTGGGCTCCAATGATATTATGACTTGGAACAAAGCTAAAGCATCTCCTGGACATTAGCGATAAACACTCACTGTGACAGAGGGATGCTGAGAAAATTCAATGCTATACAACAAAAGGTGGGTGGATTGAGGGATCTTAAGACTATAGCCAGGGTGGAAACCAGTGGTTTAAACCTGTACTATGTTGAGTTGCAGCAATGGGTAGAGGAGAGCTGATTAGTGTGGAGGAATATCCGTAACTGTGGGAAATAATCAAGTAGAGGGACTTGGGTCTGCATGGCAGTCAGAACTACCAAATGACCCAGCAATTCCACTCCTAGGTATCTACATGAGGAATGCAAAAGCACTAATATGAAAGGATGTGTACCTTCTGTGTTCATTGAAGCATTATTTACAGTAGCCAAGCTGTGGGAATAACCTAATGCCCAAAGGCAGATGAGTGTATGGACGATGTGCTATATATTCCCAAGGGAATACTACTCAGCTATTAAAAATAAATAAACTGTTGACTTTTGCAACAAAGTGAATGGAAATGGAAGGGATTATGATAAACTAAATAAGAAGAAAGACAAATATTAGTGTTATTAATATGTGGAATATGGAGAAAAAAACAAAGAATCAAATAAAACCACCAATAATATACTGTGTAAATCTGAATGTAGAATTGAGGTTATTGGATATGAAATGTGAGGATAAGAGTAATGTGTGTTAGTGCACAGTGGTCTGTATATAGTGAAAGACTCAGCACCTTGATAAAGGTGATAATATACACCTGAAGGATGTGATGCTATAACTAAATTATATACATCATCCAAACTAACCTTATCACAATTAAAAAATAAGAATTTTTCCTTTGTAATTATATAAACCTAGTTGCAGTTTTTTAAGAATTACCTATAGATTTTAAAAGACTTAGCAACAGTTAACTCCAAAGACCTTTCTCACTGTCTTGCAAGAGACAGTGCTTTGGCAATGGTTATGTCTATTCTGAACAGGCCTTGAGGTTTGTCTCATTTTCCCTGGGTTTGTCTTATTTTCCTACTAAAAGCTAGTCATTAATTAGTCTCTTGTTCTCTAACCTTGTTACCTGGTAGAGTCTTCTAATTACAACAAGACCTTTAGCTGAGCCATTTACACTTTAAGTCTTTTTTATCTCTATTTATTTTTCTCCTTCTTCCACATAAAACAGTACAAAGAAAAACAGTTCAAGTTAACTTTTCTTTGTCCAGTCTGTGCTATTTTCTTTCCAAAGGTGATAAATGACCTTCCATTTTAAATTCACAATTTCTATTTCTTTAATCTTTTTGTCTATCTTATTTGCCTTCCCAGAACCACATAGCTGGCTTTACATTTTAAATCAAATCATTTTGTATCCATTATATTTACAATTTACATTCTTGAAAATAAAAAAAAAACCCTTAAATATAGCATAAAATATTCTGTAAATGTTTCACAGGCAATATACATTTTTCTGTGATTTCTATTTCACCATTATGTGATGTTTATCTTCTATAAATTTTGCCTAATTCTGAAAGCATTTCTTGATATGGGGTATATTTGTTTGTAATGAAAACTTGTTATATCTTAATCTTCATGTTATAGTTCATAGAATGTGATTGTTACAGTGTATTTAATCATTTTCTTTTCTCTGAAATAGTTAAAAAGAGATAAGTGCATTTAGTTAACAATTTTTAGAGCTTTAAATGACTGTTATGTTGTTGGTTGACATATTTCTTTATTGACCAACAGCTACAAATTGTATTACTTTGTAAAACTTATTACTTGGAATTGTTCTTCAAGATGTTTTATGTTAATTCCATTATAATATGACTACAATCAAGCTATTGCAATGGCAATACTTTTCACTTCTTTTTATACATAGGAGATGGATTGGGCTGAATCCAAAACCCACTCCAAATAAAAAGCTATCAACTGTTATATCTTGATAACAATAAATACTAAATTGTCTTCCATTAAAGCCTAACATAATAAAGTTATTCATATTCTCTTTAGCTCTTTAGATATTATGGATTTTTCAAAACTTCAGATTTTTGTGTAGGCTATTTTATGCAGAAATTTAATTTTGAAATTAGAGAAATGAAGTTCAAATTGCTATATAGATTTTTTTTATATAGCTCTAATCTTTATGGAGATGTACACAACCATTTTTAATAAAACTCCCCTAGTAAGTTTATCCCTTATAAAGAATAGATTAATCATGTTGATTAAAATGAGAGCTGAGAGCAAGAACATTCCATTTCTTTAAAATTGCTTTTAAATTTAACTATTGATTTTACCTGTACATAAGTAATATTAAATTAAATAATTCTGAAAAATGTTTGATTAAAATATATTTTAAGAAGTATACATGAGATGCTATACTTTATCATATGCATTCGATTTTTCAGTTATTTAGCTGTGTACAGACAGTTTACTATACATCAAATTATGGTAGATTCCAGGGTTACAAAGACACAATAGCAATATATGTTCTTTTTGGGGAAATATAGTATAATATTTTATAATCCAAAATAACGAAGAAGCAAAAATATTACATTAATAACAAAAATAAAAATAATAGGTGATATTTATTGACAGAGTTCTATTCAGACATTGTTCTCTGCTATGAATTTCATAATATTTGAATTTAATAATACTATGAGAATGGTAAAATTTTTAAAGCTATTTTGTAATTAACAAATCTGAAATTTATTGAGATCAAGTTAATTTTCTAATGTCACATAGCTACAGCATGGAAAACTAGGATTTAAAAGGGCTCTGATTCATTCCACTATTAACTTTTAATGCTATTAATTATGGGACCACATATGAAGACTATAAAAGTTAGCTCTTAAGAAAGTCCTAAGATTTAGAAATCATGAAGTGGATTTTTTTATTAAAGATTTATTTATTTATTTATACAAGGGCTGGGGTACAGGCCAGAGTCGCGGGAGGTGAGAGGATTCACCAGAGACAGAGTGGGGAGCAGAACAGGCAGATTGACTGAAAAACACTTCCGAGGGCAGCATTGGGCGAAGCAGGAGAGGTCAGCTATGCCATATGGGTCCCCTCCCTGGCCTGTGGCAGGGATCAAACTCAGTGGCTGAGGTGGCTGCGGTTTGCTTCATAGTACATTGCTTAACCCACTGTGCCTCATGGGGAGGCCCCATGAAGTGGACTTTCAATTAAGTGATAATGGATATAATTCCACACAATTTAGTAATGTAAGCTAATGCCTGGAAGTTTTAGTCATCCTAGAACATGCAAGATATACTAGTGACCATATGTGACCACTTTAGGAAGCAGTATGTTAACATGTCTCAAAGATAATGAGTATTTACATGTATATCACATATACTGTCAGTTCTAGAAACCACTGTAAGAAAATAAAAGAATGATAAAAAATACATTTGTAAAGCTAGTATAGACAGAATTACTTTAAAGTTGCCTTCCATATCCTATAGTAGGTGAATTGTTACTAATTTTAGCTAATGTGTCCAGTGACTGGTATCACTTGAAGTAATTTTATTTTTTATATTTTAAACAGTTGTTTATTTTTTCACAAAAGATCTTGGGTGAAGGTCAGAGGTGCAAGGGATGAGAGGATTCACCAGAGACAGGGAGGAGCAGAAAAGGCTGACCAACTGAAATACACTGCTCAGGGGAGCAGAAGGGAGGCTAAACAGGAGAGGTGTGCTGTGCTGTGTGCATCAGCTTCCTGACTGGGGATTGAACTCAGGGATTGTACCCTCACCAGGGAGATCTCTTGGAACAATTTTAAGTGATAACTATAAGAATAGATATATTTACTATAATAACAATAATTTATAGTATTATTTAGTAGATGAAATTATAGTAAAATAAATTAATTTTAGAATTCTAGCTATTTATAATTAATGTTTATAGACAATGACCAAAAAAATAAATAAAAACTTTATTTTCGTTGAATCAAAAGGAAACTTTCGTCATTTTTGTATGAAATAATTCCATGCATAATTTTAAAAACTTACATTTTCAAAAGTACATTTTTCATTTAAAGGCCTGAAAAATGTCTTGATATAATTACTTAAAATATAATGTATATTTTTCCCATTTGTGTATTCCTACATGCACAGTATGTTTAGTGTATAATGGTATGAAATTGTACTCCTAGAGACACTAAAATCATGCCTTTGTAAATGCTGTAGATCAAGGCAGTAATATTTTTATTCTCCTTTGTCAAATACCTGGTATACTTAAATAACTTGTTTTTTCCCTTAATTGGACAAACAAAATAACTTATGACTTTAAACAAAAATACCAACTTATGCAAAAACTGATTGAAATAAGTTTTCATTCATAGTATTATAATTTCATATGTTTATGGAAATAAGAAAGAACTGAAAGAGAGAAAAAAATCAAAATGAGTTTCCCTCTGTTCCACAAAGTATGTATGATGCCACACTTGGAACAATCTAGTCTGGCAGAGATTTGGTGGCTGGGAAACATGATCATCTGAAAGTGGTTCATTCACTTTTTGGCAGGGAGGACTAAGTCTGTGCATTAACTATCTACAAGTGGCCTCTCACAGTTTTGGTTCAACAGTGTTTGTATAACTGGATTTATAACATGGCGGATCCATGCTTCACATGTAAACAGTCTAGGAAAAAAGGCAGAGATTCCCTAGTGCTCAAAGTGATGTTAGGTAAGTAAAAGAATATAAAGTGTGGTTCTTGATGGAAGGAGTTCCATAGTCACAGTGTAGAAAACTTGTGTGGGGGAATAAAATATAGTATACTTCAGCTTTTGAATCCCTTGGAAAGTTTAGTGCTCATACACTGAGTGTGTGAAAATATGTACATCTTGAAAGACACACTAGCCTAGAAATGTACTACACATTTAGGCTTAAAGATGAGCAAGATGTATTCTCATTCTTTGAGCTGAGTCCATAAGGTTTGCTAGTTGAAAAGTATTTACAAATTAAACTGTTTGAAATATATAGAAAATTGTTTAGTATAGGGAAGAATATGGCAATATCTAAGGGAAGTCATAATTAATGGAGAGTTGTTTAAAAAACTGTAACATGTTAGAGAGTATTTAAGAAAGAAACACTGAACAATTTCTGAAAGATAAATTAGAAAATCTGAAAATACAGTCCAACTGGGAGATGTCAAGCCATTCAGAATAGCAGGATTTTAGGATGAGGACACGATTGTAGAAACTGGAAATGAAAGGGTAAATATGACTTAACTTATAAAGAATCCTAGATGTTATACTGAGTCCTTATAGTTTTTAATCATAAGAATAAAAATATCAGGAATTTGGATGGTCAACTATGTTACAGAGTAGAAAATGAATTGGAAATAGTTATGAACAGAAATAAAGATTAGTCAGCATGCTGAAAAGTATGAGATCTTCAAAGATAATGATGCTGAGAATTATCTAAAAGTACTAATTCATTTGGGAATTAACTTGATAGAATTCACAAACTAATTATACTTGGGAGCTAAAGGAGACTATCTTGTTCTTTTTGGACTGCTACAACAAAGTACCCACAGACTGGATAGCTTATAAACAAAAGACATTTATTTTTGGAGGATGGATTCTAAGATAAGGGTGCCAGCATGACCAGGTGAGTGTTCTCTTCTAGCAACAGATTTCTCGTATCCTCAATCAGAACTAGGCAGGCATCTCTCTAGAGCCTCTTGTCTAAAGCACTAATCCTGTTCATAAGAGCTCCCACTCTAACGAATGAAGCACTTCCAAAGGTACCATCTACTAATAACAACAACTTTGGAAGTCAGGATTTCAACAGTAATTGTGAGGTGATAGAAACATTTGGACCATAGCAAAGAAGATAATTTGTCTGGGTTTCTGACTCCAGATAGGTCAATATTGTTCCTTTCACTTGAAATAATGATTATAGGATACAGAAGAAATTGAGATCTGACAGAATTTTTCAGTTGAATAAGGTTAAAATAGCCTAAATGAAGAGGTACTTAAGGAATTTGATTTGCTATATGATGGGTAAAAATAGATACAAAGTTTTCAAATGAAGTCTCACTTTAGTGGAATGAGGAGAGCCCATAACAAAAATCAGAACATGGAGAAATGATAATCAACCATTGATATAGTGACTCAGTCAAGAATTTTAAAAAGGGGTAGATAGAAAGTAAGAAGGAAGCAGAAGTTTGTCAAATAATAAAAATATCAGAAAAACAAACTTGAACAGAAATCAACAGTAAAATCTTGTAAGGAAAAAAAGACAAAAATATTAATTAATTGTATTTAACAACAACAACAAAAAACATTTAAGGAAGAGTTTCCGTGGATATATTAGCAATGATTTTATATGTAATAGAAAGTGAGCAAGTGGAACAAGGGATACAGGTAATTCTTTTAGTATAGGTTATACAGGGAACACAATGAGCAGTGGCAATCTGGTTAGGTAATAGAGAAAAGCTGAAGTAGTAAATATATGAATTCAAAAGAACAAATAGAGTTTAGTCAAAATAATTGGAGAAAAAAAAAGAATTCACAAGCAGTTTCTTTTCTTATTCTTCTTTAGAGACCTATTAATTCCCTGGACTTTGGGTCCAGATTGAAGTAAGATGTACTAGAAACAGTGGTCGATTATTGGATTATCTATATTCTACCAGTGACATGCAGTATCTTGTGTTAAAAGGACATTCCAAATGGCATTATTCAGAATCAAAATGAAAAGTAAGGTGAAAAAAAATCTGCTAACAATTAGGAAAATATAGAATAAGAAATTAAGAGACAAAAAGATGAAAAGCAAATATATGACAGTAGGAGGGATAGCAGAAGAAATCCAGCAGAATAGGATGAAATAATGTACAAAGTAGAATATAGAGTGATTTTATGAACTAATTAGACATAGAAAACCCTAGATTTTAGGACTTTAACTTTAAGATTTAGCCAATTCTGAAGGTAAAAGTGGGAGATTTTGATTGCTATGAACTATATTGTGTTCCCCACAAATTTGTATATTGAAGCTGTAACCCTCAAGATATATTTGGAAATGGGCCTGATAGTCTGTAATTAAGGTAAATTAGGTCATATGGATGAGGTTCCTAATCAAATAAGTTTAGTGTTCTTATATTAAGAGAAAACAAGGCATTCACCATCTCAAAACAAGGGAAAGACAAGTGAGGACAAAGTGGAAAGGTGACCAGTAACTGGCCCTGTTGGACCTTGATCTTAAACACTCTGGTGTCCAAAACTGTGAAAAATTAAATTTCCTAAGATCCAGTGATAGGTGAGTGGATTAAGATGTGATACACATACAGGATAGAATACTATCCAGCTAATAAAAAAAGATAAACTCTTGCAATTTACAACAGCACAGATAGAATGGGCGGGAATTATGCTTCATGAAATAAATCAGAGGGAGACAGATACCAGATGACTTCAGTTTTATGTGGAATATGGAAAACCAAAACAAAGACTAAAAATATGACTAAAGAATTGAGGCTATTAGGGGAAAGTAGTAGTGGGGAAAAGAACAAAATGGGAAGTAGGCCCAGTGGCATATGATAAAGGGATATTGGTGCTCTGGCAGATGGTGTGGTGTGGTGATATACATCTGAGTAAGTAAAATTCTATTTCTCTGGATCATATACAGTGCTGTAAACCAATGCTACCTCGATTTTTTTTAATGGAACAATTTAAAAGACAAGAGTGATTGTTATACTTATTGTTTTATATATATGTATTTGTGTGTATATATAATTGATATGTATAAATATTGTTGATCTATAAAATTGTTGATTACTAAGCAAAGGAACCAATGAAAAAATTTTGACAATAAAATGACTAGTTGATGGAGATAATGAAAGGATGGTATCATAAAAGTAGTGAATATACACTGAAGGAGCTGTTTTACAGTTAGTTATAACAATTATTCTGGAAGCAGAAATTGGATTTGTCATTGAAATTATAGGAAACATAGGTTTATAACATGATGGTATTTGATAACCCAGAGAAACAGATGAGATCATCTTTTAAAAGTAAAAAGTGGTTAAAAGGTAGGAGGCAAATTGTGAAGGTTTGAGTTGTCTTTGAGATGAATGATGAGAGCTGAGTGGAAAGAAAAGAAGGGTAGAGATTTAGTACTTTTTGATAAAGACCTGTGCTCATAGTGTTTGAGACCATAAATTCATTCAGGAAGCATATTTGTGGTTACATGAAATATTTTCAGCTATACTGAGCAGTTCAAATGTAGAAGGAGAGAAGAAAATCCAAAAATCCGGAAATAAAATGTAATATTTAATGCAATATGATGACAACAGCTAAGGCTGAATGATGAATTATATTGCTTGAGTTAGAGGAGAATTATTGAAGACAGGAGAACTGACTGAGTGTGGAGAAATGTGTCAACATGTAAACAGGCTTAATAGTGTCAAAACATATATAAACTGAGAAGGTTTTAAGCATAAAGACATTGCAGTCTGGTATAGAGTTATCAATTTTAATATTGCTGAGGGTTATCATTCATGGGCACTAAATTACAGATTGTGGTTTTGGAATTAGATGCCAAGGGTCTAGTTTTGGTAAAAGATATGGTTATACTGGTGTTGCCATAAGAATGTACTACAAAATGAGTGACTTAAATGACAGAAGTGTATTCTCTCACAGTTCTGTAGGTTACAAGTCCAAATTCAACGTGAATTCTCCTGAGTACTCTAAGGAAGTGATCTGTTGCATACTTTTCTTTTTATTTTATAGATGGTTATTTTTCCCCTATATCAGTTTGGCGCTCAGATTGGAGGATTAAAAAATGTGAACTTGCTATGATAAATGGAACAACAAATGACATAATTCAAAGCATTGAATTCGGTTTTTACTGAAGGGCATACGTAATGTGAAATTTGGTTAGAAGATGAAAGGGTGCTTGACATCATCTACAAGCCCTGGGATGCTTCCATATGAAAATTTGGAGAACTGAAGAAGTCACAGAGAGAGTGATGCCTCTAGGGAAACTCCAGTTTTGATATTCACTTGCTACAGAAAATATTTTGATAAAATTATGTGATATGGAGTGACAGTGAGTTCTGAGAATTTAAATTTTCATGAATGTTGTAAGAATATGGGTCAGGGGCCTCCCTGGTGGCACAAGGGTTTGAATGCCATGCTGTGGGGCTCCCGCAGCCACTGTAGCACAGCTGGAGTTCGATCCCCAGCCAGGGAGGGGACCTACATGGCTCAGCATACCTCTCCTGCCAGTCTGCTGCTCCCATCAGCAGTGTATTTTGGTAGATCTACCTGTTCTGCTCTCCACTAGTTTTCTAGCGAATCCTCTCACCACCCATGCCTCTGGCTTGTACACCAACTCTTGTATGATAAATACATTTTAAAATATTAAAAAAAAGGAATATGGGTTTGTCACTTCTTTCCAGTCAGGTGACAGAAGACAAAGATGTCTGTAGATCTGGAGATAAATATCCATTAGACTCCCTCTCTTCATCACAGGCTTGCATTTTTAGGGGAATAGATTGAGCAACTAAATCACAGTGCTAGAAAATTAGTACCTGCATGAGAATCTAATACTCTTACCAGAAAACTGACCTAGAAAGATGATGAGAGGGAGTCAATGTTAATCCTTATCTTTAAAGACCTTTGAGAATAAGACAAGATTTAGTTTTAACAGCAGAAAAGAAGTGAAGAGGATTCATCATAGACAGGGGCCACTGTTGTGGTGAATAATATTCTCCAAAGTTTGCAGGTGTCCATTTGGACACTGGATGATGGTTTTACAGTGCTTGGAAACATTTGTTTCAAATGGGAGTGTCTCATAGCATCTAGTTCTAACACTAGTAGATATGTAATAACCATTAATACAGGCAGCTTTTGGATAAACATATTCAAGAGAATAGTTTAAGATAATCACTGGAAAATGGCCTAGAGAGGACAGAATATCATTCTATTGAGGAATAAAGTGACTAGTACCATTAAATTGGACATGAAAGACATTTTTCCTGCATTCCAGCCTTCTGACAAGGAAACAGTTATTATACATTACATTGACAAATACTTAATGATATATGGGGATGTTAAGACAAAAATTAAACAGAAATGAGGGAGAGCAGTATTTTTACTATACTACCCAAATTTTGTAAAAATTTTTATACATAAAGCAAAGAAAGGGAACATAGACAAAGATTTCAAATTATGATATATATCTCCAACAATACCTTTTTGCAAGAACTTGCAAATAAATGAATCCCTATTATTGTGAAGATGAGACTGAAGTACTTTAAATTGCAGAGGTTCATGGAGCAAAATTTTTTTTTATTAGTTATATTTGACATCATTTGTAGTCCCTAGGGGGTACCCACCACCATTTCACCCGTGCACCATCACCTCAGTCCCTTGTGCACCCTCTGGCATCTTCCCCGTCTTTGCCCTCCCCCC